>CM055117.1:14234962-14305159 GCA_029206835.1 Rana muscosa
CCTCCGCCCCGGTCCTCAAGTCTTTTGCAGACTCTAACAGGTTTTCTTCTAAGATTGTCCTGTATTTGGCTCCATCCATCTTCCCATCAACTCTGACCAGCTTCCCTGTCCCTGCTGAAGAAAAGCATCCCCACCACATGATGCTGCCACCCCACCCATGTTCACGGTGGGGATGGTGTGTTCAGGGTGATGTGCAGTGTTAGTTTTCCCCCACACATAGCGTTTTGCTTTTAGGCCAAAAAGTAGAATTTTGATCTCATCTGACCAGAGCACCTTCTTCCACATGATTGCAGTGTCCCCCACATGTTTGCTGTGTCCCCCACATGATTGCTGTGTCCTCCACATGTTTGCAGTGTCCTCCACATGTTTGCAGTGTCCCCCACATGTTTGCCGTGTCCCCCACATGTTTGCCGTGTCCCCCACATGTTTGCCGTGTCCCCCACATGTTTGCCGTGTCCCCCACATGATTGCCGTGTCCCCCCACATGATTGCCGTGTCCCCCACATGATTTCCGTGTCCCCCACATGATATCCGTGTTTTGCTGTGTCCCCCCACATGATTGCTGTGTCCCCCACATGTTTGCTGTGTCCCCCACATGGCTTCTCACAAACTACAAACAGGACTTCTTATGACTTTCTTTCACCAATGTCTTTCTTCTTGTCCACTCTCCATAAAGGGCAGATTTGTGGAGAAGCACGACTAATAGTTGTCCTGTGGACAGATTCTCCCCCCTGAGCTGTGGATCTCTGCAGCTCCTCCAGAATCACCATGGACCTCTTGGCTGCTTCTCTGATGAATGCTCTCCTTGCCCGGCCCGGTCAGTTTAGGTGGACAGCCATGTCTTGGTAGGTTTGCAGTTGTGCCATACTCTTTCCATTTTCCGATGATGGATTGAACAGAGCTCCGTGAGATGTTCAAAGCTTGGGAGATTTTTTTATAACCTGACCCTGCTTTACACTTCTCCACAACTTCATCCCTGACCTGTCTGGTGTGTTCCTTGGCCTTCATGATGCTGTTTGTTCACTAAGGTTCTCTAACAAACCTCTGAGGGCTTCACAGAACAGCTGTATTTATACTGAGATTAAATGACACACAGGGGGACTCTATTTACTAATTAGGTGACTTCTGAAGGCATTGGTTCCACTAGATTTTAGTTGGGGGTATCAGAGAAAAGGGGGCTGAATACAAATACCTCCCCCACACTTTTCACATATTTATAATTTTCCTTCCGACATCACAATTATGTGACACTTTGTGTTGGTCTATCACATAAAATCCCAATAAAATATATTGACGTTTATTGGTTGTAACATGCAACATGTGGAAAATTTCAAGGGGTATGAATACTTTTTCAAGGCTGTGTATGTATATGTGTGTGTGTGTGTGTGTGTGTGTGTGTGTATATATATATACTGTATTTATTGGCATATAACACTCACTTTTTTACCCTGTAAAGGGGGCCGTGGAAAGTTTTTTTTTCCTGAAACATCCCTCTTAAAGTTAGGGTGCGTGTTATACGCTGATAAATACGGTATATATATATATATATATATATGTGTGTGTATGTGTATAATTTTTTTTGTAATATTTTTTTTTTTTTTTACGCTTTTTTTTTTTTTCTTATTTTATATTGCTTTATAAAAATATTTATAAATATTATGTATTTATATTCCTTTTGGTGATTTTTACCTTTTCGGTCACAAAGCGGCTTTGTATTTATTTTTTTCAGCGTCGTGTCCCACCGTGGAGTTTGCGGTTAAACCTCGCCCCCCCCCCCCCCCCCCCCACCTCGCCCTATCTGTTATTTGCCACTTATTGAAATACATATGACTCCTAATATTTTGCACCTGTTGGAGGATTTGGCGCTTCCTTAAGCCAGATCCCGCCATGTAATGAAGCCCTGAGCAAACACGGCGGCTTATGTCGAGGCTACGAGGGACAAGTCTAGGGGAAAGGGAGCGGCAGCCGAGGGGGGCCCTGAGACGGGGAGCCGGAGGCCGCGAGTCCCTCAGGCCGCAGACCAGGGTGATGTCAGGTCTCCAATTTTAAAAACCCAGCGCTGGGAGAGTTACAACGTAAACATGCGTCTCGCGTCCGAGTAAAAATGAAAACTATAAATTATTTCTTTAAAAAAAAAAAAAAAAGTGAGAAACAATATGCTTTGTGTCCAGCTGCCCGAAGACCGCGGCCGATAATTGCCGCGTGGGACGGCGGTCCAGAATGGGTTGGCAGAACTGAATCCTCTGGCAGATACGATTTGTAGGTTTAGTGCGGCGGGCGCCGATTGCGCTGATTATTAATAGGTCAGGAGTGAGATTGTAAAATGGTTTTATGGGAAAATGATCTCCGGGGTTCAGCGAGAGCGTTGCATTTTTGCAGCAAATTATTTTGTATATAAATGTGTCCGCTGCTCCCGGCGAATGTGCGCATTTCCCAACATGCGCATTACGCCCAGTGCACCCCCAATGCACATACCTTGCAGCGCATCACAACGCATTTTCATACACTGTGTGGAAAAAAGTGCATTTCCATTTTATTTTGAGCACGGGGAGTAAATGGACACTTCCAGGAGGACAGAGGGCTATGGGGTTCAAGGAGGAAGGGGGTTGGGCTAGTGGGAGCCCAGAGATCAGACTGTAACATTGTAACTTTGTGGGAGGAGCCCAGAGATCAGACTGTAACATTGTAACTTTGTAGGAGGAGTCCAGAGATCAGACTGTAACATTGTAACTTTGTAGGAGGAGTCCAGAGATCAGACTGTAACATTGTAACTTTGTGGGAGGAGCCCAGAGATCAGACTGTAACTTTGTAACTTTGTAGGGGGGAGCCCAGAGATCAGACTGTAACTTTGTAGGAGGAGCCCAGAGATCAGACTGTAACTTTGTAGGAGGAGCCCAGAGATCAGACTGTAACATTGTAACTTTGTAGGGGGAGCCCAGAGATCAGACTGTAACATTGTAACTTTGTAGGGGGAGCCCAGAGATCAGACTGTAACATTGTAACTTTGTAGGCGGAGCCCAGAGATCAGACTGTAACATTGTAACTTTGTAGGAGGAGCCCAGAGATCAGACTGTAACATTGTAACTTTGTAGGAGGATCCCAGAGATCAGACTGTAACATTGTAACTTTGTAGGAGGAGTCCAGAGATCAGACTGTAACATTGTAACTTTGTAGGAGGAGTCCAGAGATCAGACTGTAACATTGTAACTTTGTGGGAGGAGCCCAGAGATCAGACTGTAACATTGTAACTTTGTGGGAGGAGCCCAGAGATCAGACTGTAACATTGTAACTTTGTAGGAGGAGTCCAGAGATCAGACTGTAACATTGTAACTTTGTAGGAGGAGTCCAGAGATCAGACTGTAACATTGTAACTTTGTGGGAGGAGCCCAGAGATCAGACTGTAACTTTGTAACTTTGTAGGGGGGAGCCCAGAGATCAGACTGTAACTTTGTAGGAGGAGCCCAGAGATCAGACTGTAACATTGTAACTTTGTAGGGGGAGCCCAGAGATCAGACTGTAACATTGTAACTTTGTAGGGGGAGCCCAGAGATCAGACTGTAACATTGTAACTTTGTAGGCGGAGCCCAGAGATCAGACTGTAACATTGTAACTTTGTAGGAGGAGCCCAGAGATCAGACTGTAACATTGTAACTTTGTAGGGGGGAGCCCAGAGATCAGACTGTAACATTGTAACTTTGTAGGAGGAGCCCAGAGATCAGACTGTAACATTGTAACTTTGTAGGAGGAGCCCAGAGATCAGACTGTAACATTGTAACTTTGTAGGAGGAGCCCAGAGATCAGACTGTAACTTTGTAGGGGGAGCCCAGAGATCAGACTGTAACATTGTAACTTTGTAGGCGGAGCCCAGAGATCAGACTGTAACATTGTAACTTTGTAGGAGGAGCCCAGAGATCAGACTGTAACATTGTAACTTTGTAGGAGGAGCCCAGAGATCAGACTGTAACATTGTAACTTTGTAGGGGGAGCTCAGAGATCAGACTGTAACATTGTAACTTTGTAGGAGGAGCCCAGAGATCAGACTGTAACATTGTAACTTTGTAGGAGGAGCCCAGAGATCAGACTGTAACTTTGTAGGAGGAGCCCAGAGATCAGACTGTAACATTGTAACTTTGTAGGGGGAGCCCAGAGATCAGACTGTAACATTGTAACTTTGTAGGAGGAGCCCAGAGATCAGACTGTAACATTGTAACTTTGTAGGGGGAGCCCAGAGATCAGACTGTAACATTGTAACTTTGTAGAGGGAGCCCAGAGATCGGACTGTAACATTGTAACTTTGTAGGGGGAGCCCAGAGATCAGACTGTAACATTGTAACTTTGTAGGGGGAGCCCAGAGATCAGACTGTAACATTGTAACTTTGTAGGGGGAGCCCAGAGATCAGACTGTAACATTGTAACTTTGTAGGAGGAGCCCAGAGATCAGACTGTAACATTGTAACTTTGTAGGAGGAGCCCAGAGATCAGACTGTAACATTGTAACTTTGTAGGAGGAGCCCAGAGATCAGACTGTAACACTGTAACATTGTAGGGGGGAGCCCAGAGATCAGACTGTAACATTGTAACTTTGTAGGAGGAGCCCAGAGATCAGACTGTAACATTGTAACTTTGTAGGAGGAGCCCAGAGATCAGACTGTAACATTGTAACTTTGTAGGGGGGAGCCCAGAGATCAGACTGTAACATTGTAACTTTGTAGGAGGAGCCCAGAGATCAGACTGTAACATTGTAACTTTGTAGGAGGAGTCCAGAGATCAGACTGTAACATTGTAACTTTGTAGGGGGAGCCCAGAGATCAGACTGTAACATTGTAACTTTGTAGGGGGGAGCCCAGAGATCAGACTGTAACGTTGTAACTTTGTAGGGGGAGCCCAGAGATCAGACTGTAACGTTGTAACTTGTAGGGGGAGCCCAGAGATCAGACTGTAACATTGTAACTTTGTAGGGGGAGCCCAGAGATCAGACTGTAACATTGTAACTTTGTAGGGGGAGCCCAGAGATCAGACTGTAACATTGTAACTTTGTAGGGGGAGCCCAGAGATCAGACTGTAACATTGTAACTTTGTAGGAGGAGCCCAGAGATCAGACTGTAACTTTGTAGGGGGAGCCCAGAGATCAGACTGTAACATTGTAACTTTGTAGGAGGAGCCCAGAGATCAGACTGTAACATTGTAACTTTGTAGGGGGAGCCCAGAGATCAGACTGTAACATTGTAACTTTGTAGGAGGAGCCCAGAGATCAGACTGTAACATTGTAACTTTGTAGGGGGGAGCCCAGAGATCAGACTGTAACATTGTAACTTTGTAGGAGGAGCCCAGAGATCAGACTGTAACATTGTAGGGGGAGCCCAGAGATCAGACTGTAACATTGTAGGGGGAGCCCAGAGATCAGACTGTAACATTGTAACTTTGTAGGGGGAGCCCAGAGATCAGACTGTAACATTGTAACTTTGTAGGGGGGAGCCCAGAGATCAGACTGTAACATTGTAACTTTGTAGAGGGAGCCCAGAGATCAGACTGTAACATTGTAACTTTGTAGGGGGAGTCCAGAGATCAGACTGTAACATTGTAACTTTGTAGGAGGAACCCAGAGATCAGACTGTAACATTGTAACTCGATGAAAGGGGCACTGTTGATGAGTAGTCGTGTGTAAAGAGGAACTCTGACAGGGACATCGGATATAAGAGGACACCTGATGTAAGGGGCACTCTTGATGGGGACACCTGATGTAAGGGGCACTCTTGATGGGGACACCTGATGTAAGGGGCACTCTTGATGGGAACACCTGATGTAAGGGGGCACTCTTGATGGGGACACCTGATGTAAGGGGCACTCTTGATGGGGACACCTGATGTAAGGGGGCACTCTTGATGGGGACACCTGATGTAAGGGGGCACTCTTGATGGGGACACCTGATGTAAGGGGCACTCTTGATGGGGACACCTGATGTGAGAGGGCACTCTTGATGAGGACACCTGATGTAAGGGGCACTCTTGATGGGGACACCTGATGTAAGGGGCACTCTTGATGGGGACACCTGATGTAAGGGGCACTCTTGATGGGGACACCTGATGTAAGGGGGCACTCTTGATGGGGACACCTGATGTAAGGGGCACTCTTGATGGGGACACCTGATGTAAGGGGGCACTCTTGATGGGGACACCTGATGTAAGGGGGCACTCTTGATGGGGACACCTGATGTAAGGGGCACTCTTGATGGGGACACCTGATGTGAGAGGGCACTCTTGATGGGGACACCTGATGTGAGAGGGCACTCTTGATGAGGACACCTGATGTGAGAGGGCACTCTTGATGAGGACACCTGATGTAAGGGGCACTCTTGATGAGGACACCTGATGTAAGGGGCACTCTTGATGAGGACACCTGATGTAAGGGGCACTCTTGATGGGGACACCTGATGTAAGGGGCACTCTTGATGGGGACACCTGATGTAAGGGGCACTCTTGATGGGGACACCTGATGTAAGGGGCACTTTTGATGGGGACACCTGATGTGAGAGGGCACTCTTGATGGGGACACCTGATGTGAGAGGGCACTCTTGATGGGGACACCTGATGTGAGAGGGCACTCTTGATGGGGACACCTGATGTGAGAGGGCACTCTTGATGGGGACACCTGATGTGAGAGGGCACTCTTGATGGGGACACCTGATGTGAGAGGGCACTCTTGATGGGGACACCTGATGTGAGAGGGCACTCTTGATGGGGACACCTGATGTAAGGGGCACTCTTGATGGGGACACCTGATGTAAGGGGCACTCTTGATGGGGACACCTGATGTGAGAGGGCACTCTTGATGGGGACACCTGATGTAAGGGGGCACTCTTGATGGGGACACCTGATGTAAGGGGGCACTCTTGATGGGGACACCTGATGTGAGAGGGCACTCTTGATGGGGACACCTGATGTGAGAGGGCACTCTTGATGGGGACACCTGATGTGAGAGGGCACTCTTGATGGGGACACCTGATGTGAGAGGGCACTCTTGATGGGGACACCTGATGTGAGAGGGCACTCTTGATGGGGACACCTGATGTGAGAGGGCACTCTTGATGGGGACACCTGATGTAAGGGGCACTCTTGATGGGGACACCTGATGTAAGGGGCACTCTTGATGGGGACACCTGATGTGAGAGGGCACTCTTGATGGGGACACCTGATGTAAGGGGCACTCTTGATGGGGACACCTGATGTAAGGGGCACTCTTGATGGGGACACCTGATGTGAGAGGGCACTCTTGATGGGGACACCTGATGTGAGAGGGCACTCTTGATGGGGACACCTGATGTAAGAGGCACTCTTGATGGGAACACCTGATGTAAGGGGCACTCTTGATGGGGACACCTGATGTGAGAGGGCACTCTTGATGGGGACACCTGATGTAAGGGGCACTCTTGATGGGGACACCTGATGTGAGAGGGCACTCTTGATGGGGACACCTGATGTGAGAGGGCACTCTTGATGGGAACACCTGATGTAAGGGGGCACTCTTGATGGGGACACCTGATGTGAAAGGGCACTCTTGATGGGGACACCTGATGTAAGAGGCACTCTTGATGGGAACACCTGATGTAAGGGGCACTCTTGATGGGGACACCTGATGTGAGAGGGCACTCTTGATGGGGACACCTGATGTAAGGGGGCACTCTTGATGGGGACACCTGATGTAAGGGGCACTCTTGATGGGGACACCTGATGTAAGGGGGCACTCTTGATGGGGACACCTGATGTAAGGGGCACTCTTGATGAGGACACTTGATGTGAGAGGGCACTCTTGATGAGGACACCTGATGTAAGGGGCACTCTTGATGAGGACACCTGATGTAAGGGGCACTCTTGATGAGGACACCTGATGTAAGGGGCACTCTTGATGGGGACACCTGATGTAAGAGGCACTCTTGATGGGGACACCTGATGTAAGGGGCACTCTTGATGGGGACACCTGATGTGAGAGGGCACTCTTGATGAGGACACCTGATGTGAGAGGGCACTCTTGATGAGGACACCTGATGTAAGGGGCACTCTTGATGAGGACACCTGATGTAAGGGGCACTCTTGATGAGGACACCTGATGTAAGGGGCACTCTTGATGGGGACACCTGATGTAAGGGGCACTCTTGATGGGGACACCTGATGTAAGGGGCACTCTTGATGGGGACACCTGATGTAAGGGGCACTCTTGATGGGGACACCTGATGTAAGGGGCACTCTTGATGGGGACACCTGATGTAAGGGGCACTCTTGATGGGGACACCTGATGTAAGGGGGCACTCTTGATGGGGACACCTGATGTAAGGGGGCACTCTTGATGGGGACACCTGATGTAAGGGGCACTCTTGATGGGGACACCTGATGTGAGAGGGCACTCTTGATGAGGACACCTGATGTGAGAGGGCACTCTTGATGAGGACACCTGATGTAAGGGGCACTCTTGATGAGGACACCTGATGTAAGGGGCACTCTTGATGAGGACACCTGATGTAAGGGGCACTCTTGATGGGGACACCTGATGTAAGGGGCACTCTTGATGGGGACACCTGATGTAAGGGGCACTTTTGATGGGGACACCTGATGTGAGAGGGCACTCTTGATGGGGACACCTGATGTGAGAGGGCACTCTTGATGGGGACACCTGATGTGAGAGGGCACTCTTGATGGGGACACCTGATGTGAGAGGGCACTCTTGATGGGGACACCTGATGTGAGAGGGCACTCTTGATGGGGACACCTGATGTGAGAGGGCACTCTTGATGGGGACACCTGATGTGAGAGGGCACTCTTGATGGGGACACCTGATGTAAGAGGCACTCTTGATGGGGACACCTGATGTAAGGGGCACTCTTGATGGGGACACCTGATGTAAGGGGCACTCTTGATGGGGACACCTGATGTGAGAGGGCACTCTTGATGGGGACACCTGATGTAAGGGGGCACTCTTGATGGGGACACCTGATGTAAGGGGCACTCTTGATGGGGACACCTGATGTAAGGGGCACTCTTGATGGGGACACCTGATGTAAGGGGCACTCTTGATGGGGACACCTGATGTAAGGGGCACTCTTGATGGGGACACCTGATGTGAGAGGGCACTCTTGATGGGGACACCTGATGTAAGGGGCACTCTTGATGGGGACACCTGATGTAAGGGGCACTCTTGATGGGGACACCTGATGTGAGAGGGCACTCTTGATGGGGACACCTGATGTAAGGGGGCACTCTTGATGGGGACACCTGATGTAAGGGGCACTCTTGATGGGGACACCTGATGTGAGAGGGCACTCTTGATGGGGACACCTGATGTGAGAGGGCACTCTTGATGGGGACACCTGATGTGAGAGGGCACTCTTGATGGGGACACCTGATGTGAGAGGGCACTCTTGATGGGGACACCTGATGTGAGAGGGCACTCTTGATGGGAACACCTGATGTAAGGGGGCACTCTTGATGGGGACACCTGATGTGAAAGGGCACTCTTGATGGGGACACCTGATGTAAGAGGCACTCTTGATGGGAACACCTGATGTAAGGGGCACTCTTGATGGGGACACCTGATGTAAGGGGCACTCTTGATGGGGACACCTGATGTGAGAGGGCACTCTTGATGGGGACACCTGATGTAAGGGGCACTCTTGATGGGGACACCTGATGTGAGAGGGCACTCTTGATGGGGACACCTGATGTGAGAGGGCACTCTTGATGGGGACACCTGATGTAAGAGGCACTCTTGATGGGGACACCTGATGTAAGGGGGCACTCTTGATGGGGACACCTGATGTAAGGGGGCACTCTTGATGGGGACACCTGATGTAAGGGGCACTCTTGATGGGGACACCTGATGTAAGGGGCACTCTTGATGGGGACACCTGATGTAAGGGGGCACTCTTGATGGGGACACCTGATGTAAGGGGCACTCTTGATGGGGACACCTGATGTAAGGGGGCACTCTTGATGGGGACACCTGATGTAAGGGGCACTCTTGATGAGGACACTTGATGTGAGAGGGCACTCTTGATGAGGACACCTGATGTAAGGGGCACTCTTGATGAGGACACCTGATGTAAGGGGCACTCTTGATGGGGACACCTGATGTAAGGGGGCACTCTTGATGGGGACACCTGATGTAAGGGGGCACTCTTGATGGGGACACCTGATGTAAGGGGGCACTCTTGATGGGGACACCTGATGTGAGAGGGCACTCTTGATGGGGACACCTGATGTAAGGGGCACTCTTGATGGGGACACCTGATGTAAGAGGCACTCTTGATGGGGACACCTGATGTGAGAGGGCACTCTTGATGGGGACACCTGATGTAAGGGGCACTCTTGATGGGGACACCTGATGTAAGGGGCACTCTTGATGGGGACACCTGATGTGAGAGGGCACTCTTGATGGGGACACCTGATGTGAGAGGGCACTCTTGATGGGGACACCTGATGTGAGAGGGCACTCTTGATGGGGACACCTGATGTAAGGGGCACTCTTGATGGGGACACCTGATGTAAGGGGCACTCTTGATGGGGACACCTGATGTAAGGGGCACTCTTGATGGGGACACCTGATGTGAGAGGGCACTCTTGATGGGGACACCTGATGTGAGAGGGCACTCTTGATGGGGACACCTGATGTGAGAGGGCACTCTTGATGGGGACACCTGATGTGAGAGGGCACTCTTGATGGGGACACCTGATGTGAGAGGGCACTCTTGATGGGGACACCTGATGTAAGAGGCACTCTTGATGGGGACACCTGATGTAAGGGGGCACTCTTGATGGGGACACCTGATGTGAGGGGGCACTCTTGATGGGGACACCTGATGTGAGAGGGCACTCTTGATGGGGACACCTGATGTGAGAGGGCACTCTTGATGGGGACACCTGATGTAAGAGGCACTCTTGATGGGGACACCTGATGTAAGGGGCACTCTTGATGGGGACACCTGATGTAAGACGGCACAGGTTTTGTTTCATGGTGATTCCTAGGTCGTGACTCTGTGTGATAATAGACTGTCAATGACTCGCACACAGTGTTGGCATAATGCCCTCTTGACTTTTTTCACTGTCCCCCTACATCAGATAGGCTTGATCCGGCATTGATGCAGTGCCAGCGGTGAATTTGCAGATCTCCGGCGTGTTCGCCATGCTGCAGTAAATAAAAAATGAAACGATTTGTTACTTTTTACAGTTTATTTTTATTTATTTTTACTTCTTGCTACTTTAGTGTGCAGAGATTTTCATGGCTCGGCCTTTGATGGGACTTGTAGTACCTGAGTAACAAAACTTACTGGTTTCCCAGACTTCCTTCCGTCTGCCATCTTTTTCCGGATTTTCCCACAAGAATTCTGCCCGGGATGATTCCTCCCGTATTGTTACAATTATTCCTCGGAGAGAAATGTATTTTTAAGTGATGGCGAGCTTAGCCGGCTCCCAGGAACCGAACATATTTTATTTATTTTTTGCCGCAGATAAATGGTTTTTCTGCGGCCAGATCCCTGACAAAAAAAAGCGATTGGAATTCCTCGCCGGTGCGGCAGAGATTTACAGAGATGGGTCTGCAACTTATTTGGGAGCTGGGAAACGCATGTATGATTGCTGCTGTCTTCCCTCTAATTCCCCCCCCCCCCCCAAAGTGATTGATGGCATGAGAGCCTGCAGCAATGGGTGTCTGAGCTTTGATGTGCAAACTTCACATGCTGCACCGATCGATCGCCTCAAAGCCCAGCGGAGGGCCGACACAGGACAAGGAACTGTAAAAAGAATTAGTATGTGCCGCTCATTATTTATACTTTACAGAGGGACCCATCACTTGCGGTGTGTCAGGATTATCCTGAGAGTCCAGGAAATCGGAGATTCACCCTCCGCAGGATGAAGGTTGGAGTGTATCTAAAGCCAAACCCCTTATGGTATAGTGGGGGGGAATGGAAGCTTCATCAGGTTTTATCACTCCCTGTGTCCCCTCTGGGCAGATTGGCCACTCTATGTTGGTCCTGGTGACCATCACCCAGGGCCGCCATCAGGAATTTTGGGGCCCCTTACACCGCTTCGGCATGGGCCCCCTGGAGAAGAGGAGAACCGGGGGGGTGCTGCCGCCGCAAATTGAGGAGCGGGGGGTGCCACGAATTGAGGAGCGGGGGGTGCTGTCGCAGAGAATTGTTGAGGTGGGGGGGTTGGCGGTTGCGGGCCCTAGGGACCTCTGGGCCCCTTGCAAAAAAAAAAAAAAAGGGGTCCTGGGCCCCTTACAAAAAAAAAAAATAATAAATAAAAGGGGGGGGGGGGGGAGGTTGCCATCCGGCCCCCTAGGGACCTCTGGGCCCCTTGCAAAAAAAAATAAATAAATAAAAATTAAAAAAATAAAGACATTTTTATTAAAAAAAAGGGGGGGTTGCCATCCGGGGCCCCTTACAAGAAAAAAATTAAATAAAAGGGGGGTTGCCATCCGGGTCCCTGGGGACCTCTGGGCCCCTTACAAAAAAAAGGGGGGGTTGCCATCCGGGCCCCTTACAGGTGTACTGCCTGTACCCCCCTGATGGCGGCCCTGCCATCACCACACATATTACACAAGCATGGTCCACTGTTGTCACCATGAGGAAACCCATCCTAGGAAATTCCATGCAGCCATCGCTAGAACGCACATAGACTTGAAGTGGCCGCAAAGACACTGCAGGAGATCAGCAGCACTGACATGGAAGAATGGTATCTCAGCATCATATTTCTTCAAGTTACTTCACATGCTCAGTAAATTAAATAGGCAATCATTGCAGGGATTGAGGCCGCGAGTTGGGTGGTCTGTATATATTTAGATGTGGGGTCTGGAGAGGACCAATCCATAAAGTGGGTGAGATGGCCAACCCCTGAACATACAGAGGTGGGGTCTGGGGAAAACCAACCCGTAAAGTTGGTGAGGTGGCTGATCCCTGCATATTTAGAGGCGGGGTCAGGGGAGGGCCAACCCATAAAGTGCGTTACGATGGACAGTCCCCACATATTTATAGGTGGGTTCAGGGGAGGAACAAACCATAAAATTGGGTGAGATAGTTGGTCCCTGCATATTTAGAGGCGGGATCAGGAGAGGAAACCCCCGTAAAGTGGTAAGATGGATGGTCCCTGCATACTTAGAGGTGGAGTTGGGAGGACCAACCCGTAAAGTGTGTAAGGTGACGGGTCCCTATTTAGAGGTGGGCTCAGGGGAGGAACAACCCATAAAGTGGATGAGATGGACGATCCCTGCATATTTATAGGCGGGTTCAGGGGAGGAACAACCCGTAAATTGGGTGAGATCATTGGTCTCTGCATATTTAGATGTGGGGTCTGGGGAAGACCAACCCGTAAAGTGGGGGAGATGAACGGTCCTCACATATTTAGAGGTGGGGTGAGGGGATGACCAACCTGTAAAGTGGGTGAGTTGGCCGGTCCCTGCAAAATTTAGAGGCAGGGTCAGGGGAGGACCAACCCATAAAGTGGGTAAGATGGATGATCCCCACATATTTATAGGCGGTTCAGGAGAGGAACAACCCGTGAAGTGGGTGAGATAGTTGGTCCCTGCATATTTAGAGGTGGGGTCAGGGGAGGACCAACCCATAAAGTGGGTAGCATGGATGGTCCATGCATATTTAGAGGTGGAGTCAAGGGAGGACCAACCACAAAGAGGGAGTAAGATGAACGGTCTCTGCCTATTTAGAGGTGGAGTCAGGGGAGGACCAACCTGTAAAGTGGGTAAGATGGATGGTCTGTGCATTCTTAGAGGCGGGGTCAGGGGAGGACCAACCAGGAAAGTGGGTTAAGATGGACAGTCCCCACATATTTATAGGCGGTTCAGGGGAGGGCCAACCCATAAAGTGGGTGAGATAATAGGTCCCTGCGTATTTAGAGGCGGGGTCAGGAGAGGAAAAACATAAAATGGGTAAGATGGACAGATCCTGCATATTTAGAGGTGGAGTCAGGGGAGGACCAACCCATAAAGTGTGTGAGGTGACTGGTCTCTGCATATTTAGAGGCGGGGTCAGGGCAAGACCAACCTGTAAGACGGGCATGATTTGTACCTGCAAAGTGGGTGGATGAAATGCGCGGGGTTAAGTGTTCCAGGATCTAGGACCATAATCTTGGTAAGGATCTGTGCTGTGCCTGGCTCCTTTATGGGGGCCTGTACCCCCCTCCATCAGGGAGGTACAGGCAGTACACCTGTAAGGGGCCCGGAGGTCCCCAGGGCCCCAGATGGCAACCCCCCTTTTTTTTTATTGAATAATTTTTTTCTGTAAGGGTCCCAGAGGTCCACAGGGCCCCGGATGGTGGCAAACCCCCCCCCCCCCCTTTTTTCTTCTTTTTCTTAATTTTTTTTTTTTCTTTTTGTAAGGCATTTTGGATAGCAACCCCATTTATTTTTTTTGTCCGTCAGCACCTAAAGCCCCCCCCCCCCGACCTCAACAATTCGTGGCACCCCCCGCTTCTCCTCAATTTGCGGCAGCCCCCCCCCCGCTTCTTAATTTGCGGCGGCAGCACCCCCCCCCCCCCGGTCGGTTCTCCTCGGCTCCAGGGGGCCCAGGCCTGAAGCCGTGTAAGGGGCCCCAAAATTCCTGATGGCGGCCCTGGGTGGCCATATATGTATCAGTATGATCATTCAATCGATCATTTCATCCAACTGTAAACCAAAATTCCTCCATTCCCTGGTTTATTCAATTTCTTATTAATTTCAATTCTGATTGATTGTTCGATCCGCTGCAGCGGAATTTAGTCGGTCTCTTCTGATCACAACAAATGAAACAAATATCTGCATGTGTGTCCCTGAATCGGTGGCGTAGTGTGGGCGTGGCCACAGGGGTGGTTTCCCTGGGTGCAAAATTCTTAGGGCCAAAAAAAATCGCACCTCCCTGAACTGTCTTGGATTCTGCAGGACCATCCTGGGATTCCAACAAAATCCCGGCATCCCCCCGGGTCCGGGCTGAGTCCCGAAGTCCAGTGCCAGAACAAGTTCTGGGGATTGGCTCCAAAAATTCATCTGGCAGAGGCGCGCCAACTGCCCCACATGTCCTGTGGGGTGCCCCGGGTCACCGGCACCAAGATCTCCTCCTTGGCTATGGCGTGTGTCATGTTGGAGGAGCCGGGAGGAGGGATGTCCTCTCTGTATTGAGCTATGCTGATCTTTAGGGTTTGTTTCAGGGAGGGAGATTAGCACTGTGGGGGGGGAGGGGGGCATATCACCTGTGGGGGCAGTTAAAAAAAGATGCTTGATGGAATGATGGGGGGGATTTGTTTGGGAGGGAAGAGGATCTGTGCTAGAAGGGAAGATTGAAGGGGGGGGGGGGTGTTGTGCTAGTAAGTGGGATTGGAGGAGGGAGAAGTTTTGTGCTGGGTTGGGAATTGATGGGGAGGATCTGTGATAGGAGGCGGGATTTGTGTTGGAAAGGGGGATTGGGGGGAGGATTTGTTCTGGGTAGGGGATTTGAGGGGAGGATTTGTGTTGGAAGGGGGTATTTGTGCCAGAATGGGCGATTGGGGGGGGGATTTTTGCTGAGTAGGGGATTTGGAGGGGGGATTGGGGGAAGGATTTGTGCTGGGTAGGGGATTTGGAGGGGGGATTGGGGGAAGGATTTGTGCTGGGTAGGGGATTTGAGGGGAGGATTTGTGGTGGAAAGGGGGGGGGGTATTTGTGCTAGAATGGCGGGATTGGGGGGAGGATTTGTGCTGAGTGGGGGGTTTGGAGGGAGGATTTGTGCTAGAAAGGGGATTGGGGGAGGATTTGTGCTGGGTGGGCGATTTGGGGGGAGGATGTGTGATCGAAGAGGGGATTTGTGTTAGGGAGACTTGGGGGGAGGATTTGTGGTGAAAGGGGGTAATTATGCTAGAAAGGGGGATTGGGGGGAGGATTTGTGCTGGGTGGGGGATTGGGGGGGAGGAATTTCTGGTGGAAGAGGGTATTTGTACTAGAAAGGGGATTTTTTTGGTGGGGGGGTTTGTGTTGGGTTAGGGGATATGAGGGTAGGATTTATTGTGGAAGGGGGTATTTGTGCTAGAATGGGGGGTTGGGGGGGGCGGGAGGATTTGTGCTGAGTGGGGGATTTGGAGGGGGAATTGGGGGAAGGATGTGTGCTGGGTGGGGGGGAGAGGATTTGTGCTGGGTAGGGGATTTGAGGGGAAGATTTGTGATGGAAGGGGGTATTTGTGCTAGAATGGGGGATGGGGGAGGATTTGTGCTGAGTGGGGGATTTGGAGGGAGAATTTGTGCTAGAAAGGGGGATTGGGGGGAGGATTTGTGCTGGGTTAGGGAGAGAAGATTTGTGTTGGGTGGGCGATTTGTGGGGAGGATGTGTGATCGAAGAGGGGATTTGTGTTAGGGAGACATGGGGGGAGGATTTGTGCTGGGCGGGGGATTGGGGGGGAGGAATTTCTGGTGGAAGAGGGTATTTGTACTAGAAAGGGAATTTTTTTGGTGGGGGGGGGGGGTTTGTGTTGGGTTAGGGGATATGAGGGTAGGATTTATGGTGGAAGGGGGTATTTGTGCTAGATTGGGGGGGCGGGAGGATTTGTGCTGAGTGGGGGATTTGGAGGGGGGAATTGGGGGAAGGATGTGTTCTGGGTGGGGGGAGAGGATTTGTGCTGGGTAGGGGATTTGAGGGGAAGATTTGTGATGGAAGGGGGTATTTGTGCTAGAATGGGGGATGGGGTGGGGAGGATTTGTGCTGAGTGGGGGATTTGGAGGGAGAATTTGTGCTAGAAAGGGGGATTGGGGGGAGGATTTGTGCTGGGTTAGGGAGAGAAGATTTGTGCTGGGTGGGCGATTTGGGGGGAGGATGTGTGATCGAAGAGGGGATTTGTGTTAGGGAGACTTGGGGGGAGGATTTGTGGTGGAAGGGGGTAATTATGCTAGAGAGGGGGATTGGGGGGAGGATTTGTGCTGGGTGGGGGATCGGGGGGAGGAATTTCGGGTGGAAGAGGGTATTTATACTAGAAAGGGGAATTTGGAAGAAGGATTTGTATTTATACTAGAAAGTGGGGATGTGTTGGGGGATTTGTGCTAGAAAGGGGGATTTTTTTTGGGGGGGGTTGTGTTGGGTTAGGGGATATGAGGGTAGGATTTATGGTGGAAGGGGGTATTTGTGCTAGAATAGGGGATTGGGGGGTGGGAGGATTTGTGCTGAGTGGGGGATTTGGAGAGGGGGATTGGGGGAAGGATGTGTGCTGGGTGGGGGGAGAGGATTTGTGCTGGGTAGGGGATTTGAGGGGAAGATTTGTGGTGGAAGGGGGTATTTGTGCTAGAATAGGGGATGGGGTGGGGAGGATTTGTGCTGAGTGGGGGATTTGGAGGGAGGATATGTGCTAGAAAGGGGGATTGGGGGGAGGATTTGTGCTGGGTGGGGGATCTTCTGGTGGAAGGGGGGGATTTGTACTAAAAAGGGGAATTTGGAAGAAGGATTTGTGGTGGGAGGGGGTATTTATACGAGAAAGTGGGGATTTGTTGGAGGATTTGTGTTTTGAGGGGGATTTGGGCTATAAAGGGGGATTGGGGGGGGGATTTGTGTTGGGTTAGGGGATATGAGGGTAGGATTTGTGGTGGAAGGGGGGTTTGGACTAGAAAAGGGGGATTTGGGGGGGAGGATTTGTTGTATGTGGGGCGGGGGATTTGTGCTAGAAAGGAGATTTTGTGGGGTGAGGATTTGTGCTGGGAGGGGGATTTGGGGGTAGGATTTGTGGTGGAAGGGGGGGGGTTTGGACTAGAAAGGGAAATTTGGGGTGAGTATTTGTTGCATGTGGGGGATTTGTTTGAAAATGAGATTTTAGAGGGCAGATTTGTGCTGGGGGGGGGGGGGAGAGTTGTAGAGATTTGTGGAATGGAAAGAGGACTTGGGGGTCAGGTGAAGTCTGGCCATGTCACACCCCCCTGCCCTGAGCCAATCATAATAAAGATCAGATAAATGATAATTTGTAACCAATTGATTAGATTAATGTGATGGATATTTTGTATATAGTGCAGAACAAACATTGTCTTGTTACAATTGTATCACAATTTGCTGGTTTCCACCGCTAGCGCAGAGATTGATCGCAGACGGTTCCGTGTGTGGCCACCATTCCACCTAACTGATCGGAGAGCTGTGATTGACAGACAAGGTGTGCCCCCCCCCCCCCCTCCTTCTGTAATTTCAGGATTTATTTCCTCGCGGTCGGCAGAGTCAGAGGTTTTCCAAATAAACGAGCCGGGAAGCCGAGATCAAACTGGAATCCTTGACATTTCCTGCTGGAAAGTCGTCTTCTCCCCTCCATCAGACGACACCTCTCTGCCAGAACCTCTTCTCACCTAACCGGCGGCCCGCCGTTCTACGGAAACTCCCATCGCGGCACAAAACGTTCAGCTCATTACTTTCTCAGAACGTCGGATCTTGTTTTTTTTTTTTTCTTTTCTAATTTAAATATATATAAATAAAATGATAGAAGAAGACTAAAAATAAATGTTTTATGTATTTTTATTAAATTATTAATGTGTATTAATATATAATATATATATATATATATATATATATATATATATATATATATATATATATATTAAATACACATTAATAATTTAATAAAAATTATAAATTTTTTTTTACATTTTTTTTTTTAGTCTACTTCTTTCATTTTATTTATATATATTTAAATTGGAAGAAAAAATCACGCGAAAGAAATGCATAATCGTTTTTTTATTTGAATGAGCCGCCCTGTACGCAACAAACGCGGCAAAGTAGCTCACCCACCTTTTTTAAACATTGATCTTTTATTTTTATTATATTATTCATTATTAAATTATTAATGAATGAATAAATTATTAATTTAAATATGAACAATTAACTATGCAGGAAAATCAGGCGAAAGAAATGCATGATCGTTTTTATTTTTTATTTGAATGAGCCGCCCTGTACGCAACAAACGCGGTAAAGTAGCTCACCCACCTTTTTTAAACATTGATCTTTTATTTTTATTAAATTATTCATTATTAATGAATTGTTTTTTTTATTAAATTATTAATTATTAAATTATTAATAAATAAATTATTAATTTTAAATATGAACAATTTACTATGCAGAAAAATCAGGCGAAAGAAATGCATGATCGTTTTTTATTTTATTTGAATGAGCCGCCCTGTACGCAACAAACGCGGCAAAGTAGCTCACCCACCTTTTTTAAACATTGATCTTTTATTTTTATTATATTATTCATTATTAAATTATTAATGAATGAATAAATTATTAATTTAAATATGAATAATTTACTATGCAGGAAAATCAGGCGAAAGAAATGCATGATCGTTTTTATTTTTTATTTGAATGAGCCGCCCTGTACGCAACAAACGCGGTAAAGTAGCTCACCCACCTTTTTTTAAACATTGATCTTTTATTTTTATTAAATTATTCATTATTAATGAATTGTTATTTTTATTAAATTATTCATTATTAAATTATTAATGAATAAATTATTAATTTAAATATGAACAATTTACTATGCAGGAAAATCAGGCGAAAGAAATGCATGATCGTTTTTTTTTTTTTTTGAATGAGCCGCCCTGTACGCAACAAACGCGGCAAAGTAGCTCACCCACCTTTTTTAAACATTGATCTTTTATTTTTATTATATTATTCATTATTAAATTATTAATGAATGAATAAATTATTAATTTAAATATGAATAATTTACTATGCAGGTAAATCATGCAAAAGAAATGGATGATCGTTTTTTATTTGAATGAGCCGCCCTGTACGCAACAAACGCGGCAAAGTAACTCCCCCACCTTTTTAAACATTGATCTTTCTGTGGTTCTTAACTGCGCATTTAGCAATATTTGACCCTTGCCGTCTCTTTCATGACAAGTAACATGACTGGTAACGCAAACGTGACCCCCATTTAAAAAAAAAAATTTTTTTAGCATTTGGTAAACTTGGGATTTTGCGCACATTCTCGAAATGCTGCGTGTGAATGCAGACTTAAATGTCCCTGTTCACGCTTGTATGCTCACTGGCCCTACGCGTTACGTCCTATACTCAAAAAAAGTACAATAGGCGTTTTTTCTTTGACCTATAGACTTCAATAGAAACGTTTGTAAACATACATTTTTGCGCTCGTTTTTATGACCGAAGAACTCCTCTCTGGTAAAAGAAATGTGCTCCTCCCCTTGCTCGACACAGGGAACAAACTCCTAGGCTGCGTTCACACTATAGCATTTAATCGCCTGCAAAATCGCGGCGTGGATGTGCTCGTTTTTTGCACAATACGCATAGGGAGTCTGAATAAAGGGCAAAAATGTAAAAAAAAGAAATGGATCATATTTACAGATATACAGAGTATAAATAGTAATAATTATTATTAGGAATAATATTATTTTTATTGAATGACTGTGTATAAATAATAATAATCTTTTTATTGAACGATAATAAGAATTATCATTATTGAATAATAATAATAGTAATTATTATTAATATTATTTTTTTATTGATTGGGGTTATGGTTAATTATCATTACTACAGGATTGCGTAGCGATCGCGGCAAACAACGCCTTTAAAAACAGCGTGAAGCTTTCCGAAAAAAGAGCAGGGGCTTATTTTTGGTGACAAACATGCATATGCGACACTCAGAATTGTGTGATTCTGAATAAAGGGCAAAAATGTAATAAAAGAAATGGATACTATTTACAGATATACAGAGTATAAATCGTGTGTATAAATAATAATTATTATTATTATTAGGATTGCTATTATTATTATTATTATTATTATTATTATTATTATTATCATTTTTTTTTGCATTATTATTATTATTATTATTGTAATTTTTGTTGAATGATAATCCTGTGTATAAATAATAATAATAATAATATTATTGAATGATAAGAATTATTATTATCATTGACTAAAAATAGTAATTTATTATTATTATTACTGATATCATTTTTTTATTGATTAAGGTAGGGTTAATAATTATTATTATTACTATAGGATTGCGTAGCAATCGTGGCAAACAACGCCTTTTAAAAATGGCGTGAAGCTTGTCGAAAAGGAGCAGGGGCTTTTTATTTGGCAACAAACGCGCATATGTGACACTCAGAATTGCGTAGAGACTGAATAAATTGCAAAAATGTAATAAAAAATGGCTAATATTTACAGATATACAGAGTATACATCGTGTATATTATTATTGTTAGGATTGCAATTATTTTTTTTATTGCATTATTATTATTATTATTATTATTATTATTTTTATTGAATGACTGTGTATAAATAATAATAATAATTTTTGTTGAATGATAATCCTGTGCATAAATAATAATATTATTGAATGATAATAATAATTATTATTATCATTGACTAAAAATAGTAATTATTATTATTGATATAATTTTTTTATTAAGGTAGGGTTAATTATTATTATTACTATAGGATTGCGTGGCAAACGCGGCAAACAACACCCTTTAAAAACCATGTGAAGCTTGTCGAAAAGGAGCAGGGGCTTCTTATTTGGCGACAAACACGCATATGCGACACTCAGAATTGCATAGACTGAATAAAGGGCAAAAATTTTAATAAAATAAATGGATAATATATACAGAGCATAAATAGTGTGTATAAATAATAATTCATTATTATTATTAAAAAAAATTATTGCATTATTATTATTATTATTATTATTATTATTATGGAATGATAATAAGAATTATTATTATCATTGACTAAAAATAGTATTTTTTTTTTTTTGATTAAGGTAGGGTTAATTAATATTAATACTATAGGATTGCGTAGCAATCGCGGCAACACAATGCCTTTAGAAATTGCGTCAAGCTTGTCGCCCGAAAAGGAGCGACAATTGCGCATATGCGATAACGCGACACTTATTCCGACTACGTGATAATGTGAACCGGGCCCGAGGCTCCATTCACCCCTGGCATTTCTGGAAATCGCACAGAAAACGTGCGTTTTGACGCACATTTCAGAAGCGAGTTTGCGCTACGCTCAGGTGTGAACCCAAGGCTAAAGAGAAATCCGAACAGGGATCGCTCTTCAGAGAGCAGTGCTAGTGTAAAGGTTCCTATAGGGGGTTCAGAGGGTGCAGGGTGGATGTTGTATCTTTTACGATGTAACAATGTAACAATATGATTGTAGCTCTCTGACATCAAGTCATTCTTTGGCGCGGCGGCGGTCTTGTGCGTATTTCGGAAAGGCGCCAAAGCATGTTACAAAGAGCGAAGATCAGAGCGACGATTCGCTCCCCGCGGCGCTCCCCTCCCACTCATCATAAAAGTATTTTACTATGGATCTAATTCTCCGGTATGTTCCCTCCCCACACCCCATCGCGATTAATATCCCCAATACCTCTCGCTCCCGCGCCATCCCCAAAATAAACGATAAATAGAAGAAAAAAAAAAACGAGCCTGCAATTACAGCGCCTAATCCGAAAAGTATTTCCAGATTTCGCTGCGACCGCTGAAATCACTTTACAGCAGCGAAACACCGTCTCCGTCCCGCCACAAATCATAGCGTTCTCCATGTATATAGATTTCTATCGGCCCCGCTCGTGTTTGTTCAGCGGCGTGTTGTTTTTATAAGATCCTCTATATAGAAAGAGAGCCTCAGATCTGGGGGGAGAACATATTTATTGCGATCACGCCCAGAGACGCCGCCGCCCGATATACCGTATTTAATGAGCGTGATATTGGCAGGCCCTGTTTTGGTAGGTGAAATAAATTGCACAGCTCTGCAAAAGGGATTAAAAGTTCAGCGCCGACGGCTGAGGCATGGAAGAGGTTAAACATGGAGGCCGGGAGAGTCTGAAGGCCAAAAATGTAATAAAAATAAATGAATAATAATTTCAGTTATACATCCTGTGTATAAAGAATAATAATATATATATATATATTTTTTTTTTTAAGTATTATTAATATTAATTATTTTATTGAACTATTTATTATTTTTATTGAATGATAATCCTGTGTATAAATAATAATAATAATAATAATAATAATAATAATTATTATTTTCTTTTATATGATGATGAATATTATTGAATTATTATTACTAAGGGACACCAGGCATTTGATTTTTGCCAGGATGCTCTGGGGGGTTGAACCCCCTGACCCCCCTTTTCATCTACGTCCCTGGATGGTATACAGGGGATGGCATACGGGGGTGGTATCGGGCTCTCCACCAGAGTCCGCCCCCCTACATGGGATTGGGGCTCTCCACCAGAGTCCGCCCCCCTACATGGGATTGGGGCTCTCCACCAGAGTCCGCCCCCCTACATGGGATTGGGGCTCTCCACCAGAGTCCGCCCCCCTACATGGGATTGGGGCTCTCCACCAGAGTCCGCCCCCCTACATGGGATCGGGGTTCTCCACCAGAGTCCGCCCCCTACATGGGATCGGGGTTCTCCACCAGAGTCCGCCCCCTACATGGGATCGGGGTTCTCCACCAGAGTCCGCCCCCTACATGGGATCGGGGTTCTCCACCAGAGTCCGCCCCCTACATGGGATCGGGGTTCTCCACCAGAGTCCGCCCCCTACATGGGATCGGGGTTCTCCACCAGAGTCCGCCCCCTACATGGGATCGGGGCTCTCCACCAGAGTCCGCCCCCTACATGGGATCGGGGTTCTCCACCAGAGTCCGCCCCCTACATGGGATCGGGGTTCTCCACCAGAGTCCGCCCCCTACATGGGATCGGGGTTCTCCACCAGAGTCCGCCCCCCTACATGGGATCGGGGTTCTCCACCAGAGTCCGCCCCCCTACATGGGATCGGGGTTCTCCACCAGAGTCCGCCCCCCTACATGGGATCGGGGTTCTCCACCAGAGTCCGCCCCCCTACATGGGATCGGGGCTCTCCACCAGAGTCCGCCCCCCTACATGGGATCGGGGCTCTCCACCAGAGTCCGCCCCCCTACATGGGATCGGGGCTCTCCACCAGAGTCCGCCCCCCTACATGGGATCGGGGCTCTCCACCAGAGTCCGCCCCCCTACATGGGATCGGGGCTCTCCACCAGAGTCCGCCCCCCTACATGGGATCGGGGCTCTCCACCAGAGTCCGCCCCCCTACATGGGATCGGGGCTCTCCACCAGAGTCCGCCCCCCTACATGGGATCGGGGCTCCCAGAGTCCGCCCCCCTACATGGGATCGGGGCTCCCAGAGTCCGCCCCGTACATCGGACCGGGGTTCTCCCCCGGAGTCCGCCCCGTACATCGGACCGGGGTTCTCCCCCGGAGTCCGCCCCGTACATCGGACCGGGGTTCTCCCCCGGAGTCCACCCCCTACATCGGACCGGGGTTCTCCCCCGGAGTCCACCCCCTACATCGGACCGGGGTTCTCCCCCGGAGTCCACCCCCTACATCGGACCGGGGTTCTCCCCCAGAGTCCACCCCCTACATCGGATATTTTTTTAGGAGCCCTGTTAGGGGGCTTTGGTGAAATATCAGGGGTCTAAACAGGGGGGAATCTGCACCACACAGGGTCATTAGGGCGTGCCCAGGCACACCTGGCACACCCTGTGTGCACGCCTATGGCTGCAGTGCATCCTTCCTTCCTGACACCCTAGATCACCCAGGAGGGACCGGTGCAGCATCCAGCCTCATTGCAGGCAGCCTATCAGAGTCTATGGCAGAGTGCAGCAGGACGTTCCAGGATGTAGAAGACCTGCGTTCCAGAACCAGTGACGCGTTTCTGCACCTTTCAGTTTGAATGGCACCCCTAACACATTCAGGCAACACTCTGCCGCACCATAACGTGTTGCAATGTATTAAAAATGTTGTGACACAACCAGTTTTCGGGCCGTTTTGGTGTATAGGTATCCCAGTATGTTCAATGGGAGGACTCAGTGCAACGCACGGTAACGCATGACATATAACGCATGCTAATGCACATGAATGGATGCCCCGCACAGAGGGAAATGGGCCCTTAGGTTGCTTTTTAGATCACAGATTTTTCCTTTGTTTACAATAAATTAAACTTGTGGGTTCTAAAAAAAAAAAAAAAGCGTTCACAAATCCTTAAGGCAGAAGTGACGGCGCCCGTGTGAATGGCGATGGCGATTTTCAGGAATGGCGCTGCCTTGGGATATTATGCAGAGACATCTGCTCGTGTACGGCCAGCATGACGTGTCTTGTCAGTCGCGGCGATACAGATGTTTCCCTATAAAAGATGGATTATTTGCCGCTGTCCTAACGTGCCCCGTTACTGGCGATACGAATCGCTGCGCGCATTCCCGGCGGACCCGCGGAGAGTTTTAATATTGTGTTAATAATGAGGCCTGATATCTGGAGAGACGGCTCCGCGTTCCTGATGTTTTCATTCCGGGCGGATTGTCAGGCCGCTCCAACTTCTTATTAATGTTTCTCTGTCCAGATTGTCCGCCGTCACTTCATTGTATTAATTCCTGCAGTGACAGCGAACGGATTCTTTACTGCATGACTGCAACTTGGCAGCCGCTGTCTCCCTGCGCGGGTTATTCCATCCAACCCCCCGCCGCAGGGGGCTTCCAGATCCGCACTCCCCCCCCCCCCCCCCCCCCCACGCCCGCTGATTCCTATTTTGGTTTTGTAATGTTTTTATAGAGTTTGATAAAGTGAGAAATAACAGCGAGAAGCGAGATTATTCCGCAAGCAGCGGGTGAAGGAAACCGAATAGATACAACGGCTCAAAGTGGACCTGTCATCAGATCTATTGTTTCCTGATGAGTCCATGTATGCCGGGTAACCCTTCCAGGTATGGGATCACAATACCCCCCCCCCCCCCGACAATGCTTTCATCTGCTTTTCCCTCCAGAAGGATGACACCATCTTTGTTACGGCATCATCCAGGGTCACCAAGTTGTCAGATTCTAAAGTTCACCCACTTCTGGTATCAGGGCAATAGAGACTTGATTGTTCGGGGGAGGAGCAGGCAGTTTGATACATCAGGCCCATCACTTTTCTCTCCTAGAGATGTGTGCGGACATCTGTACTCTGACCTCTGTGTGTCCCCGGGACTGCACTCCGTCCAAACCACACCGTGTCCCCGACACTGCACACCGTCCAAGCCACACCGTGTCCCCGGCACTGCACACCGTCCAAACCACACCGTGTCCCCGGCACTGCACTCCATCCAAACCACACAGTGTCCCCGGCACTGCACACCGTCCAAGCCACACTGTGTCCCCGGCACTGCACTCCGTCCAAGCCACACTGTGTCCCCGACACTGCACACCGTCCAAGCCACACTGTGTCCCCGGCACTGCACACCGTCCAAACCACACCGTGTCCCCGGCACTGCACTCCATCCAAACCACACCATGTCCGGGACACTGCACTCCGTCCAAACCACACTGTGTCCCCGGCACTGCACTCCGTCCAAGCCACACTGTGTCCCCGACACTGCACACCGTCCAAGCCACACTGTGTCCCCGGCACTGCACACCGTCCAAACCACACTGTGTCCCCGGCACTGCACTCCATCCAAACCACACCATGTCCGGGACACTGCACTCCGTCCAAACCACACCGTGTCCCCGACACTGCACACCGTCCAAGCCACACTGTGTCCCCGGCACTGCACACCGTCCAAACCACACCGTGTCCCCAGCACTGCACTCCATCCAAACCACACAGTGTCCCCGGCACTGCACTCCGTCCAAACCACACCGTGTCCCCGGCACTGCACTCCGTCCAAGCCACACTGTGTCCCCGGCACTGCACACCGTCCAAACCACACCGTGTCCCCAGCACTGCACTCCATCCAAACCACACAGTGTCCCCGGCACTGCACTCCGTCCAAACCACACTGTGTCCCCGGCACTGCACTCCGTCCAAGCCACACTGTGTCCCCGACACTGCACACCGTCCAAACCACACTGTGTCCCCGGCACTGCACTCCATCCAAACCACACCATGTCCCCGACACTGCACTCCGTCCAAACCACACCGTGTCCCCGGCACTGCACTCCGTCCAAACCACACCGTGTCCCCGACACTGCACACCGTCCAAACCACACCGTGTCCCCGGCACTGCACTCCGTCCAAACCACACTGTGTCCCCGGCACTGCACTCCGTCCAAGCCACACTGTGTCCCCGGCACTGCACACCGTCCAAACCACACTGTGTCCCCGGCACTGCACTCCATCCAAACCACACCGTGTCCCCGGCACTGCACACCGTCCAAGCCACACCGTGTCCCCGGCACTGCACACCGTCCAAACCACACTGTGTCCCCGGCACTGCACACCGTCCAAACCACACTGTGTCCCCGGCACTGCACTCCGTCCAAACCACACCGTGTCCCCGGCACTGCACTCCGTCCAAACCACACCGTGTCCCCGGCACTGCACTCCGTCCAAACCACACTGTGTCCCCGGCACTGCACTCCATCCAAACCACACTGTGTCCCCGGCACTGCACTCCGTCCAAACCACACCGTGTCCCCGGCACTGCACTCCGTCCAAACCACACCGTGTCCCCGGCACTGCACTCCGTCCAAACCACACCGTGTCCCCGGCACTGCACTCCGTCCAAGCCACACTGTGTCCCCGGCACTGCACTCCGTCCAAACCACACTGTGTCCCCGGCACTGCACTCCGTCGAAACCACACTGTGTCCCTGGCACTGCACTCCGTCCAACCCACACTGTGTCCCCGGCACTGCACTCCGTCCAACCCACACTGTGTCCCCGGCACTGCACTCCGTCCAACCCACACTGTGTCCCCGGCACTGCACTCGGTCCAAACCACACTGTGTCCCCGGGCACTGCACACCGTCCAAGCCACACCGTGTCCCCGGCACTGCACTCCGTCCAAACACACTGTGTCCCCGGAACTGCACTCCATCCAAACCACACTGTGTCCCCGGCACTGCACACCGTCCAAACCACACCGTGTCCCCAGCACTGCACTCCATCCAAACCACACAGTGTCCCCGGCACTGCACTCCGTCCAAACCACACCGTGTCCCCGGCACTGCACTCCGTCCAAGCCACACTGTGTCCCCGGCACTGCACACCGTCCAAACCACACCGTGTCCCCAGCACTGCACTCCATCCAAACCACACAGTGTCCCCGGCACTGCACTCCGTCCAAACCACACTGTGTCCCCGGCACTGCACTCCGTCCAAGCCACACTGTGTCCCCGACACTGCACACCGTCCAAACCACACTGTGTCCCCGGCACTGCACTCCATCCAAACCACACCATGTCCCCGACACTGCACTCCGTCCAAACCACACCGTGTCCCCGGCACTGCACTCCGTCCAAACCACACCGTGTCCCCGACACTGCACACCGTCCAAACCACACCGTGTCCCCGGCACTGCACTCCGTCCAAACCACACTGTGTCCCCGGCACTGCACTCCGTCCAAGCCACACTGTGTCCCCGGCACTGCACACCGTCCAAACCACACTGTGTCCCCGGCACTGCACTCCATCCAAACCACACCGTGTCCCCGGCACTGCACACCGTCCAAGCCACACCGTGTCCCCGGCACTGCACACCGTCCAAACCACACTGTGTCCCCGGCACTGCACACCGTCCAAACCACACTGTGTCCCCGGCACTGCACTCCGTCCAAACCACACCGTGTCCCCGGCACTGCACTCCGTCCAAACCACACCGTGTCCCCGGCACTGCACTCCGTCCAAACCACACTGTGTCCCCGGCACTGCACTCCATCCAAACCACACTGTGTCCCCGGCACTGCACTCCGTCCAAACCACACCGTGTCCCCGGCACTGCACTCCGTCCAAACCACACCGTGTCCCCGGCACTGCACTCCGTCCAAACCACACCGTGTCCCCGGCACTGCACTCCGTCCAAGCCACACTGTGTCCCCGGCACTGCACTCCGTCCAAACCACACTGTGTCCCCGGCACTGCACTCCGTCGAAACCACACTGTGTCCCTGGCACTGCACTCCGTCCAACCCACACTGTGTCCCCGGCACTGCACTCCGTCCAACCCACACTGTGTCCCCGGCACTGCACTCCGTCCAACCCACACTGTGTCCCCGGCACTGCACACCGTCCAAACCACACTGTGTCCCCGGCACTGCACTCGGTCCAAACCACACTGTGTCCCCGGCACTGCACTCCGTCCAACCCACACCGTGTCCCCGGCACTGCACTCCGTCCAAACACACTGTGTCCCCGGAACTGCACTCCATCCAAACCACACTGTGTCCCCGGCACTGCACACCGTCCAAACCACACTGTGTCCCCGGCACTGCACTCGGTCCAAACCACACTGTGTCCCCGGCACTGCACTCCGTCCAACCCACACCGTGTCCCCGGCACTGCACTCCGTCCAAACACACTGTGTCCCCGGAACTGCACTCCATCCAAACCACACTGTGTCCCCGGCACTGCACACCGTCCAAACCACACTGTGTCCCCGGCACTGCACTCCGTCCAAACCACACTGTGTCCCCGGCACTGCACTCCGTCCAAGCCACACTGTGTCCCCGACACTGCACACCGTCCAAGCCACACTGTGTCCCCGGCACTGCACACCGTCCAAACCACACTGTGTCCCCGGCACTGCACTCCATCCAAACCACACCGTGTCCCCGACACTGCACTCCGTCCAAACCACACCGTGTCCCCGGCACTGCACTCCGTCCAAACCACACCGTGTCCCCGACACTGCACACCGTCCAAACCACACCGTGTCCCCGGCACTGCACTCCGTCCAAACCACACTGTGTCCCCGGCACTGCACTCCGTCCAAGCCACACTGTGTCCCCGGCACTGCACACCGTCCAAACCACACTGTGTCCCCGGCACTGCACTCCATCCAAACCACACCATGTCCCCGACACTGCACTCCGTCCAAACCACACCGTGTCCCCGGCACTGCACTCCGTCCAAACCACACCGTGTCCCCGGCACTGCACTCCATCCAAACCACACCGTGTCCCCGGCACTGCACTCCATCCAAACCACACCGTGTCCCCGGCACTGCACTCCGTCCAAACCACACCGTGTCCCCGACACTGCACTCCGTCCAAACCACACCGTGTCCCCGACACTGCACACCGTCCAAGCCACACTGTGTCCCCGGCACTGCACACCGTCCAAACCACACCGTGTCCCCGGCACTGCACTCCATCCAAACCACACCGTGTCCCCGGCACTGCACTCCGTCCAAACCACACCGTGTCCCCGGCACTGCACTCCGTCCAAGCCACACTGTGTCCCCGGCACTGCACACCGTCCAAACCACACTGTGTCCCCGGCACTGCACTCCATCCAAACCACACCATGTCCCCGACACTGCACTCCATCCAAACCACACTGTGTCCCCGGCGCTTCCAGATCCGCACCCCCCCCCCCCACACACACCCGCTGATTCCTGTTTTGGTTTTGTAAAGTTTTTATAGAGTTTGATAAAGTGAGAAATAACAGCGAGAAGCGAGATTATTCCGCAAGCAGCGGGTGAAGGAAACCGAATAGATACAACGGCTCAAAGTGGACCTGTCATCAGATCTATTGTTTCCTGATGAGTCCATGTAAGCCGGGTAACCCTTCCAGGTATGGGATCACAATACCCCCCCCCCCCCCCCCGACAATGCTTTCATCTGCTTTTCCCTCCAGAAGGATGACACCATCTTTGTTACGGCATCATCCAGGGTCACCAAGTTGTCAGATTCTAAAGTTCACCCACTTCTGGTATCAGGGCAATAGAGACTTGATTGTTCGGGGGAGGAGCAGGCAGTTTGATACATCAGGCCCATCACTTTTCTCTCCTAGAGATGTGTGCGGACATCTGTACTCTGACCTCTGTGTGTCCCCGGGACTGCACTCCGTCCAAACCACACCGTGTCCCCGACACTGCACACCGTCCAAGCCATACTGTGTCCCCGGCACTGCACTCCATCCAAACCACACAGTGTCCCCGGCACTGCACTCCATCCAAACCACACAGTGTCCCCGGCACTGCACTCCGTCCAAACCACACTGTGTCCCCGGCACTGCACTCCGTCCAAGCCACACTGTGTCCCCGACACTGCACACCGTCCAAGCCACACTGTGTCCCCGGCACTGCACACCGTCCAAACCACACTGTGTCCCCGGCACTGCACTCCATCCAAACCACACCATGTCCCCGACACTGCACTCCGTCCAAACCACACCGTGTCCCCGGCACTGCACTCCGTCCAAACCACACCGTGTCCCCGACACTGCACACCGTCCAAACCACACCGTGTCCCCGGCACTGCACTCCGTCCAAACCACACTGTGTCCCCGGCACTGCACTCCGTCCAAGCCACACTGTGTCCCCGGCACTGCACACCGTCCAAACCACACTGTGTCCCCGGCACTGCACACCGTCCAAACCACACCATGTCCCCGACACTGCACTCCGTCCAAACCACACCGTGTCCCCGGCACTGCACTCCATCCAAACCACACTGTGTCCCCGGCACTGCACTCCATCCAAACCACACCGTGTCCCCGGCACTGCACTCCGTCCAAACCACACCGTGTCCCCGACACTGCACTCCGTCCAAACCACACCGTGTCCCCGACACTGCACACCGTCCAAGCCACACTGTGTCCCCGGCACTGCACACCGTCCAAACCACACCGTGTCCCCGGCACTGCACTCCATCCAAACCACACAGTGTCCCCGGCACTGCACTCCGTCCAAACCACACTGTGTCCCCGGCACTGCACTCCGTCCAAGCCACACTGTGTCCCCGACACTGCACACCGTCCAAGCCACACTGTGTCCCCGGCACTGCACACCGTCCAAACCACACTGTGTCCCCGGCACTGCACTCCATCCAAACCACACCATGTCCGGGACACTGCACTCCGTCCAAACCACACCGTGTCCCCGACACTGCACACCGTCCAAGCCACACTGTGTCCCCGGCACTGCACACCGTCCAAACCACACCGTGTCCCCAGCACTGCACTCCATCCAAACCACACAGTGTCCCCGGCACTGCACTCCGTCCAAACCACACTGTGTCCCCGGCACTGCACTCCGTCCAAGCCACACTGTGTCCCCGACACTGCACACCGTCCAAGCCACACTGTGTCCCCGGCACTGCACACCGTCCAAACCACACTGTGTCCCCGGCACTGCACTCCATCCAAACCACACCATGTCCCCGACACTGCACTCCGTCCAAACCACACCGTGTCCCCGGCACTGCACTCCGTCCAAACCACACCGTGTCCCCGACACTGCACACCGTCCAAACCACACCGTGTCCCCGGCACTGCACTCCGTCCAAACCACACTGTGTCCCCGGCACTGCACTCCGTCCAAGCCACACTGTGTCCCCGGCACTGCACACCGTCCAAACCACACTGTGTCCCCGGCACTGCACTCCATCCAAACCACACCGTGTCCCCGGCACTGCACACCGTCCAAGCCACACCGTGTCCCCGGCACTGCACACCGTCCAAACCACACTGTGTCCCCGGCACTGCACTCCGTCCAAACCACACCGTGTCCCCGGCACTGCACTCCGTCCAAACCACACTGTGTCCCCGGCACTGCACTCCATCCAAACCACACTGTGTCCCCGGCACTGCACTCCGTCCAAACCACACCGTGTCCCCGGCACTGCACTCCGTCCAAACCACACCGTGTCCCCGGCACTGCACTCCGTCCAAGCCACACCGTGTCCCCGGCACTGCACTCCGTCCAAGCCACACCGTGTCCCCGGCACTGCACTCCGTCCAAACCACACTGTGTCCCCGGCACTGCACTCCGTCGAAACCACACTGTGTCCCTGGCACTGCACTCCGTCCAACCCACACTGTGTCCCCGGCACTGCACTCCGTCCAACCCACACTGTGTCCCCGGCACTGCACTCCGTCCAACCCACACTGTGTCCCCGGCACTGCACTCCGTCCAACCCACACTGTGTCCCCGGCACTGCACTCGGTCCAAACCACACTGTGTCCCCGGGCACTGCACACCGTCCAAGCCACACTGTGTCCCCGGCACTGCACTCTGTCCAAGCCACACTGTGTCCCCGGCACTGCACTCTGTCCAAACCACACTGTGTCCCCGGCACTGCACTCCGTCCAACCCACACCGTGTCCCCGGCACTGCACTCCGTCCAAACACACTGTGTCCCCGGAACTGCACTCCATCCAAACCACACTGTGTCCCCGGCACTGCACACCGTCCAAACCACACCGTGTCCCCGGCACTGCACTCCGTCCAAACCACACCATGTCCCCGGCACTGCACACCGTCCAAACCACACCGTGTCCCCGGCACTGCACTCCGTCCAAACCACACCGTGTCCCCGGCACTGCACTCCGTCCAAACCACACTGTGTCCCCGGCACTGCACTCCATCCAAACCACACTGTGTCCCCGGCACTGCACTCCGTCCAAACCACACCGTGTCCCCGGCACTGCACTCCGTCCAAACCACACCGTGTCCCCGGCACTGCACTCCGTCCAAACCACACCGTGTCCCCGGCACTGCACTCCGTCCAAACCACACCGTGTCCCCGGCACTGCACTCCGTCCAAACCACACCGTGTCCCGGGCACTGCACTCCGTCCAAACCACACTGTGTCCCTGGCACTGCACTCCATCCAAACCACACTGTGTCCCCGGCACTGCACTCCGTCCAAACCACACCGTGTCCCCGGCACTGCACTCCGTCCAAACCACACCGTGTCCCCGGCACTGCACTCCATCCAAACCACACTGTGTCCCCGGGCACTGCACACCGTCCAAGCCACACTGTGTCCCCGGCACTGCACTCTGTCCAAGCCACACTGTGTCCCCGGCACTGCACTCTGTCCAAACCACACTGTGTCCCCGGCACTGCACTCTGTCCAAACCACACTGTGTCCCCGGCACTGCACTCTGTCCAAACCACACTGTGTCCCCGGCACTGCACTCCGTCCAACCCACACCGTGTCCCCGGCACTGCACTCCGTCCAAACCACACCGTGTCCCCGGCACTGCACTCCGTCCAAACACACTGTGTCCCCGGAACTGCACTCCATCCAAACCACACTGTGTCCCCGGAACTGCACTCCATCCAAACCACACTGTGTCCCCGGCACTGCACTCCGTCCAAACCACACCGTGTCCCCGGCACTGCACTCCGTCCAAACCACACCGTGTCCCCGGCACTGCACTCCGTCCAAACCACACCGTGTCCCCGGCACTGCACTCCGTCCAAGCCACACTGTGTCCCCGGCACTGCACTCCGTCCAAGCCACACTGTGTCCCCGGCACTGCACTCCGTCCAAACCACACTGTGTCCCCGGCACTGCACTCCGTCGAAACCACACTGTGTCCCCGGCACTGCACTCCGTCCAACCCACACTGTGTCCCCGGCACTGCACTCCGTCCAACCCACACTGTGTCCCCGGCACTGCACTCGGTCCAAACCACACTGTGTCCCCGGGCACTGCACTCCGTCCAAACCACACCGTGTCCCCGGCACTGCACTCCATCCAAGCCACACTGTGTCCCCGGCACTGCACTCCGTCCAAACCACACTGTGTCCCCGGCACTGTACTCCGTCCAACCCACACTGTGTCCCCGGCACTGCACTCCATCCAAACCACACTGTGTCCCCGGGCACTGCACACTGTCCAAGCCACACTGTGTCCCCGGCACTGCACACCGTCCAAGCCACACTGTGTCCCCGGCACTGCACTCTGTCCAAACCACACTGTGTCCCCGGCACTGCACTCTGTCCAAACCACACTGTGTCCCCGGCACTGCACTCTGTCCAAACCACACTGTGTCCCCGGCACTGCACTCCGTCCAACCCACACCGTGTCCCCGGCACTGCACTCCGTCCAAACCACACCGTGTCCCCGGCACTGCACTCCGTCCAAACACACTGTGTCCCCGGAACTGCACTCCGTCCAAACCACACTGTGTCCCCGGAACTGCACTCCATCCAAACCACACTGTGTCCCCGGCACTGCACTCCGTCCAAACCACACCGTGTCCCCGGCACTGCACTCCGTCCAAACCACACCGTGTCCCCGGCACTGCACTCCGTCCAAACCACACCGTGTCCCCGGCACTGCACTCCGTCCAAGCCACACTGTGTCCCCGGCACTGCACTCCGTCCAAACCACACTGTGTCCCCGGCACTGCACTCCGTCGAAACCACACTGTGTCCCCGGCACTGCACTCCGTCGAAACCACACTGTGTCCCCGGCACTGCACTCCGTCCAACCCACACTGTGTCCCCGGCACTGCACTCTGTCCAAACCACACTGTGTCCCCGGCACTGCACTCTGTCCAAACCACACTGTGTCCCCGGCACTGCACTCCGTCCAACCCACACCGTGTCCCCGGCACTGCACTCCGTCCAAACCACACCGTGTCCCCGGCACTGCACTCCGTCCAAACACACTGTGTCCCCGGAACTGCACTCCGTCCAAACCACACTGTGTCCCCGGAACTGCACTCCATCCAAACCACACTGTGTCCCCGGCACTGCACTCCGTCCAAACCACACCGTGTCCCCGGCACTGCACTCCGTCCAAACCACACCGTGTCCCCGGCACTGCACTCCGTCCAAACCACACCGTGTCCCCGGCACTGCACTCCGTCCAAGCCACACTGTGTCCCCGGCACTGCACTCCGTCCAAACCACACTGTGTCCCCGGCACTGCACTCCGTCGAAACCACACTGTGTCCCCGGCACTGCACTCCGTCGAAACCACACTGTGTCCCCGGCACTGCACTCCGTCCAACCCACACTGTGTCCCCGGCACTGCACTCCGTCCAACCCACACTGTGTCCCCGGCACTGCACTCGGTCCAAACCACACTGTGTCCCCGGGCACTGCACACCGTCCAAGCCACACTGTGTCCCCGGCACTGCACTCTGTCCAAGCCACACTGTGTCCCCGGCACTGCACTCTGTCCAAACCACACTGTGTCCCCGGCACTGCACTCCGTCCAAACCACATTGTGTCCCCGGCACTGCACTCCGTCCAAACCACATTGTGTCCCCGGAACTGCACTCCGTCCAACCCACACTGTGTCCCCGGCACTGCACTCCGTCAAACCCACACTGTGTCCCCGGCACTGCACTCCGTCCAACCCACACTGTGTCCCCGGCACTGCACTCCGTCCAACCCACACTGTGTCCCCGGCACTGCACTCGGTCCAAACCACACTGTGTCCCCGGCACTGCACTCGGTCCAAACCACACTGTGTCCCCGGCACTGCACTCGGTCCAAACCACACTGTGTCCCCGGCACTGCACTCGGTCCAAACCACACTGTGTCCCCGGCACTGCACTCCGTCGAAACCACACTGTGTCCCCGGCACTGCACTCCGTCCAACCCACACTGTGTCCCCGGCACTGCACTCGGTCCAAACCACACTGTGTCCCCGGGCACTGCACACCGTCCAAGCCACACTGTGTCCCCGGCACTGCACTCTGTCCAAGCCACACTGTGTCCCCGGCACTGCACTCTGTCCAAGCCACACTGTGTCCCCGGCACTGCACTCTGTCCAAACCACACTGTGTCCCCGGCACTGCACTCTGTCCAAACCACACTGTGTCCCCGGCACTGCACTCTGTCCAAACCACACTGTGTCCCCGGCACTGCACTCGGTCCAAACCACACTGTGTCCCCGGCACTGCACTCGGTCCAAACCACACTGTGTCCCCGGCACTGCACTCGGTCCAAACCACACTGTGTCCCCGGCACTGCACTCGGTCCAAACCACACTGTGTCCCCGGCACTGCACTCAGTCCAAACCACACTGTGTCCCCGGCACTGCACTCGGTCCAAACCACACTGTGTCCCCGGCACTGCACTCGGTCGAAACCACACTGTGTCCCCGGCACTGCACTCCGTCCAACCCACACTGTGTCCCCGGCACTGCACTCGGTCCAAACCACACTGTGTCCCCGGGCACTGCACACCGTCCAAGCCACACTGTGTCCCCGGCACTGCACTCTGTCCAAGCCACACTGTGTCCCCGGCACTGCACTCTGTCCAAACCACACTGTGTCCCCGGCACTGCACTCTGTCCAAACCACACTGTGTCCCCGGCACTGCACTCTGTCCAAACCACACTGTGTCCCCGGCACTGCACTCTGTCCAAACCACACTGTGTCCCCGGCACTGCACTCTGTCCAAACCACACTGTGTCCCCGGCACTGCACTCCGTCCAAACCACACCGTGTCCCTGGCACTGCACTCCGTCGAAACCACACTGTGTCCCCGGCACTGCACTCCGTCCAACCCACACTGTGTCCCCGGCACTGCACTCGGTCCAAACCACACTGTGTCCCCGGGCACTGCACACCGTCCAAGCCACACTGTGTCCCCGGCACTGCACACCGTCCAAGCCACACTGTGTCCCCGGCACTGCACTCTGTCCAAGCCACACTGTGTCCCCGGCACTGCACTCTGTCCAAACCACACTGTGTCCCTGGCACTGCACTCTGTCCAAACCACACTGTGTCCCCGGCACTGCACTCTGTCCAAACCACACTGTGTCCCCGGCACTGCACTCTGTCCAAACCACACTGTGTCCCCGGCACTGCACTCTGTCCAAACCACACTGTGTCCCCGGCACTGCACTCTGTCCAAACCACACTGTGTCCCCGGCACTGCACTCTGTCCAAACCACACTGTGTCCCCGGCACTGCACTCTGTCCAAACCACACTGTGTCCCCGGCACTGCACTCTGTCCAAACCACACTGTGTCCCCGGCACTGCACTCCGTCCAAACCACACTGTGTCCCCGGCACTGCACTCCGTCCAAACCACACCGTGTCCCCGGCACTGCACTCCGTCCAACCCACACCGTGTCCCCGGCACTGCACTCCGTCCAACCCACACTGTGTCCCCGGCACTGCACTCGGTCCAAACCACACTGTGTCCCCGGCACTGCACTCGGTCCAAACCACACTGTGTCCCCGGCACTGCACTCGGTCCAAACCACACTGTGTCCCCGGCACTGCACTCGGTCCAAACCACACTGTGTCCCCGGCACTGCACTCGGTCCAAACCACACTGTGTCCCCGGCACTGCACTCGGTCCAAACCACACTGTGTCCCCGGCACTGCACTTGGTCCAAACCACACTGTGTCCCCGGCACTGCACTTGGTCCAAACCACACTGTGTCCCCGGCACTGCACTCCGTCGAAACCACACTGTGTCCCCGGCACTGCACTCCGTCCAACCCACACTGTGTCCCCGGCACTGCACTCGGTCCAAACCACACTGTGTCCCCGGGCACTGCACACCGTCCAAGCCACACTGTGTCCCCGGGCACTGCACACCGTCCAAGCCACACTGTGTCCCCGGCACTGCACTCTGTCCAAGCCACACTGTGTCCCCGGCACTGCACTCTGTCCAAGCCACACTGTGTCCCCGGCACTGCACTCTGTCCAAACCACACTGTGTCCCCGGCACTGCACTCTGTCCAAACCACACTGTGTCCCCGGCACTGCACTCTGTCCAAGCCACACTGTGTCCCCGGCACTGCACTCTGTCCAAGCCACACTGTGTCCCCGGCACTGCACTCTGTCCAAGCCACACTGTGTCCCCGGCACTGCACTCTGTCCAAGCCACACTGTGTCCCCGGCACTGCACTCCGTCCAACCCACACTGTGTCCCCGGCACTGCACTCCGTCCAACCCACACTGTGTCCCCGGCACTGCACTCCGTCCAACCCACACTGTGTCCCCGGCACTGCACTCCGTCCAACCCACACTGTGTCCCCGGCACTGCACTCGGTCCAAACCACACTGTGTCCCCGGCACTGCACTCGGTCCAAACCACACTGTGTCCCCGGCACTGCACACCGTCCAAACCACACTGTGTCCCCGGCACTGCACTCCGTCCAAACCACACTGTGTCCCCGGCACTGCACTCCGTCCAAACCACACTGTGTCCCCGGCACTGCACTCCGTCCAAACCACACTGTGTCCCCGGCACTGCACTCCGTCCAAACCACACTGTGTCCCCGACACTGCACTCCGTCCAAACCACACTGTGTCCCCGACACTGCACTCCGTCCAAACCACACTGTGTCCCCGGGCACTGCACACCGTCCAAGCCACACTGTGTCCCCGGGCACTGCACACCGTCCAAGCCACACTGTGTCCCCGGCACTGCACACCGTCCAAACCACACTGTGTCCCCGGCACTGCACTCTGTCCAAACCACACTGTGGCCCGGAAATGTCCGGAATATCTGGGGACTTTAAAACCTCCTCCGCCTCCGTGTGCAAAGCAGCTCCATGTCCTTCCACTGTGCTTAATATACTCCTTCCTTCCTTCCATCCTTACTCCCTTTCTTCCGTACTTTCTCTCTCTCTTTCTGTCCTTCCTTTTTTCCTACTATCCTTTTCTTCCTTCCTTCCTTTCTCTTTCTGTCTTTCCTTCCATCCTTCCTTCCTTCCTTCCTCTCTTTTTTTTCTGTTTTTCCTTTTTTCTTCTTTCCCTTTTCTCTATACTTTACTTTTCTTCCTTACTTGCTCTTTCTGTCTTTCCTTCCTTCTCTCTCCTCCTCTCTGTCTACTTCTCTATCTACTCTCCTTTTCACTCTCTCTCTCCTCTCTCTCTCTCTCTCACACACTCTCTCTCTCCCCTCTCGCTCTCTCTTCTCTCCTCCCCTCTCTCTCCCCTCTCTCTCGCTCTCCCTCCTCTCTCCCCTCTCTCTCGCTCTCCCTCCTCTCTCTCGCTCTCCCTCCTCTCTCTTTCTATTCCCCTCTCCCTCTCGCCTCTCTCCCTCCATCTCTCTCTCTCTCTCTCTCCCCCGCTCTCTCTCTCCTCCCTCTCCCCTCTCCTCTCTCTCTCTCCTCCCTCTCACCCCCTCTCTCTCCCCTCGCCCCCTCTCTCTCTCCCCTCGCCCCCTCTCTCTCTCCCCTCGCCCCCTCTCTCTCTCCCCTGGCCCCCCCTCTCTCCCCTGCCCCCCCCTCTCTCTCCCCTGGCCCCCCCCTCTCTCTCCCCTGGCCCCCTCTCTCTCTCCCCTCGCCCCCTCTCTCTCTCTCCTCTCCCCCTCTCTCTCTCTCTCTCCCCTGGCCCCCCCTCTCTCTCCCCTGGCCCCCCCTCTCTCTCCCCTCGCCCCCTCTCTCTCTCTCCCCTCGCCCCCTCTCTCTCTCTCCCCTCGCCCCCTCTCTCTCTCCCCTCGCCCCCCTCTCTCTCTCCCCTCGCCCCCCTCTCTCTCTCCCCTCGCCCCTCTCTCTCTCTCTCCCCTCGCCCCCCCTCTCTCTCTCTCCCCTCGCCCCCCCTCTCTCTCTCCCCTCGCCCCCCTCTCTCTCTACCCTCGCCCCCCCCTCTCTCTCCTCCCTCTCTCTTTCTCTCCCCCTCTCTCTTTCTCTCCCCCTCTCTCTTTCTCTCCCCCTCTCTCTTTCTCTCCTCTCTCTCTTTCTCTCCCCCCCTCTCTCTCTCTCTTTCTCCCCCCCCCTCTCTCTCTCTCTCTCTTTCTCTCCCCCCCTCTCTCCCCCCTCGTCCTCTCTCCCTCTCCTTCCCTCTCTCTCCATTCCTCTTTCCTCTCTCTCCCTCTTCCCCTCTCTCCCCCCCCCCCTCTCTCTCTCTCTCCTCTCCCTCTATCTCTCTCCCCCTCTCTCTCAATTCAATTCAAATAAGCTTTATTGGACCAAAATACATGTTAGCATTGCCAAAGCAGTTGAGTTTGTATAAGAAAAGGGAAAGGGTAGGTAATATAAAGGGAACAATATACAAACAATATTCGCGCTACTACCACATATAAGCAGCTACAATGCCTGTGAAGAAAGGCAAAAACAAACAATATACAAAAAATGTAGCGCTGTGCATAAAAAATTACATAAACATATGACACCCAAGTGTGGTGCTCAAAGTGAATCAGTCTTCAAAAGTCTATATAAATGAATCCAAAATACAGTGAAAATATGAAAACCGTGTTGAAAAAGTCTCTGATGACAATTCAAAGGTGAATGATAGTAAAGCTTCCAAAATAAATGGTGACTGTCAAAAAACCAAGTGACTGTGACGTGACCACCACCACAAGGAGGGGAGGCTTACCGAATTAAGTGGACCCAATAAACGTACGTCTATAGGGTCAACTGAGGCTTGATATGTATATATATCCGTGGGTGTAGGGTCCCAGCTGGCGTTGCACACATATATATCCAAGATCCAGGATCAAATTAAAACACCAAATCTCCAAGCCCAATTGGATGGTTGGATGACTCACAATGGGACCTGGTTTGTGTCTCAGCCTTCTCTCTCTCTCCCCCTCTCCTCTCTTCACTCCTTTCTCTCCTCTCTTCACTCCTCTCTTCACTCCTCTCTTCACTCCTCTCTTCACTCCTCTCGTCACTCCTCTCGTCACTCCTCTCTTCACTCCTCTCTCTCTTTCTTTCTCTCCCTCCCTCTCTCTCCCCCTCCCTCTCTCTCCCTCCCCCTCTCTCTCTCCCTCCCTCTCCCTCCCTCTCCCTCCCTCTCTCTCCCCCCTCTCTCTCTCCCCCTCTCTCTCTCCCCCTCTCTCTCTCCCTCCCTCTCTCTCTCCCTCCCTCTCCCCCTCTCTCTCTCCCTCCCTCTCCCCCTCTCTCTCCCTTCCTCTCTCTCTCTCCCCCCTCTCACCCCTCTCTCTCCCCCTCTCTCCCCTTTCTCCCTCTCTCCCCCCTCTTTCCCTCTCTCTCCCTCCCTCTCTCTCTCTCCCTCCCTCTCTCTCTCTCCCCCCTCTCTCTCTCCCCCTCTCTCTCTCTCTCCCCCTCTCTCTCTCTCTTCCCCCTCTCCCTCTCTCTCTCTCTCCCCCTCTCCCTCTCTCTCCCCTCTCCCTCTCTCTCTCTCCCCTCTCTTCACTCCTCTCTCTCCCCTCTCTCTCTCTCTCTACTCCTTTCTCTCTCTCTCCTCTCTCTCTCTCCCCCCCTCTCTCTCTCCCCCTCTCTCTCCTCCCTTCTGTCTCTCTCATCTCCTCTCTTTTCTCTCCCTCTCTCTCTCTCTCTTTCTCCTCCCTTCTGTCTCTCTCCTCTCTTTTCTCCTCTTCTCTTTCCCCCTCTCTCTCTCCCCCTCTCTCTCCCCCCCTCTCTCTCCCCCCTCTCTCTCCTCCCTTCTGTCTCTCTCCTCTCCTCTTTTCTCCCCTTCTCTCCCCCCCCTCTCTCTCTCTCTCTCTCCCCCCCCCTCTCTCTCTCTCCCCTCTCTCTCTCCCCTCTCTCTCTCTCCCCTCTCTCTCCCCTCTCTCTCTCCCCCTCTCTCTCTCCCCTCTCTCTCTTCCCCCTCTCTCTCTCTTCCCCCCCTCTCTCTCTTCCCCCTCTCTCTCTCTCTTCCCCCTCTCTCTCTCCCCCCCCTCTCTCTCCCCTCTCTTCACTCCTTTCTCTCCCCTCTCTTCACTCCTTTCTCTCCCCTCTCTTCACTCCTTTCTCTCTCCCCCCCCCCCCTCTCTCTCTCCTCCCTTCCTCCCTTCTGTCTCTCTCATCTCCTCTCTTTTCTCCCCTTCTCTCCCCCTCTCTCTCTCTCCCCCCTCTCTCTCTCCTCCCTTCTGTCTCTCTCCTCTCCTCTCTTTTCTCTTCTCTTTCCCCCTCTCTCTTTTCTCCCCTTCTCTCCCTCTCTCTCTCTCTCTCTCCTCTCTCTCTCTCTCTCTCTCTCTCTCCCCTCTCTCTCTCTCTCTCCTCCCTTCTGTCTCTCTCCTCTCCTCTCTTTTCTCCTCTTCTCTTTTCCCCCTCTCTCTCCCCCCTCTCTCTCTCTCCTCCCTTCTGTCTCTCTCCTCTTTTCTCCCCTTCTCTCCCCTCTCTCTCCCCCCTTCTTCGCTTCTGTCTCTCTCTCTCTCCTCTCCTCCCTTCCCCCCTTCTGTCTGTCTCTCTCCTCTCCTCTCTTCTCTTCTCCTCTCTCAATATAAATTGGTTTCTGATAATCAGATGAAGCCCTCCTGAAGATCAGTGTTGGACATACAGACCAGTTGGAGTTTTGCTCCCTGTAGTCTCGGCAGTGGAAAGTTCTCTGCTATAATGTGATATGTCTAATCTGAGCGCGGTGTTTACGTTTTGCAGCGTATCGCGGTCACAATAACATCCTCTGTGTGATTGCTGTAGGAGCTGTGATATGACATTGCGGTTTACCCTGAGCAGCCACATCTGTGAGCCAGAGAGGAAGGTGACTTCTGGTCAAGGTGAGAGTCGGGGTGTTGAATTCGGGGCATCGAGTGGAGAGTGTGAGCTGTCATCTGCTTTGGTCAGAGCTTCCAAGAATACAGCCTATCAGATCACTTGGAGCTGGTGATGTCACAGATCATAATGGCCACTTCTACTCTTTGTTATTGACTGAAGAGTCTTCAAGTTGGTTCACTGGTCATGTGTATGTTTATTGAATCTTGGTGTGCTTTGTGTATTTCCTGTAATAAAGACCGCCCACTGCTACTCTCTCTCCTTGTGCAGGGTGACTGGTCTTGTCTCCGCCCCCTCTTGTCGTTTTCTGCCTGTAGTGGGTGGGGCCTGGTGAGTCACCCCCACAGCTTTGCAGTGGGTGGGGCCTGCTTAGTCCCTCCCACAGCTCTGCTCTCTCTACTTGTGCAGGCTGACTGGTCATGTCTCCGCCCCCTCTTGTCGTTTTCTGCCTGTAGTTGGTGGGGCCTGGTGAGTCGCCCCCACAGCTTTGCAGTGGGTGTGGCCTGCTTAGTCCCTCCCACAGCTCTGCTCTCTCTGTTCAGGGTGACCGATCTTGTCTCTGCCCCCTCTTGCAGTTTTCTGCAGGCAGCCTGTAGTGGGTGGAGCCTGGTAAGTCCCTCCCACAGCTTTGCAGTGGGTGGGGGCTACTGAGTCCTTCCCACAGCTCTGCTCCCTCTGTGCAGGGTGACTGGTCTTGTCTTCGCCCCCTCTTGTTTTCTGCCTGTAGTAGGTGGGGCCTGGTAAGTCCCCCCCCACAGTTTTGCAGTGGGTGGGCCTGCTGAGTCCCTCCCACAGCTCTGCTCTCTCTACTTGTGCAGGGTGACTGGTCATGTCTCCGTCCTCTCTTGTAGTTTTCTACAGGCAGCCTGTAGTGTGTGGGGCCTAGTGAGTCCCTCCCACAGCTTTGCAGTGGGTGGGGCCTGCTGAGTCCCTCCCACAACTGTGCTCTCTCTGTGCAGGATGACTGGTCTTGTCTCCGCCCCCTCTTGTAGTTTTCTGCCTGTAGTGGGTGGGGCCTGGTGAGTCGCCCCCACAGCTTTGCAGTGGGTGGGGCCTGCTTAGTCCCTCCCACAGCTCTGCTCCCTCTACTTGTGCAGGGTGACTGGTCATGTCTCCGTCCTCTCTTGTAGTTTTCTGCCTGTAGTGGGTGGGGCCTGGTGAGTCCCCCCCACAGCTTTGCAGTGGGTGGGGCCTGCTGAGTCCCTCCCACAACTGTTCTCTCTCTGTTCAGGGTGCCGATCTTGTCTCTGCCCCCTCTTGCAGTTTTCTGCAGGCAGCCTGTAGTGGGTGGAGCCTGGTAAGTCCCTCCCACAGCTTTGCAGTGGGTGGGGGCTACTGAGTCCTTCCCACAGCTCTGCTCCCTCTGTGCAGGGTGACTGGTCTTGTCTTCGCCCCCTCTTGTTTTCTGCCTATAGTGGGTGGGGTCTGGTAAGTCCCCCCCCACAGTTTTGCAGTGGGTGGGGCCTGCTGAGTCCCTCCCACAGCTCTGCTCTCTCTACTTGTGCAGGGTGACTGGTCATGTCTCCGTCCTCTCTTGTAGTTTTCTACAGGCAGCCTGTAGTGTGTGGGGCCTAGTGAGTCCCTCCCACAGCTTTGCAGTGGGTGGGGCCTGAGTCCCTCCCACAACTGTGCTCTCTCTGTGCAGGGTGACTGATCTTGTCTCTGCCCCCTCTTGCAGTTTTCTGCAGGCAGCCTGTAGTGGGTGGAGCCTGGTAAGTCCCTCCCACAGCTTTGCAGTGGGTGGGGCCTACTGAGTCCCTCCCACAGCTCTGCTCCCTCTGTGTAGGATGACTGGTCTTGTCTCCACTCCCCTATAGTTTTTGTTAGTGGGTGGAGTCTAATGGGCCCCTCCCACAGCTCTGCTCTCCGGATGACATCACTGGTCCCCAGGTAATTTCTGGGCTTCTTCTGGCATTTGGTGCATACAAAGCACATTTAGCTTAATAATCCTAAAAAGCCGTCTTTTTTTCAGCGGGAACGTAGGGGAACGCAGCTCCAGCACCTCCAACACTGAATGTATATGCCAAGGGATGTACTGGGGGATTTATTTATGTTGGCTGTTGGGGACTCTATTGTCACTAGGGGGATCTGTTGTTGATGGTTGGGGGGGATCTAATGTTTCTGGGGGTCATTTGTTGATGGGAAATATCTACTGTTGAGGGAGGGGTCTATTGCTGCTGGCTGCAGGAGAGTCTATTGATGCTGAATACTAGGAGATCTATTGCTACAGGGGTGGATCTATTGTTGCTAGGAATATTTTTTGTAGAGGATCTATTGTTGCAGGGGAGATTTACTGTTGCTGGGGGATCTACTGTTGCTGTGAGGGATCTATTGTTGCTTTGAGGGATCCATGGTCCATTGTTGCTGGCTGCAAGGGACCTATTTTACTGCCAAAGGGCGGTGCTCAAAGGCGGGTAGGGGCAGAGACTGGGAAAGAGGGAGTACCTGCACATATTCTCTGAGAAAAAAAGCCCTGCTGAAAAGTTCATGCACCACCTTCAACATAGCCTTAAAGCCAAACTTAAGTCCCAAATAGGAGTTTGTTCTGTTTAATTCCCACCCCCCCCCCCCCCACCCACAATCACACATTTCAGGGGATTTTTTTGTTAATTTATAAAAAATAAATTATGTTTTTCCTCTTGCCCCGCCCCCACCATTCTGGCCTAGCCAAGATGGTACGTCCCTGGGATACTCGCATCACATCTCCCAGCAGGCTGTAAAACCAGGGACAGAGTGGACGGAGGGCGGCTCCGGCATGTCATCGGGACTCGGCCGTCTGAACCTGGAGGTAGAGCTACATCAGAGTAGAACAGAAACACACACAGACCCCATATCTCCGCTCAAGACTTGGCATCTCTTGTACATGGACAACCTGGCTGCTGGCCATTATAGTCCCTCTCTACCCCAAATATGAAAGAATATCGGCCGCACTCCACAGTATTTTTTTAACAAATTGACTGCATACAGCAATATCTCCATCCAAAAACCAACCTACTTGACGCATTTCGCTACTCCTGGCTTGTTCCCCTATGCTTGTGAGAGCCAGAAGGGGTGAAACGCGTTGAAAAAGGTTTTTTTTTTTTTTTGAGTGGTGATATTGCTGTATGCAATCACTTTATTAATTATAAAAAATACTGTAAGAGCAGCTGATTGGAGTGAGGCAAAAATTCTTTCCTTCTTTGGCGTTAGAACTACATCCAAGTCCACATCCATCAGATGACTTCTCCAAGATGAGGCTGGCAGAATGTTGGCCCATCTGGTGGCTCCCAATGTCTATTCTATGTTCTTTGAGTCTGAGGTGTGATGGGATCACAAAATTTCCCTTCAGACTTATTTACTAAGTTTTATAATAAAGCCAGGGGTATCAAACTCATTTTCATTGTGGGCGGCATCAGCATTGCAGTTCCCCTCAAAGGGCCGGTTGTATCTGTAAGACTTGATGTCCAGAGCATCCCCCCTTCTTACATCAGAAGTAAAGAGCCACCCCACCATCAGAAATCAAGAGTCCTGCACCCTCCCTTTCATCGCAGTGCACCCTCTTACCTTCTGCTGCTGGGGGCGAAGTTGGGAAGCAGAAAGTGCAGGATCTGGAGGAGGGCTGGAATCGGCTGCTGAATGCTGAGACTAGGGGAGGCTGAGACAAGGGGGTGCTGCAGCTGCACGGAGAGGTACAGGATCTGTGGGAGGAGTTTTGTCCTCCTCTCTGCTGTAGACTGCTGAGGGTAGGGGGGGTGGGGCGGAGGCAAGCTTCTCCACTGCAGCACAAAGAAATACAGGATTTGGCAGGGGATTTGTGTCCTCCTCTCTGCTGCTGAGACAAGGTGGGGCTGGAGACAAGGGGGGTGCCGCAGCTGCAGGAGAGGTGCGAGGGCTACATGAAAGGGCCTGCGGGCCTTGTGTTTGACACGTATGTATTAAAGGAACCCTAGAATACAAACAATGAACTTCCGATATGTAATGGCGGAGGTGTTATAAATTGGGGTGATCAGCAGCATTAATCCGCTCTAATTTCCCTGCACACTCCAACCCATTTTTTTTAGCTTTTGGTAGATTGGGCAATGGTTAACATTTTTTTATTTTTATGTTATATTATTTTTTTTATTATTTCAACGTGTGTTCCCAAGAAGAAGATTGTATTTAATTCCTGTCCCTGTGATGTTATTGCTGACGAAACACGTAGGGCGGAGCTGAAAGCCGCAACGTCACCACACATGCGTGTTTCACTACTAGAAACTTTGTGAATTGTATTTTTTTTTCTTGCTGGACGCTGTATACAGTTCCTTGTGTAAGTGTTTTTAACCTGTTTTAATAAACTTTGCACCCGGATGTTACACTATTGGGAGCGTGTTTGCTCTGTTTTCTATTTTATTTTATTCTCTTCTGTTGTGTCACTGGAGGAGAAGTGGGGATCACATGGATGCTGTTGTGTTTTTATTTGTTTATTATTGCATTTGATTATATTTTTTGGATGAATAGCAATGCACTTTTACATTGTGTGCACCCCCTGTGACAGCAGAAATGGGGGATGAGGTTATCACCAGGATGGCGAGAAATAAAAAAAAAACTCTCCCCATTCTACTCAGATTGTTTGTCAAAACTTTATTTTGTTTTGGATACAGTGGTGTAGGGTTATGCCCCGTACACACGATCAGACATTTTTTCCGACCAAACTCCCAACGGAATTCCGACGGAATTTCATCGGAAAAACAGGTTCTATTTGAAAATTCCAATGGAATTCATCTGAATTTCTCCGATGGGGCCCAACACACGGTCGAAATTTCCGTTGAAAAAACTCAGACGGACTCCGTCTGACTTTTTTCATTGGAAATTCCTATCGTGTGTACACCGCATTTAGAGGTTTTGACCGTTTTTTTTTTTTTTTATCTCTGTTTTCTTCACTTCCTGTCCTGGCAAATAAAAATAAAAATAAAAACTTGACAACGGCTTTTCACTGCGATATCCAGAAGAAAATAAAAAAGTTTTCAAAGAAGTCAGACTTTCCAGGGCCAGCGAGCACTTGAGCTTAGTTGACCTCTCTGGAAAATTTAAATATATTTATATATTTGTTTCATTTTTACATGGCTGTCATAAATGTTTGAAATTTTAACAATTTTAATTTTAAAAAAAACAAATTTACACCAAATTCTAATTATGTATATTTAACCCCTTGGTGCCAAAGTCACACAAATATGCGGCACCACTGGACTGGACTTTTTTTGCGTCGGAAAGCTCCCAGAATAAAAGACCGGGGTCTCACTGCGAGTCCAGGGCCCCCGTACTAACGATTGGGACCCAGAACTCCAGATTCCAGGTCATCTGATCGCAGTGATAGCCTCTTATTGGCTATCACAGTGATCAGTCACTTCAATCAATCGCTTCTCGGCCTTTTGGCTTAGATCAAGTGTAGTATCTGTTCTTATCAGTTGCCAGAGGAGGCGCTAGTGTCACTCCCGAGTGTAGGAGCAGCCTATGCAAATACAATGGCGTCATTGCACCTGGAAGGGCGGTTTCGGTAGTGGTCAGCGTCTGGGCGCCCTTAGAGATGTCAGCGGGGCCGAGTCTGCGCCGTCCAGAAGTGTGCTCCTGGTGAGAATGGGTGGCTGCACTGGGTCTGGTCTTTTTGCCGAGTCTTATTCCGGCCTTCTGGCTGGTGTCGGTGTAAGTGCTGTCCCTGTCAGCGATCTGGTGGAGGAGCTGGGTGGCGCCATGCAAATCCGCCGGATTGATGGGGGCCTGGAAGGGCTAGTATCAGTGGAGCTGCTATCCAGGGGGCAGTTCTCCTTGAGAAAACCTTGAAGGGCTCTCTATCTGATGGGGACGGAGGGGCTGCACTGACCTGGTCGGGGGGGTCGGATAGGAACTAGAAAGCCTATGGGGTATGTGCACATGGAGTGGCAGTCCAGGGGTGCCATACAATCACTGTGAGTGAGGGTCACATTGATTCATGGCACCACGGTCACTACACCAGTACACGCTTTTTTAGCACCTGCCTCCTGGGCCGGGCCTTTTGGCTGGGACCGGAGGAATTTTTTTTTTCCTGGCCGGAGGGCCTGGTCATTGTATTGCACAATGGCCACCTTTTCACTCTCCTCTCCACTTATTCCTCCCCCACTTTATTTTATTTATGCCTATGTTCGTCACCTTTTTGTATTTTTAGGTTTTGTACACGGTTTGTTGCACTGTGTGACTGGTAGGGTGTAGGTCCTCGGGCCTGCCCTGAAAGTCTTGGGAGAGGGTGGACATGGCCTTCTGGCTTAGTTCGCCTTCCCTCATGGGGTCTCCCTTTGGGGGAGCCCCACCTAGTACTTGAGTGGGTCTGTTTCCAGAGAAAGGGGTCCGTCTGGTTTCGGCCAGATGGATCAAAGTGTTTCGTCTGGTTTCGGCCAGATGGACCCTCCAGAGAAAGGGGTCTGTCTGGTTTCGGCCAGATGGACCAAAGTGTAAAGTACCCTTTTCCCTGTCAGGAGCCTAACGCCCCGGGGGATTCAGGGCAAGGCCCTCTGATTTTAGAGGACTTGTGTACACCCGTTGCACGTTTTTGTGTCACCTCTTTATGTTGTGCACATTTTTTTGGCACCGGGTGATGTTTTTGAGTGTTTCACACGCCATGGGCTTTAAAAAAAAGTGATCAGTCACTGTGAAGCCGGCCCCTGTATTTACTGTCTCTGTGAATGGACGAGAGAGATGCAAAAAAAAAAAAGTGTGTGTAGAAAAATAAAAATAATAATTAAATAAATAACAAACATCTAAGAAAAAAAAAAACAGATCAAGGTTTGATCTAGGTCAGTATCTTTCTCTGTCCTTGCAGAGAGAGGAAAAAAAAAAATATATAAATAATAATTAAGAAAATAAAATCATTTTTTAAACAAAAAAAATACTCAGATCAAGGTTTGATCTAGGTCAGTGCCAGGGTTAGTATCTGGGTCAAAGGTCAGGGTCAGTATTTTTTGGATAGATTTTTTTTTTTTTTAATTAGTATTGTTGGAAGTTAGTGGCAGTGTCCGTAAAAAGAAAAAGAAAAACGCGCACTATTGTTTCTGGGCTGTACTACGGGTACAAACAACAACTAACATACACATATGTGATATGGCTGCGATCATTATGAGCAGGAGAATTTATTTTGGGTTGTTCTTTGGTGGTAGGTTATGGTAGTAGCAAGAAATATACAGCTACATTTAAAAAAAAGATATATATATATTTTTACTACTTTGGGCCAGTTTTCCTTTGTTAATAAATAAAAAAGAAATAAAAAATCAGAAGATGTTCTTAACCATTTTCCATCAAATGAAAGGCCAATTTGTCCTGAAAAAAATAATAATAATAAAAAATAAAAAAAAATCGCCAAATGAAAGGCCAATTTGTCGTGAAAAAACCAAAATAATAAAAATAAAAAAAGGCAGAAGATATTTATTACCATTTACCACCAAATGAAAGCCCAATTTGTCCTAAAACAACAAAATAATAAAAAAAAAAAAAGTCAGGAGATACTTATTACTATTTACCACCAAATGAAAGGCCAATTTGTCGTGAAAAAAACAAAAATAATAATAAAAAAAGTCAAGAGATATTTGTTACCATTTACCACCAAATGAAAGCCCAATTTGTCCTGAAAAAAACAAAAATAATAATAAAAAAAAGTCAGGAGATATTTATTACCATTTACCACCAAATGAAAGCCAAATTTGTCCTGAAAAAAACAAAAATAATAATAAAAAAAAGTCAGGAGATATTTGTTACCATTTACCACCAAATGAAAGCCCAATTTTTCCTAAAAAAAAAAAAAAAACCCCACAAAATAATAGAAAATAAATAAATTAGGAGATAAACAATCAGGAGATTTACGTGATAAACACGTTAAACGCGACAACGCAGCTGTGATGATATGTACGGTTTTACTAACACATGTCAAAGGCACGAAAAGGTTAATATTTATTGTATTTATTACCAATTATTATTTTTACTATTCAATAATTAATAATCATATAATCAATGCAGAAAACAAGCAACCTGGATGCACAACGCAGCTGTGATGATATGATATGTACGGTTTTACGAACACATGTCAAAGGCACAAAGGGGTTAATATTTATTGTATTTATTAGTATTATTTACTATTTAATAATTAATAATCATATAATTAATGCAGAAAACAAGCAATTTAATAGTGCAGTTGGTTAATAATCAAAAACACAGATAAAAAGACAGATATTTCCAAAAAGAAATATCCAGCATTGCAGACTTTTGTAACTTGATCGACTTCTAAAAAATTTACTTTAAAATAATAATAATAAAAAAAAAAATTACATTTAAGAAACTCAAAAAGCCTTTTTCTTGAAAACCATTTAGAAAAAAAAAAAAAAACAACAAAAATTGAATGCTAAAAAAAAAAAAAGAAATCCCAAAATTTCACCTCCGGTCTCGAAAAATCCAGATTGCGTCCTCGCCGTTGCATCAGCTTATGGACAAATTCAACTCGAATTGGGCTCGGATTTTTTTTTTTTTTTTTAGCTTCATGTTACCTTGTACCTCGGAATGGACTTCCCCGCGAGACGCTTCACATCTGCAGCTCTTCTGAAAAAACCAACATTGTTATTTTAAGCCTGAGCATTAAAATCGAAAACCCTTCCCAAACAGCCCTTTAATCACGATACCATCTGCTCCGGCCCTCGCCCATTCCCATGTAGCCCCAAAAAATAAATAGCAATTAAAAATAATAACAGAGACAATGATTTCCATAAATCCAGTCTATTTACATGGGGGGGGGGGAGAGTGTCGCTCGGAGCGAGGGGCCAAAGATTTGAACCCCCCCCCCCTCTCCTCGGGCTCCCCAGAAATATATTTATGGGATGCATTTAATTCAGAGTCTGGGGAAATGGCGTTTATTGGAAAAAATGGCCTTGAAAGCCACTGTGGCAGAACGGCGCATTAAATTGTCCTTCTTCTTCCCTCGCGTTTCCGTGAGATCCTTTAGTTTGATACAAATGACCCCGGTGCCGTGCCTAAAATACCCCCCGAGTATAGAAACAAATAAAATATGGAAGTAATATCGCAAAGGTAGAAATGCCGTTTGGCAGACTCCCCATCCAGAGATTTATCTCCGACTCATAAACACCCTCGGAGAGCAGGAAAATTATTCTTTAACCCCGATGTGCCCGGGAAGGAGCAAAAAAAAATAAAAAAATTTCCCCAGTCGCGCATTCCAAGAATCTGTCCACATAACTTCTCCCGTGACTCCTCCAACATCCGCGACCTCCTCCCCCCCCCCCCCCCCTGTTTTAAAGTGTGGAAGATTAAAATAATGTAAAGTGTTATTCCTAGCAATCTATTAATCTTTTTCCATTATGTACTTGTTTACATCTGTTAACATTTTGTGTCATCTTTGATCTCTTTGAAGATTTAAGCAAAACATAAAAGCCCTTTTTTTTTTTTTTTTTTTTTGATTATTATTAATTGCTAGAAGAATTATTTAATGTCAGCTTGGCCTCGTCAGAAATTTACTTGATGTAAGATTTGTGTTGCATATGGTCTGCAAGTAACACTACAAGGGCCTGTTTATAATGGGACAGAATGGACGGCTTGCCTTCTTAAAAATCATATTTAATTCTGACAATTTCAACTATTTATAAAGGGCCTCATTATAAAAGGTCAGCATAGATCATGTGCCTTTTTAAAAATAAAAAATAAAAATTATTCTGACAGCTTCAACTATTTATAAAGGGCATTTTTTTAAAGGTCAGAATCGATCATTTTACTTTTTTTTTTCTTTTCTTTTTTTTTTATAATATTTTATTCTGACAGTTTTACCTCTTTATAAAAGGCTTGTTTATAAAAGCACAGAAACAATCATTTTATTTTTTATAATATTTTATTTCCACAGTTCCTGCTTTTTATAAAAGCACAGAATCAATAATTGTATTTTTTTAATAATATTTTATTTTAACAGTTTCCGGTATTTATAAAAAAAAAGTTTATAAAAGCACAGAATCAATAATTTAATTTTTTGAATAATATTTTATTTTAACAGTTTCCGGTATTTATAAAAAAAAGTTTATAAAAGCACAGAATCTATTTTTATTTTTTTAATAAGATTTTATATCCATGGTTTTTGGTATTTATAAAAGGCTTGTTTATAAAAGCACAGAATAAATAATTTTTTTTTTTTTAATAATATTTTATTTCAACAGTTTCCGGTATTTATAAAAAAAAGTTTATAAAAGCACAGAATCAATCATTTTATTTTTTTTAATAATATTTTATTTCCACAGTTTCCGCTGTTTATAAAAGGCTTGTTTATAAAAGCACAGAATAAATAATTGTACTTTTTAAAAATATTTTATTCTTAACAGTTTCAACTTTTTATAAAGGCCTCAATATAAAAGGTCAGAATTTTATCATTTTGCTTTTTTTTTTTGATAATATCTAATTCTGACAGCTTTAACTATTTATAAAGGGCCTCTTTTTTTTTTTTTTTTTAAAGGCCTGAATCGATAATTTTAGATTTTTTTTTAAATAATATTTTATTCTGAAAGTTTCAGCTATTTATAAAGATCTTGTTTATAAAAGGTTAGAAATTATATTTTGCCTTTTTTTTAAAAAAACTAATATTTATTTCTGACAGTTTTCACTATTTATAAAGAGTCTGTTTATAAAAGTTCATAAAGGATCATTTGCATTACTTTAAATAATATTTAATTCTGACATTTTCGGCTATTTATAAAGGGCTTGCTTATATAATGACAGAATTGATCATGCCTTTTTTTTAAATAATGTTTAATTCTGTCAGATTCAGCAATTTATAAACGGTCAGAATTGATAATTTGCCCTTTGAAATATTGTTTTTTTTTTTTTCTATTTTTTTAAAGGGCAAATTATCAATTTTGACCATTTATTAACAATCCCTTTATAAATAGCTGAATCTGCCAGAATTAAATATTATTTAAAAAAAAAAAAAAGAAAAGAAAAGCAAATGATCAATTCTGATCTTTTTTGAATGCTTTAGAAATAGTTGAAACTGTCAGAATTTAATATTTAAAAAAAAAGTCAATTATTATTAATTTATGTCCTTAATAAACAGGCTTTTTATAAATAGTTGGAACTGTCAGATTGAAATATGTGTTTTTTTTTTTTAATCTGACAGTTCCAACTATTTATAAAAAGCCTTTTTATAAAAGGACAGAAGTAATAATATTTGACTTTTTTTTAAACATTAAATTCTGACGGTTTCAACTATTTATAAAGTGTTCAAAAAAGATCAGAATTGATAATTAGCTTTTTTTTTTTTTTCAATAATATTTAATTTTGGCAGATTCCGCTATTTATAAAGGGATTGTTAATAAATGGTCAGAATTAATAATTTTCCATTTTTTATATTTAAATCTGGCAGTTTCAACTAATTATAGAGCCTGTTTATAAAAAAACAGAATTGATAATTAGCCTTTTTTTTTTTTCATTCTGAGAGTTTCAACTATTTATAAAGTGTCTGTTAATAAAGTAATAATAATTTGCCTTTTTTTTTTTAAAAAAAAATGATATTTAATTCTGATAATTTGTTATTTATAAAGAGCCTTTTTATAAAAGGACTGAATCAATAACTTGCCTTTTTTTTTATTACATTTTTACAGTTTCAACTATTTATAAAGGGCCTTTTCATAAAAGGACTAAATCAATAATATACTTATTTTTTTTCTTTTTAGTATTCAATTCTGACAGTTTCAGCTGTTTATAAAGGGTCAGTTTACAAAAGATCAGAATTGAACATTTGTATTTTTTTTTAAATAATTTTTAATTCTGACAGTTTCGGCTGTTTTTAAAAGGCCTCTATGTAAAGCGATGGAAAAATCATAATTTTTTTTTTTAAATAATTAGTTCTAACAGCTTCAAATATTTAAAAAAGTGCCTAGTTATAAAAGGAGAGAATCCATAATTATGATTTTTTTTTTTTTTAATTAGTTAATTCTGACAGTTTGAACTATTTATAAAGGGCCTGTTTATAAGAGGAATTGATCATTTGCCTTTTTTTTTAAATATTATTTTATTCTGACAGTTTCAGCTATTTATAAAGGGTCTATTTATATATTAAACAGACCCTTTGATTATTTCCCTTTTTATTAAAACATTATTTAATTTTGACAGTTTCAACTATTTATAAAGAGTGAGATTATAAATGGTCATTTAATTTTTAATTTTAAAAATGTAATTTTAATTCTGCCATTTTGGAGAGAGAGAGAGAGCTGCTCAAGTCAAGTTATCCGATCACTTTTCATATCTCATTAAGCTTTTTTCGCACCAAGATTTTCTATTCCTTTTTTTTTTTTTTTTTTTTTTTTTTACGCTTTTTCTCTGTGTTATCATGCTGACATGGCAAATTCCCATTTTTGCTTTTTGTGAAAAAAAAAAAAGAACCTTTTAGCAGTAATGTAAGATGAAGGGCACAAAACATTTATTTTGCCACATTTTATAAACCGTGGTTGTGAGACTTTGAAATTCTATCTATTAGGTTTCCGCTGTTTGCAACGAACTTGCCACCATCCCCTGGATCTGAATTTGTCTCTAAATGTTTTACTTCGGAAAAACAAAAACGAAGAGATAAATTACGGTTCTAATTGGAGTTTTGGTTAACTTCGGATACAGAACTGCAATGTAATAAGACAGCTTGGGGCCTTTCTGTTATGTTTTTATCTATGACCACAGCAGTGGTAATAGACCCCTGAGGGTTCTGTCTACTCAGCCAATAAAAAGTATCATGTATCTACAACTTAATGCCTCCAGAAATGGCGAGCCGTGTACAGCCCCCGGGTCTCATACTATCTACATTTACTGTAAACAGTTCCATTTTTTTTTAGGAGAAGCTTTTTGAGAGATCCACTTTCTCCCATCAGGTACATTGATACAAAGAATTGAGGCAAAGAATTGAGGCAAAGAATTGAGGCAAAGATGAGGCAAAGAATTGAGGCAAAGAATTGAGGCAAAGAATTGAGGCAAAGAATTGAGGCAAAGAATTGAGGCAAAGAATTGAGGCAAAGAATTGAGGCAAAGAATTGAGGCAAAGAATTGAGGCAAAGAATTGAGGCAAAGAATTGAGGCAAAGAATTGAGGCAAAGAATTGATGCAAAGAATTGATGCAAAGAATGGATACAAAGTATTGATACAAAGAAATGTAACCCTTTCGCTTCCAGAGCCTTTTTTTTTCTATAGATACTAAAATAAAACATTTTATACATGAAAATACACTTAAACCTTTAAAAAAAATTTAGATGGTTTCTAAAAGCAGAGACCCTATAAAATAAAGTGGCCATAATAAAAAAAATTGCTATTTTTTTTTTTATTATTATTTTTTTTTATTTTTTTTATTAAGTGCTGACTTATTACATTTTATCTTTCAATTTTAAAAAAAAAATGTTTACATGAAAATACATAGGCAGGAGTTTGTTTACATGTCAATGCTCCCGCAACCTAATGATTATGGCATTGTCAGCAAAAGGGTTAAAGTGACGGGTAGGGATGAGCTCCGGTGTGTTCGCATTGAACACGTGCAGCGCCCGCCAGGAAGTCGGCACCGCGCTGTGCTAATGACAGGCAGGGAGAAATTTTCCCGATGCTCGGCTGCAGAGATCGGGAAATGTCTCCCTGGCTGTGATTAGCGCAGCGCGGTGCCGACTTCCTGGCGGGCTCTGCACGTGTTCAATGCGAACACGCCGGAGCTCATCCCTAGTGACAGGCACTGATGAGGCAGCACTGATGTGCACTGATGAGGCTGCACTGATGGACAGTGATGAGGCAGCACTGATGTGCACTGATCACTGATGAGGTGGCACTGATGAGACTGCACTGACGGGCACTGATATGCATTTATGAGGCTGCACTGATGGGCACTGATGAGAATGCACTGAAATGCACTGATGGGCACTGATGTGCACTGAAATCCATTTACGGGGCTGCACTGATGAGGCTGCACTGATATGCACTGATGAGGCTGCACTGATGAGGCAGCACTGATGTGCACTGATCACTGATGAGATGGCACTGATGAGACTGCACTGACGGGCACTGATATGCATTTATGAGGCTGCACTGATGGGCACTGATGAGACTGCACTGATGGGCACTGATGAAACTGCACTGACGGGCACTGATGTGCACTGAAATCCATTTATGGGGCTGCACTGATGAGGCTGCACTGATGGGCACTGATGAGGCGGCACTGAAGTGTACTGAAATGCATTGATGAGGCTGCACTAATGGGCACTTATGAGGCGGCACTGATGAGGTTGCACTGATGGGCACTGATGAGGCTGCACTGATGGGCACCAAAAAGCCGCGCTGATTAGCACTGATGTTGCTGCACTGATGAATCAGTATAAAGAGTGCTCTGATTATCAGTATGAAGAATATACTCCACGTGCCCTGTCCCCCTTACCGATCATCGGCTCTCCTTTCCGCATACAGAGACGGCGTGTGAGGAAATGCAGATAACCGGCAAGTCTGTTCACATGTGACCAGCTGTGATTGGACACAGCTGAACACATGGTAAAGGGCCACTGTGATTGGGCCTTTAATGCGATCCAAGGGACACAGCGGTCACAGAGCTCGTCCAATGAGGCACGGTTCTGGGAGGACATCCATGGACGCCCTCCCAGAACTGAAGAGCCGCACCGTAGCCGTTTTTTTTTTTGGCTATAGTGCGAGCGGGAAGGAGTTATGCAATGTTTTATATTTATGAATAATATTTGTGCTGACTGTGCCCCTGCTGGGTAGATTCACCCTTTCTATTTGTTCTGGTCACCATTGATCTCCATTGTTTCTGGGACCGAAAACGATCAGAAAATACAAAATTCAGAGTTGTCACTGGAGGTAGAACCTTGTGGACACTTGTTTCTGTGACAACTTAGAGGACAAGCCCCTCAATTTGGAGAGATGTCCTCTTACTTTTGTATGTGCAATACATGAAATGAATGGAAATCTCCCCAGAAGACCATAGATGGGAAAAAACGGGCAGAGGTTTGAACCATTCCAAAGTGGGGAAACCGTTTTTGCTTTTAGGTATACGGTATATACTCGAGTATAAGCCGAGTTTTTCAGCACTTTTTTTGTACTGAAAATGCCCCCCCCCCCCCGGCTTATACTCGAGTCACCTTTTTGCTCCTGATCTCCTGTACTTTGGAGACCCAGTACCGGCCGGCCGTAGGTCCCCTGGACCCCAAACTTGGCACGCATGTAGCCCCACTCTTCCTCGACAAGTGTGCAAAGTTTGTTGTCCGGGGGACCTATGGCCAGGGAGCACCGATTTTTCAAAGCCGGGCACCCCTTCTATAGACTCCCATGTTAAACGGTCATTTCTTTGGTGAGTTTGGGGATTCAGTACCAGCCGGTCTTAGGTCCTCTGAACCCGAAGCTTGGCAAACATGTAGTCCAATTTCTCCTCTATAAGTGTGCAAAGTTTGTTGTCTGGCTGACCTATGGCCGGGGAGCACCGATTTTTCAAAGCCGGGCACCCCTTCCATAGACTCCCATGTTAAACGTCAGTCTAGGCATGGGCACAGTGAGGCATGGGCACAGTGAGGCATGGGCACAGTGAGGCATGGACACAGTGAGGCATGCACATGGACACAGTGAGGCAAAGTGAGGCATGCAGATGGACACCCTAGGCTTATACTTGAGTCAATAAGTTTTCCCAGTTTTTTGTGGTAAAATTAGGTGCCTCGGCTTATATTCGGGTCGGCTTATACTCGAGTATATATGGTAATTTCCACCCCAGTTTGGGTGTTTTAGTTGCTTGGGACCAAAATTGTGGGCAGTAGCTTGCTGTGCAACTGTTTAGTTCCAAGCAATAGAAAGACCCATTAGAAGGGGCTACATGACTGGGGAAGGGAATGGTCTTCAAGAAAGAGTTACATTAAAGCAGTAGACCTTACCTGATTGATGAACAAGGGTCAGGTGGGGGGGGGGAGGAGCCAAGAGGGTAGGATCTGTCAGGGGCTGCTGGGAGTTTATTCCAGAAGGTCCACAAGGGAAGAAAGATTTCCCACCTGGCCTTCTTCATGATGGTCTTGACAGCTTGGTGGGTTAGGGGATCTTTGAGGTCTTTTGAAAAGGTAACATGGTTACAAAGCAAAGGGCCCATTGGTCCCATTGGGAAGTTGGAAATAGTCAATTCTGGAACTGTCTTTAGGCGATTGGTTGATTGGATTGGAGATTGGTTGGGGACAAGGGGGCTTATACTCAAGCCTTTTTGGCTGATGGACACCAAAGACCCCTCCCAGTAAACAACAATCGTTGTGTTATACAGTCATGGCCGAAATTGTTGGCACCCCAGAAATTTTTCCAGAAAATCAAGTATTTCTCACAGAAAAGTATTGCAGTAACACATGTTTTGCTATACACACGTTTATTCTCTTTGTGTGTATTGGAACAAGACAAAAAAAGGGAGGGAAAAAAAAGCAAATTGGACATAATGTCACACAAAACTCCAAAAATGGGCTGGTCAAAATTCTTGGCACCCTTTCAAAATTGTGGATAAATAAGATCGTTTCAAGCATGTGATGCTCCTTTAACCACTTCTCCACCGGGCCTATTCTGGCACTTCTCTCCTTCATGTAAAAATCATCATTTTTTTGCTAGAAAATTAATCAGAACCCCCAAACATTATATATATATATTTTTTTTAGCAGACACCCTAGGGAATAAAATGGCGGTCATTGCAACTTTTTATCTTGCACGGTATTGGCGCAATAATTTTTCAAACGCCTTTTTTGGGGAAAAAAAATGGTTTCACTAATTAAAAAATAACAAAACAGTAAAGTTAGCCCAATTTTTTTTGTATAATGTGAAAGATGCTGTTACGCCAAGTAAATAGATACCTAACATGTCACGCTTTAAAATTGCGCACACTCATGGAATGGCGCCAAAGTTCGGTACTTAAAAATCTCCATAGGCGACGCTTTAAATTTTTTTACAGGTTACTATTTTCGAGTTACAGAGGAGGTCTAGTGCTAGAATTGTTGCTCGCACTCTACCGCACGCGGCGATACCTCATATGTGGGGTTTGAACGGCGTTTACATATGTGGGCGGGACTTACATGCGTGTTCGCTTCTGAGCGCGAGCTACCGGGGACGGGGGCATTTTACTTTTTTTTTTTTGTTTTGACACTTTTTATTTTATTTTTATTTTTTGATCACTTTTATTCCTATTACAAGGAATGTAAACATCCCTTGTAATAGGAATCATTGTGACAGGTCCTCTTTATGGAAAGATGTGGGGTCAATAAGAAATCTCTATCGTCGTGAGCCGGTGCCAGCCGATTCGTTCTCCCCGATGGCACGCGAGAGCCCGGAGAAGCACCGGATGGCGGCGGGAGGGGGGGATGTCAATAAGACCCCACATCTGTCCTCCAGGCTGGAAAGCATGAGATCGGTGGAAAAAAAAATCACCAATCTCATGATGACAGTCGCAATTGCGGCTTTGTTTACTTCCGGGTACCAGGCTTCATTCAGATATCCCCCCTCAAATCAGCAACGTCATATGACGTCCTTGGTGGACAAGTGGTTAAACTCACCTGGGGCAAGTAACAGGTATGGGCAATATAAAAATTATACCTGAAATCAGATAAAGGAGAGAAGTTGACTTAGGCCGCGTAAACACGGCTGAGATTCTCGTCAGGAAAAAAACGTATTTTTTCCTCACGAGAATCTTGACAAGAAACTTGTCCCGGCCGAGTGTACACACGTACGATTCAAAAGAACCGCAGTTCTTTTGAATGGCACGCACGCGGTGACGTCATCGACTACGATGAGCGTGCTCTCGTCACATTCGATGCCGTCGCCGCCATCTTGCTACACCCTTAGCCTATGCCTAGGAAGCTACCGCGCATGCGTCAAAGTCATTTCGAGCATGCGCGGGTTTCCACGGCGACAGGTAAGTGTACACATGCTCAGGTTTCTCATAGAGAAACAGGCCGACGAGATTCTCGACGAGAAAAAAGACCGCAGGTCGTCTTGACTAGAAAACTGAAACCCGCGTACACACAGCCGGTTTTCTCGGCAAGAAAGCTCTCCCGGCAGTTTTCTTGTCGTTTTTTGCCGAGAAAACCGGTTGTGTGTACAGAAAGAGGAGAAGAGAACTGTCTGAGGACTTAAGAACCAAAATCTGTGGAAAAATATCAACAATCTCAAGGTTACAAGTCCATCTCCAGAGATGTAGATTTGCCTTTGTCCACAGTGCGCAACATTATCAAGAAGTTTGCAACCCATGGTACTGTAGCTAATCTCTCTGGGCGTGGACGGAAGAGAAAAATTGATGAAAGGTTGCAACGCAGGATAGTCCGGATGGTGGTCAAGCAGCCCCAAAGCCCTCGGCTCTCACAGTGGAGTGAGAGGAGAGGCGCTTTCAAGGCCCTTTTGCAGGCACTATTTTTAGTGTTCTAGAGCCTGTAAAGCACCACAGTGTGAAAGTAGCCTTAAGCCCTGTACACACGATCGGATTTCCTATAGATTCTAATCCGATGGATTTTTCCATCGGAAAACCGATGAAGCTGACTTCCATCAGTCTTGCCTACACACCATCAGTCAAAAATCCGACCGTCCCAAACGGCGTGACGTAAAACACTCGGACAAGCCGAGAAAAATGAAGTTCAATGCTTCTGAGCATGCGTCGACTTGATTCTGAGCATGCGTGGGTTTTTTGTCCGATGGAGTTCCACACAGACGATCGGTATTTGCTATCGTTTTTTTTTCCCATCGGATAAATTTAAAACATGTTCTATTTTTTCTCACTGATGGAAAAAAAAATGGGGCGCATACACGATCGGTTTGTCCGATGAGAAAAGTCCATCGGACTGTTTTCATCGGTAAAACCGATCGTGTGTACACAGCATTAGAGGCCCCTGTCTGCTGACCACCAATGTAAAGGGGACCTTCTTTTACTGACCATTAATATAGAGGGCATTGTTTTACTGACCACATGAAGGGACATTACAGTTTTCATTGTGTGCTTTTCTTCTTCTTTTCTTCTTGTCTTCGTCTTCTTTCTTCATCTTCTTTCTTCTTCGTCTTCTTTCTTCTTCGTCTTCTTTTTTCTTCGTCTTCTTTCTTTATCGTCTTCTTTCTTCTTCGTCTTCTTTCTTCTTTGTCTTCCTTCTTCTTCTTCTTCTTCTTTCTTCTTTCTTCTTTCTTCTTCTTCTCCTCTTTCTTCTTCTTCTTCTTCTCTTCTTCTCTTCTTCTCTTCTTCTCTTCTTCTTCTTCTTCTTCTTCTTCTCTTCTTCTTCTTCTCTTCTTCTCTTCTTTCTTCTTTCTTCTTTCTTCTTTCTTCTTCTTTCTTCTTCTTCTCCTCTTTCTTCTTCCTTCTTCTTTCTTCTTTCTTCTTCTTCTCCTCTTTCTTCTTCTTCTTTCTTCTTTCTTCTTTCTTCTTCTTCTCCTCTTTCTTCTTCCTTCTTCTTTCTTCTTTCTTCTTTCTTCTTCTTCTCCTCTTTCTTCTTCTTTCTTCTTTCTTCTTTCTTCTTCTTCTCCTCTTTCTTCTTCCTTCTTCTTTCTTCTTTCTTCTTTCTTCTTCTTCTCCTCTTTCTTCTTCTTTCTTCTTTCTTCTTTCTTCTTCTTCTCCTCTTTCTTCTTCCTTCTTCTTTCTTCTTTCTTCCCTCCTTTCTTCTTCTTATTTCTACTTCTTTCTCCCTTTTCTTCCATCTTCTTCTTTTTTCATCTTTGTTCTTCTTTCCTTCTTTCTTTCCTTCCTTCTTTCATTCTTTCTTTCATTCTTTCTTTCATTTCATGCTTCAATAGAGCATAGGATTGTTAGAAATAGATCCACCAAATGTTTTATTCATTTTATTTTTGATGATATCTACAACTTCTACTGCTCAGTGGTCATGCAATGCCGTAATATACCGTATATACTTGAGTATAAGCCGACCCGAGTATAAGCCGAGGTACCTAATTTTACCACAAAAAACTGGGAAAACGTATTGACTTGAGTATAAGCCTAGGGTGAGAATGCAGCAGCTACTGTAAGCGGAAAAGAGGGTCAACAATGCCCATTTGCAACCTCACTGTGCCCATCCTCACTGTGCCCATCCTCACTGTGCCCATCCTCACAGTGCCCGTTGTCAGTGTACCTGAAATTGAGAGGCTGCGGGCGTCCATTCATTGTTTAAAACTCGCGGTCTCCTCCTGGTCTCTTCCGTGATAGGCAGAACTGTGTCTCCTGAGAAACGCCTATCACGAATGTTCTCTCATCCTCTGACTCAGTTTCCCAGCAGACACTGTGTTCAGTGTTCCGCCAATCACGGACGTCCTCTTGTCCGAGGATGAAAAGGCGTCCGTGATTGGCGGAGCACTGAACACAGTGTCTGCTGGGATGGGTGAGGATGAGAGAACGTTCGTGATAGGCGGAACTGTGTCTGCTGAGAAACGCCTATCACGGAAGGGACCAGGAGGAGACCGTGAGTTTTAAACGATGGACGCCCGCAGCCTCTCAATATTTTCATGTACACTGACTCGAGTATAAGCCGAGGGGGGCATTTTCAGCCCAAAAAAAAGGGCTGAAAATCTCGGCTTATACTTGAGTATATATGGTAATATTTTTTAGCAGGGGTTCCCTCAGACCTGAAAATGAATTCAAGGGTTCCTCCGGGTTAAAAAGGTTGAGAAGGGCTGCTCCGGGGTATCTTTGTGTACCCTGCCACTGATATAGATCGGTGATCGAATTCAGGAATATGCCGTGTCCTCATCCACGAGAACGCCTCGCCCCGGTCACAGTCTCAGTTTTATAGTAGTATTAAGTGGATTGGTTTTCTGCACTTGATATTTGTGAGGAGTAATTAATACATTCCGGAGTAATTCCAACCTTTTGCAGAGGCAAATTTTGAAGTGTATGTTACAGCACTTACCAAGTCCCACACAAGTGTTGATCGTTTTATACATCGTCTCTGGAAGTGGCAACAGGTTCTCTTCAACTGGACTCAGCAAAGTGGAGGATAAAACAGTAGCAGCAAATTACGGCCTCTCTATAAACAGACTGCGAGAACTAAAGGTCAAAGTTACAACGTAACAGATGGTGGGATTTGTCCAACACAAATGTATAAAAATCCTTCTAATTTTTTTAAAGCTTTTTTTTTTTTTTTTTTTTTATTAAAGTGGTTTATGTTTAGGGAAAAAAAAAATAAGCCGAGTTTTTCAGCACATTTTTTTGTGCTGAAAATGCCCCCCTCGGCTTATACTCGAGTCACCTTTTTGTGCCTGATCTCCCGAACTTTGGGGACCCAGTACCGGCCGGCCGTAGGTCCCCTGGACCCCAATCTTGGCACACATGTAGCCCCACTCTTCTTCTACAAGTGTGCAAAGTTTGTTGTCTGGGAGATCTACGGCCAGGGAGCACCGATTTTTCAAAGCCGGGCACCCCTTCTATAGACTCCTATGTTAAACGGTAATTTCTCTGGTAAGTTTGGGGACCCAGTACCGGCCGACCGTAGGTCCCCTGGACCCAAAACTTGGCATACATGTAGCCCCAGTTCTTATCTACACGTGTGCAAAGTTTGCTGTCTGGAGGACCTACGGCCGGGGAGCATCGATTTTTCAAAGCCGGGAAACCCTTCCATATACTCCTATGTTAAACGTAAGCCTAGGCATGGGCACAGTGAGGTATGGGCACAGTGAGGTATGGGCACAGTGAGGCATGCAGATGGACACCCTAGGCTTATACTCGAGTAAATATGTTTTCCCAGTTTTTTGTGGTAAAATTAGGTGCCTCAGCTTATATTCGTGTCGGATTATACTCGAGTATATACGGTAATTTCCACCCTAGTTTGAGTGTTTTAGTTGCTTGAGACCAAAATGTGGGGGGCGGACGCCATTTTTTTTTGGCTGGGGTTAAGTGTAGACATTTGCAATTTGTTTCGTTCCAAATTAGTTTTTTAACGAATTTCAACACGAAAACCCGATTAACAATTTTTTTCCGAATTTTCGTAAATTCGAAAATTCAGAATTTCCGAAATTCGAAAATCCGAAAAATTCGGATATTCAAAAATAATCTTCTTCCTCCTTCTTCTTCCTCCTTCTTTCTTCTTCTTCCTCATTTTTTCTTCTTCTTCTTTCCCCTTCTTCCTTCCTTCCTTCTTCTTATTTCTACTTCCAAAATCCAAAAATTTGAAAATTCGAAAATCTGAAAATCTGAAATCATAACTAACTAATCATAACTTAAAACTATTAGTAACTATTAAATTATAGGTTTTTAATTATTAGTTCTTTCTCCCTGTGTAACTACATGGAGAAAAAACAAAGCGATCTTTCCCTCTGTACAGAACCATGTTTTGACCCTCAACATAGACCGCTGGACTGTGATTGGACACAGCCGATCAGCAGGTCCCAGCCATAAATGAATGTCCGGGATCTACTGACAAAATCCCGCTGTGTCTTATCACGGCGGAAGTCGGTGGGCGGGGGCATGTGTGCCCTGTACCCGGGAGATGCCAGGGACATACAGGTACGTCCCCGTGCCTGTACGGGCCGCCCGTCCACAGTACACTGCAGGCAGGCGGTCCTAAAGTGGTTAAAGCCCCCCTCCTAGATGTGTTTATCCTTTTTGAGTTGACTTTCTAAGCAGCAAAGCATTTTTCACAGTCGGAGATGTTCAGCCCAGACACGTTTGGCCATGCCAAGGCCGGACAGATCGCAGGATCCAGGGCGCCAAACGCACCTAAAAAATTCCAGCTGACTTTTTTCCTTTCTTTTTTTTGATGGTTCCATGAGACTCACCCCCCAAGTTTCTATATCCTCCAATCCGGCTGTGGATTCTTCTTCCGTTTTGTCCCAGTGCTGTTGGCGTTACTTTTACATTCCTGATCTCATCGGTAGGAATTTTAGGGCCAATTCTGTCAAAGATAAACCCCTTGTAGATTGCCAAATCTTTTCTAATCAATGCAATAAATAAAAAATAATAAAAAACAGAGCAAAGACGGCTGTGGGGCAGCAATGCTAAGCAGTGTGCCACCACGTTATAACCCTTCTGTATTCCAATACAAGTACAAGTGGTGCTGATCATATATATATTATATATATTACATTGGGGAGAGGGGGGGGTACCAATTAAGAAACAGCCAGGAAAAGAAGCAAATCTCTCATAATACCAAAATTCTACATGCAGACATTTCAGCTTAGAAAAGAAAACATTTATGACTTAAAAAATAGAAATTATTTCAGTTGTTCAAAGGACTACAATTTTTTTAATTTTATCTTCCAAATTTTATTTCCCCCACTTCTAACAGTTTTTTTTTTTTTTTTTTTTTACATAGCAAGAACAATATTTATGACTTAAAATACAAATTACTTCAATTATTTTAAAGACTACAATTTTTTATATATTTTTTCCCAATTTTTTTTTCATTTATTTATTACATGCACATATATGGCTCCATCAATCTACGCAGCCCTTTACATTATTACACTATATATATATATATATATATATATATATATAATAAATAAATAGTACATTCACATCCTCCTCTTCCCTCAAGGAGCTTACAATCTAAGGTCCCTAGGGCCCCTTTCACACGGACGTTCCGTATGTCCGTTTTTCATCCATCCGTTTTCGGATGAAAAACGGACATACATGTATCCCTATGGGATAAAAGGATGTCAGCGGATGAACATCCACTGACATCCGATGACATCAGTCTCCGCTATGGTCCGTTTAGCATGACGGAGGAAAATCCTACTTTTCCATCCGTCATCGGATCGGATGAAAACGGACAGGCGGTCCGTTTTCATCCGATCCCCCCCCCCCCCCATAGAGGGAAAGCGGCGATCCGACCGGTCCGTTTCTGCACAATGTGCAGAGAAGGACAAGTCATCCGCCGGCCTCAGCGGGGGATCAACGGAGTGATCCCCACTGAGCAAGCGGATATTCATGGGGCGGATCATGACGGGATCTGCCCGTGTGAAAGAGCCCTTACTCATATGCCCCCTACACACTACCGGTTTTCCCGTAAAAAAAAAAACAATGGTTTTCCCCCTACGGAATTCCTCTCAAGCCTGCCTTGCATACACACGGTCACAACAAAAGTCCGGTGAACTGTTGACTGCCAAGAACGCGGTGACGTAAAAGGCTACGACGAGCCGACAAAATTAAGTTCTATGCTTCCGAGCATGCGTCGAATTGTTTCCGAGCAATGCGCGTTTTTTTCTCCCGTCGGTAAAGCAGACAGACAAACGGTTTTCCCGCTAGGATTTTTTCCTGACGGGAAAAAAGAGATCCTGCTCTCTTTTTTTTTTTCCGTCAGTTTTTCCTGTCGGAAAAACTGCGATGGAGCATACACACAGTCGGAATTCCCCGGCCAAAAGCTCTCATCGCAGTTTTTCCGACGGGGAAAACTGGTCGTGTGTACGAGACATTATTCATATATTATTTTATTTATTTTTTCAATAACTGTTGACTACCCTACTTTTAATTTTTATTTTTTTTCATTGTTTCATATAATTATAATTATGACTTAAAATACAAGTTATTTTACTTGTTAAAAAGGGGACTATATCGTTTAAAATGTTATTTTCCAAATTTATTTCCCCAATTCTGTTTATTTTTTTCATTGTTACTTAGCAAAAATAATATCTATGACAAACTACAAATACTTCAATTGTTCTAACGACTAAAAAAAGTATTTATTTTATTTTCCAAATTTTTTAATTTATTTATTACAGGCACTTATATAGCTCCATCAATCTATGCAGCGCTTTACACACACACACATATATATATATATATATATATATATATATATATATATATATATATATTTTACATTCACATCTGTCTCTTCCCTCAAGGAGCTTACAATCTAAGGTCCTTAACTAATAATTATACATTTTTTATCTATTTTTTAATAACTGTGGACCACCCCACTTCTACATTTTTTTTTCATTGTTTCATAGCAAAAACAATAATTATGACGTAAAATACAAATTACTTAAATTACTTCAATTGTTCTAAGGACTGCATTTTTTTTTTATAATATTATTTTCACAATTTTTTATTTTATTTATTTATTACAGGTACTTATATTGCTCCATCACTTTACACAGTGCTTTACATATATATTCTACATTCACATCTGTCTCTGTCCTCAAGAAGCTTACAATCTAAGGTCCCTAACTCATATTCATACTTTTTTTTTATTAACTGTTGACCACCCCACTTTAAATGTTTTTTTTTTTATTATTTCATAACAAAAACAATATTTACACCTTAAAAATACCAATTATTATTAAATATACATTATTATTATTTTTTATAACTGTTGACCACCCTACTTCCATATTTTTTTTTTCATTGTTTCATAGCAAATAATATAAAACAAAAAATAATTATGACTTAAAATCCAAATTAATTCAATTGTTCTAAGGACTACAATTTTTTTAAATGTTTATTTCATAGCAAAAACAATATTTATTTCAATTGTTCCAAGTACTACACTTTATTTGTTTTTTTCATAATGTTTACAAAAAAATAGTTTAATAACCGTTGACCACCCTACTTTTAACAGTTTTTTGTTTCTTTTTTTTTTGTTTTGTTTAATTAAAGGCAGAGTACAAATTTAGGAGAAAATTTAAGTTCGCAGGAATTCTATAAATACACAAAGTTTTTTTCTTTTTTTTTTTTCATTTTTTTTCTTTATATAAATCAGACAAGCATGTCCATACATAAAAATACGTTTTTCTTTTAAACTTATTACAGAAAATAATATATTTTGGTTTAATCTGCAGCAGAAGTTTTTTTTTTTTTTTTTTATACAAACATTTAAATAAACGTGTCTTTGTGAGTTGCTTCAAAGTTATTATTTTTTTTTGCTTGTGTCAACTCATAGTTTCAACTTTCACCAAGACTCGTGTGGCAAGGGGGGGGGGGCAAGGGGGGGGGGGTGTTAAAGGGGGTAAAGTTCTTTATGTTTATTGTTGAGTTTATGGCTTGGTCAGGAATAAATTACCCTGCAGGTGAATTAACTCCTTTTTATTTAACCGCAGTTTTCCAAAACGGATTAAAACGTTGCAGAAAAATGCTGGCTGCTAGTTCATAAAAAATAAATTAGTAGTGAAAATCATTAGGTGTAAAATTGCGCGCACGTTTTCATTTAAATTCATGTTTACTTGCAACAGATTTTTAAAAGTATCACTTATATTTGCAAACATTTACATTATTTCGTTTTATTAATCTGTTATAGAATTATTCTTCAAGATAGATGTCATGAATTTGTAAAGGCTGAATAATCCTAATTTTCTTTTTCATTTTGTTACATTTTTTTTCCTGCAGTTTCCTTTTTCTTTTTTTTTTTTTTTTTATATTTGCTTTTTATTCATCATGTATAAATTATGACTCTTTTCTTCAGTGAGTAAAATATAAGTAACTAAAATATTTAGTACATAAAATATATAGATGTCGTTATGCTTAGCGCTTGTTCACATCTGTGTTTTCTCAAGAAAGGGATTCAGATTCCTATAGAGCCGGGCGCACGTGACGCCGGAGTGCGTTCCATGGTGTGCCCAGCAACTGTTGCTTGTGTCAGTGTGAATATGTGCATTACCTGCTGTGCAGTGATAGGTTCCCCTCTCACACCTTATCACTGCGCCCCGAGACGCCCCGTTCTGGGCACTCATTTATTGTGCGTTATAATTCTAATATTTTCCCACTTTCTGTGGATTATTCCAGGATTAGAAAAAACGGTGCGTGTCACCGATCATCTTCTAAATGCTTCATCATGGATTGGTTTTCTTTTTTTTCATTTTTCTTTCATTGTTTGTTTTTAGTTTTTTCTCTCTTACAATTTGTATTGATTTACAGATCTGTAACATCCACTGCAGCTCTCTACAGAGTGCGGAGACCCCATGAGGGATCGAATAATAGAAAATCCATCAAATAAATACAACAACTCTGTCTATTAACTCCTGTTATCTGCACTTCTCTCTCTCTCTCTCTCTCTCTTCTCTTTCTCTTTCTTTCCCCCTCTTTCTCCTTTCTTTCTCTCTCTCTCCCTCTCTCTTTCTCTCTCTCTCCCTCCCTCTTTCTCTCTCTCTCCCTCTCTCTCTCTCCCTCTCTCTCTCTGTCCTTAATCTCCCCCCCACCTCTCTCTCTCTCTCTTTTCTCTTTCTTTCTCCC
>CM055117.1:14305259-14567759 GCA_029206835.1 Rana muscosa
ACTGTGCCTGGACACTGCAGATATTCTACCTGGACGCACCCAGAGGGGATTTATTAATACATTGTAACTTTAATCCGGATACTGAGTAGAAACCGGGTATTTTATCTGATCGGCGAAATGCTGCAATCCTGAACACTTATTTCCTGGAGATGTGTTCCCTTCATTTCTGATACAGGATTTATTTTTTATAACAATGTTTCATTTTCTGTTCACATTTTTATATGGGAAATTTTATTCCACGGTGACAACGCGTTTCAACATTTCATGACAGCAGTCTTATCATTTCCATTAGACGTGTGCACTGCTGAAAGATTCTTTTTTTTTGTTTGTTTGTTTGTTCGTTTTTTTTTTTCTTCGTTTTTCGGGTCATTCGTTATGATCGCAATTCGGAAATTCCCCAAAAATCTGAAATTCCAAAAAATTGCAGTCTCTGAGGGTGGAGTCTGGAGAGGAGTCAGGAGTGGGAGCGCCACCCGGATGGGAGTCATGGGAGAAGTCCGACGTGTGTGGACTGTGGAGAGGAGACTATAGAATAAAACCAGAGCCACCAAATCAAGCTGGAGCCGACTGAGAGGAGGGCCACCAGGCCAGTCTGAGGGGGGGGGGGGGTCACTGATGTAAGGGGGGAGTGAATACAATATCAGTAGCACCCCACCTCCCCTTACCTTTAGTGTATTCACTCTGCAGAAGGTGGTCTCTGGTCATCAGAGTCCCCCCCACATTCCCAGAGTTCCTGGTGTCCCCCTTGATGATTGACCACTTTTAACTGGAATTTTCTTTTATTTATATATATATATATAAAAGCCCTATGTGATTTCATATCTCTCTCTCTTATATATATATATAATACGCTCTTCAAATGTTCTTTAAAATGTATGGTTTTCCCTTTCATGAACAAGAAAATAATGACGTCATGCTGTTGGGCTGGTATAATAATGCTATGGGGCTGGTGTGGAATTATTTCCAGGGCTGGTTTTTATTCCCAGTCCAGTCCTGTTACCAACTGCTCAGCAGTCCCTGACTGTTTCCTTCTATGAGGTAAGTCTATAGTAAGTGTCAGCTGTGTGTCTCATGGAGGACATTACATACGATGGTGCTGAGGTCAGGGTGATGTAAATGGGCCACAATGTGCAGGTAATGCAGTACAATGCATGGAATCTCCTCCAGGTGGCAGTATTGTGGGATTTACTATCCTGGGGGGGTAACGCTCCTGATCCTGGGGTCAAGTTGCAGCCAGCGCCCAGCCCTGCGTCCCGACTCCCTGGCACGCCCTGCCTCTGCCTGCTTCCAAGAATCCGGTCCCAGGGAGTTGTAGTTTCCTCTGCGCTGCTGTGTTTTCCACCCACCAGAAGCTTGAGCGCGAACTACAACTCCCGGAATGCAATAGCTAGTGGTCGGCCGCCATGGCCAATGCCCCCGGCCCGACTTCCTAGACCAGAATAAAAAAGAAAATGCCCCCTGGCCCAGCCCTCCCCTGATACAGTATATAGAGTGCAGGGGTCAGGAGTAGGTAACATACAATACAGCGTATAGAGTGCGGGGGTCAGGGGTAGGTAACCTACAATACAGTATACAGAGTGCAGGGGTCAGGAGTAGGTAACCTACAATACAGTGTATAGAGTGTGTGTGTGGGGGGGGGTCAGGAGTAGGTAACCTACAATACAGTGTATAGAGTGTGTGTGTGTGTGGGGGGGGGGGTCAGGGGTAGGTAACATACAATACAGTGTATAGAGTGTGGGGGTCAGGGGTAGGTAACCCCCAATACAGTATATAGAGTCTGGGGCTCAGGGGTAGGTAACATACAATACAGTGTATAGAGTGCGGGGGTCAGGAGTAGGTAACCTACAATACAGTGTACAGAGTGTGTGTGGGGTGGGTCAGGGGTAGATAACCCCCAATACATTATATAGAGTGTGGGGGTCAGGGGTAGGTAACATACAATACAGTATATAGAGTGCGGGGGTCAGGAGTAGGTAACATACAATACAGTATATAGAGTGCGGGGGTCAGGAGTAGGTAACATACAATACAGTATATAGAGTGCGGGGGTCAGGAGTAGGTAACATACAATACAGTATATAGAGTGTGAGGGGGTCAGGGGTAGGTAACATACAATACAGTGTATAGAGTGCGGAGGTCAGGAGTAGGTAACATACAATACAGTATATAGAGTGCAGAGGTCAGGAGTAGGTAACATACAATACAGTATATAGAGTGCGGGGGTCAGGAGTAGGTAACATACAATACAGTATATAGAGTGCGGGAGTCAGGAGTAGGTAACATACAATACAGTATATAGAGTGCGGGGGTCAGGAGTAGGTAACATACAATACAGTGTATAGAGTGCGGGGGTCAGGAGTAGGTAACATACAATACAGTATATAGAGTGTGAGGGGGTCAGGGGTAGGTAACATACAATACAGTGTATAGAGTGCGGAGGTCAGGAGTAGGTAACATACAATACAGTATATAGAGTGCGGAGGTCAGGAGTAGGTAACATACAATACAGTATATAGAGTGCGGGGGTCAGGAGTAGGTAACATACAATACAGTATATAGAGTGCAGGGGTCAGGAGTAGGTAACATACAATACAGTGTATAGAGTGCGGGGGTCAAGAGTAGGTAACATACAATTCAGTGTATAGAGTGGGGGGGTCAAGAGTAGGTAACCTACAATACAGTGTATAGAGTGTGGGGGTCAGGGGTAGGTAACCCCCAATACAGTGTATAGAGTGTGGGGGTCAGGGGTAGGTAACATACAATACAGTATATAGAGTGCGGGGGTCAGGGGTAGGTAACATACAATACAGTGTATAGAGTGCGGGGGTCAGGAGTAGGTAACATACAATACAGTATATAGAGTGCGGGGGTCAGGGGTAGGTAACATACAATACAGTATATAGAGTGTGAGGGGGTCAGGAGTAGGTAACATACAATACAGTATATAGAGTGTGAGGGGGTCAGGAGTAGGTAACATACAATACAGTGTATAGAGTGTGCGGGGGTCAGGAGTAGGTAACATACAATACAGTGTATAGAGTGTGAGGGGGTCAGGAGTAGGTAACATACAATACAGTGTATAGAGTGTGAGGGGGTCAGGAGTAGGTAACATACAATACAGTATATAGAGTGTGGGGGTCAGGGGTAGGTAACATACAATACAGTATATAGAGTGCGGGGGTCAGGGGTAGGTAACATACAATACAGTATATAGAGTGTGAGGGGGTCAGGAGTAGGTAACATACAATACAGTGTATAGAGTGTGCGGGGGTCAAGGGTAGGTAACATACAATACAGTATATAGAGTGTGGGGGTCAGGAGTAGGTAACATACAATACAGTGTATAGAGTGCGAAGGTCAGGAGTAGGTAACATACAATACAGTGTATAGAGTGTGAGGGGGTCAGGAGTAGGTAACATACAATACAGTGTATAGAGTGCGGAGGTCAGGAGTAGGTAACATACAATACAGTGTATAGAGTGTGAGGGGGTCAGGAGTAGGTAACATACAATACAGTATATAGAGTGCGGGGGTCAGGGGTAGGTAACATACAATACAGTATATAGAGTGTGGGGGTCAGGGGTAGGTAACATACAATACAGTATATAGAGTGTGGGGGTCAGGGGTAGGTAACATACAATACAGTGTATAGAGTGCGGGGGTCAGGGGTAGGTAACCTACAATACAGTGTATAGAGTGCGGGGGTCAGGGGTAGGTAACCTACAATACAGTATATAGCGTGCGGGGGTCAGGGGTAGGTAACCTACAATACAGTGTATAGAGTGCAGGGGTCAGGAGTAGGAATCATACACTACAGCCTCTGGCAGGTTTATATTTGCTGTCTGTGACTTCACTTGGGAGGTGTACTCTCACTTTCTGACACCAGAACAAGAAATGGGGGACTGGGGGACTGGGGGACACTCCTCCAGACTGACACCCACCCATCCAGTCATTTTTATATTTGCATAACTCCTCCCAAGAGCCCTCCCACTGCTTGCATCTGAGGGCTGTGGAGAGGAGTGTTGAGGCACGGGGCTGTGATGTTTTCAGGAAGCTATGTACAGCCCCTCCCACCAGCCATAATCTGCCTGCATTGCATAGAGAAGCACAGAGACATGTGATGACATCAATGGGTCTAGAATAAAGAATGTAATAAAAATGAAAATTTTTATTTAAAAATGTAATTACATGTTGGTGGGGGCAGGGAGGAACCAGGGAAGGCAATATACTGTATAAGCAGCTTTAGGAAGGTGCATTAATACAGCCGGCAGATTTCCCTGATACACAAAACTGGTACCAGACACCCTCCCAAGCTCTGTGTCTTTGGTGACCCCGCACACTACATCCCATGTAAGTCAGAGAGCTGTGGAGGGCTTAATATTAGATTCTATTTCTTTATCGGTCACTATGGTGATATTGGTGTGTTAGGTGATTGGGGGGAGGGGCTATCAGGTTCCCCCCTCCCCCTCTAGCAGGTTATTTACGATCTGCAGAAATTAATCTTGATGCAAATTATCCGCACTCAACATTTCACTGGCCGTGTGCAAGAAGTAACAGTCACACACTATTTTTGTAGTGTTGTGATTGGAGACGCAGCAATCTGGAGGGGGGTGGGGGGCAGGGAATGAGTCAATACCTGTATGGCCTTTATAAGAGTCCAATACAGAAGAGAGTCACTTTTAAAGGTGAGCTCCATTTTTGTTCTTACTAAAGCCAGAAACTCAATATTAATAAATATGATCTTCTTTTTCTCCGTCTGCGTCCAGCTGGGATTTCCACAACTGTCAAAAATAAATAAATAAATAAAATTCCAAGTTTCTGTACTTGTGGGCTAATTTCATGGGCAGGATTTCCTAGAATGCTTTTCATTCTGCTGATTTCTATATTTCTTCCCCCAACACAAGACCAGACCATACATGACCAAAACCAGACCAAGACAAGACCATAAGACCAGACCATACTTCACCAAGACCTTAAGCAGAACAAGACCAGACCATTCTTGACCAAGACCACACCCAGACCAAGTCCAGACTATGCTTCACCAAGGCCAGACCATGTCATACTTGTCCAAGACCAATACCGGCCCAAGACCAGCCCATACTTGACCAAGACCAGACCATACATGACCAAAACCAGACCAAGACAAGACCATAAGACCAGACCATACTTCACCAAGACCTTATGCAGACCAAGACCAGACCATACTTGACCAAGACCACACCCAGACCAAGTCCAGACTATGCTTCACCAAGGCCAGACCATGTCATACTTGACCAAGACCAATACCGGCCCAAGACCAGCCCATACTTGTCCAAGACCAGACCATACATGACCAAAACCAGACCAAGACAAGACCATAAGACCAGACCATACTTCACCAAGACCTTATGCAGAACAAGACCAGACCTTTCTTGACCAAGACCACACCCAGACCAAGTCCAGACCATGTCATACTTGACCAAGGCCATACTTGACCAAGACCAATAACGGCCCAAGACCAGCCCATACTTGACCAAGACCAGACCATACTTGACCAAAACCAGACCAAGACAAGATCCTACTTGACCAAAACCTGACCTAGACTAAGGCCTCGTACACACGACCGGTTTTCTTGGGAAGAAACGACAAGAAAACTGCTGGCAGAGATTTCTTGTCGAGGAAAACCGTGCGTGTGTACGAGGCTTTCAGGTTTCTCGTCAAGAAAACTGCCTAGAATCTCGACGAGAAAAATAGAGAACCTGCTCTCTATTTTCTCGTCGGGATTCTTGTCGGCCTGTTTCCCGACTAGAAACCCGAGAGTGTGTATACTTACCTGTCGCCGTGGAAACCCGCGCATGCTCAAAATGACTTAGACGCATGCACGGTAGCTTCCTAGGCATAGGTAGGGTGTAGCAAGATGGCGGCGACGGCATCGAATGTGACGAGCGCATGCTCGTCGTAGTCGATGACGTCACCGCGTTTGTTCCATTCAAAAGAACGGCGGTTCTTTTGAATGGAGTGTGTGTACACTCAGCCGGGACAAGATTCTTGTCAAGAATCTCGTCAGGAAAAACAACAGGTTTTTTCCTGACGAGATTCTCGGCCGTGTGTACTAGGCTCAAGACTAGACCATACTATGACCAAGCCAAGACCATACTTGATCAAGACAAGGCCATAATTGACCAAGACCCAGACTAAGACCAGAACATACTTGACCAGACCATGCTATGACCAAGACCAGACCATACTTGACCAAGACCACACCCAGACCAAGTCCAGACTATGCTTCACCAAGACCAGACCATGTCATACTTGACCAAGGCCAGACAAAGACCAGGCCATACTTGACCAAGACCAATACCGGCCCAAGACCAGCCCATACTTGACCAAGACCAGACCAAGACTAGACCATACTTTACCAAGACCAGATTCAGACCAGACCAAGACAAGATTCTACTCGACCAACACCCAGACTAAGACCAGACCATACTTGACCAAAACCAGGCCTAGACTAAGACTAGACCATACTATGACCAAGCCAAGACCATAATTGACCAAGACCCAGACTAAGACCAGACCATACTTGACCAGACCATGCTATGACCAAGACCAGACCATACTTGACCAAGACCCAGACTAAGACCAGACCATACTTGACTAAGACCAGACCAAGACTAGACCATACTTGACTAAGACCAGACCAAGACTAGACCATACTTTACCAAGACCAGATTCAGACCAGACCAAGACAAGATCCTACTTGACCAACACCCAGACTAAGACCAGACCATACTTGACCAAAACCAGGCCTAGACTAAGACTAGACCATACTATGACCAAGACCAGACCATACTTGACCAAGACCAGACCAAGACTAGACCATACTTTACCAAGACCAGATTCAGATCAGACCAAGACAAGACCATAATCGACCAAGACCCAGACTAAGACCAGACCATACTTGACCAGACCATGCTATGACCAAGACCAGACCATACTTGACCAAGACCCAGACTAAGACCAGACAATACTACACCAAAACCATACCTGACCAAGACCACACCCAGACCAAGTCCAGACTATGCTTTACCAAGACCAGATCATGTCATACTTGACCAAGGCCAGACAAAGACCAGGCCATACTTGACCAAGACCAATACCGGCCCAAGACCAGCCCATACTTGACCAAGACCAGACCAAGACTAGACCATACTTTACCAAGATCAGATTCAGACCATACTTGACCAAAACCAGACCAAGACAAGATCCTACTTGACATACACCCAGACTAAGACCAGACTATACTTGACCAAAACCAGACCTAGACTAAGCCAAGACCATACTATGACCAAGCCAAGACCATATTATGACCAAGCCAAGACCATACTTGATCAAGACAAGACCATAATCGACTGAGACCCAGACTAAAGCCTCGCACACACGACCAAGTTTCTCGGCAAGAACCAGCAAGAAACTTGCTGGCAGAGCTTTCTTGCCGAGTAAATCGGTCGTGTGTACGCGGCTTTCAGTTTTCTCGTCAAGAATACCGACAAGAATCTCGACGAGAAAAATGGAGAACCTGCTCTCTATTTTCTCGTCAGGATTCTCCATTTTCTCGTCGGGTTTGTCGTCGGCCTGTTTCTCGATGAGAAACACGAGTGTGTGTACACTTACCTGACGCCGTGGAAACCCACACATGCTCGAAATGACTTTGACGCATGCGCGGTAGCTTCCTAGGCATAGGTAGGGTGTAGCAAGATGGCGGCAACGGCATCGAATGTGACGAGCGCACGCTCGTCATAGTCGATGACATCACAGCGTTCGCTCCATTTAAAGGACTGCGGGTTCTTTGAATCGAGCGTGTGTACACTCAGCCGGGACAAGTTTCTTGTCCAAGAATCTCGTCAAGAAAAACGACAAGTTTTTTCCTGACGAGATTCTCGGCCGTGTGTACGAGGCCTAAGACCAGACCATACTTGACCAGACCATGCTATGACCAACACCAGACCATACTTGACCAAGACCCAGACTGAGGCCTTGTACACACGGCCGAGATTCTCGTTGAAAAAAACATGTAGTTTTTTTCGACGAGATTCTTGGACAAGAAACTTGTCCCGGCCGAGTGTACACACGCTCGTTTCAAAGAACCCGCGGTTCTTTGAATGGAGCGTACGCGGTGACGTCATCGACTACGACGAGCATGCGCTCGTCACATTCGATGCCGTCGCCGCCATCTTGGTATACCCTACGTATGCCTATGAAGCTACCGCGCACGCGTCAAATTAATTTCGAACATGCGCGGGCTTCCGGGAGGACAGGTAAGTGTACACACACTCACTTTTCTCGTCGAGAAACATGCCGAGGAGAATCTCGACGAGAAAATAGAGAGCAGGTTCTCTATTTTCTCGTCGAGGTTTCTTGTCGGTTTTCTCGACGAGAAACCCGATAGCCGCGTACACACGATCGATTTACTCGGCAAGACCTCTCTGCCAGCAAGTTTCTTGCTGGTTCTTGCCGAGAAAATCGGCCGTGTGTACGAGGCCTAAGACCAGACCATACTTGACCAAGACCAGACCAAAAATAGACCATACTTCACCAAAACCATACCTGACCAAGACTACACCCAGACCAAGTCCAGACTATGCTTCACCAAGACCAGACCATGTCATACTTGACCAAGGCCAGACAAAGACCATACCATACTTGACCAAGACCAATACTGGCTCAAGACCAGCCCATACTTGACCAAGATCAGACCAAGACTAGATCATATTTGACCAAACAATGACCAAGAAAAGACCATACTTGACCAAGACTCAGATCCAGACATTGTAGAGGGGAACCTGAAGATCAGACGGCAACATTGTAACTTTGTAGGGAGGCCCGGAGATCAGACTGTAACATTGTAACTTTGTAGGGGGAGCCTAGAGATCAGACTGTAACATTGTAATCTCTGAGCTGGCATTCCAGTCAGGGAAATAGATGGTGACTTTGGAGACTTTGGACGATGCCTGAGTAAAGATGGTGGTGCTCTCCTTCTGGAGAAAAGGCAGATGAAGGCTTTGCCAGGGGGGGGGGGGGGGAGTCCTGTGATCTGTGAGAGGTAATACATACCTGACACCTTACTCAGCATGCATGAACTTAACAAAACAAATAATATGTGAAGCCAAATCCTCTATAAGAATCAGATTTCCAGCGTGTTGTTTGGTGACAGCGGCAAATCTTTCCATAAAATAACCGACAGCCCCGTAACCCCTCTGAATGCGCAGAGATCCCCCCAGCCTGGGTAGTTATTGCAATCTGTCACCATGCAGAGAATGGAGAGCCCAGGAACGCAATTTTCTTTCTTTTCGTTCCGTTCAGGAATTACGCTTCTGAAAACACAGAACCGCCATCGGAGGTGCAACCGAACACCAGCGTTCTCAGGCTGAAACCATACCCGTCCTCAGGCAGCGCCGAGATATGACACCACGTCCACTTCATATTTTTAATGCCTGAATTCTATACCATCTCATTAACCCTTTCCCCGACGCATGGGGGAGGAGGAGGGTTACGCCGCCCTGGATCGCATTCTAGAGCGCTCAGCGCTTTGCCGCGGGCTCCAGAATTCCAGGACGTTCTACCAATATTATTTCTTGTGAAAACAAAATTAAACTAACAGGCGTTCCTAATCTCCCGACATGAAGAGCTGACACTCCACTTCCTGCGTCGAGTGTAACGCAGACCTTTATTTTCCTTAAAGGGGTCTCGTCACGTCAATGAGATATGACCGTTAATAATCGCACTCCGCCTTCGCTTTTCAGGGGGTGGGGGGGGGGTTTGTGTTACTTGTCATTTTCGAAGCCTCGCTCGCTTAATAAACGTCGGCCTTCAAACGTTTCTCTTCACTGTGCGGTTATAGATCGCTATCTTTATTAGGTAAAGACTAGAAAATCAAAAAGTTCAAAGCCAAATAGTTAGAACTTCACTGCACCTGCGCCCAACGCAAAATATCAGACATTTCTATGAGTTGCTGTGCAGTCTGCAGGGGTCCATGTTTTCCCCCATGATAGGCTAAGGAGGGGGGCTACGTATAGACATATATTTTTTTAAGCTTTGTGGAATTAGACCCTCTGCCGGGTTTATTTTTGCTGTCTGTGCGGATTCACCTTCTGTTTGTCCCAGTGAGGCAGAAAGTGAAGGGAAATCCAAAATGTTGCAGTCGTCCCCAGAAGAGGAATAGAGGGGAAATCTTTCACTGGGGACAGTTGTGTTTGGTGACAGCTGTCCTCATAGAGTGAATTTCCTCTCATTTCCTGTTGTGTTCCTGAGACATAATAGGGTGATACATCGCAATGTTAAAGGCAGCTTTCTGTCAGCCAGGGAATCTTTGGGCAGGGGGGTGGGGGGAGTTCTTGGGGGGAATCCTTGGTGGAGTTCTTGGGGGGAATCCTTGGTGGAGTTCTTGGGGTGGGGTCCTTGGTAGAGTTCTTGGAGAGAATCCTTGGTAGAGTTCTTGGGGGGAATCCTTGGTGGAGTTCTTGGGGGGAATCCTTGGTGGAGTTCTTGTGGGAATCCTTGGTGGAGTTCTTGGGGGGAATCCCTGGTGGAGTTCTTGGGGGGAATCCCTGGTGGAGTTCTTGGGGGAAATCCTTGGTGGAGTTCTTGGGGGAAATCCTTGGTGGAGTTCTTGGGGGGAATCCTTGGTAGAGTTCTTGGGGGGGGAGGTGATCTTTGGTGGAGTTCTTGGAGGGAATCCTTGGTGGAGTTTTTGAGGGGAATCCTTGGTGGAGTTTTTGGGGGGAATCCTTGGTGGAGTTTTTGGGGGGAATCCTTGGTGGAGTTTTTGGGGGGAATCCTTGGAGTTTTTGGGGGGAATCCTTGGAGTTCTTTGGGGGAATCCTTGGTGGAGTTCTTTGGGGGAATCCTTGGTGCAGTTCTTTGGGGGAATCCTTGGTGGAGTTCTTGGGGGGGAATCCCTGGTGGAGTTCTTGGGAAGAATCCCTGGTGGAGTTCTTGGGAAGAATCCCTGGTGGAGTTCTTGGGAAGAATCCCTGGTGGAGTTCTTGGGGAGAATCCCTGGTGGAGTTCTTGGGGAGAATCCCTGGTGGAGTTCTTGGGGAGAATCCCTGGTGGAGTTCTTGGGGGGGGTCCTTGGTAGAGTTCTTGGAGAGAATCCTTGGTGGAGTTCTTGGGGGGAATCCTTGGTGGAGTTCTTGTGGGAATCCTTGGTGGAGTTCTTGGGGGAAATCCTTGGTGGAGTTCTTGGGGGGAATCCTTGGTAGAGTTCTTGGGGGGGGGTGATCTTTGGTGGAGTTCTTGGAGGGAATCCTTGGTGGAGTTTTTGAGGGGAATCCTTGGTGGAGGATGGGGGGTGGGGGGAGTTCTTGGGGGGAATCCTTGGTGGAGTTCTTGGGGGGAATCCTTGGTGGAGTTCTTGGGGGGAATCCTTGGTGGAGTTCTTGGGGGGGGTCCTTGGTAGAGTTCTTGGAGAGAATCCTTGGTGGAGTTCTTGGGGGGAATCCTTGGTGGAGTTCTTGGGGGGAATCCTTGGTGGAGTTCTTGGGGGGAATCCTTGGTGGAGTTCTAGGGGGAAATCCTTGGTGGAGTTCTTGGGGGAAATCCTTGGTGGAGTTCTTGGGGGGAATCCTTGGTAGAGTTCTTGGGGGGGGGGAGGTGATCTTTGGTGGAGTTCTTGGAGGGAATCCTTGGTGGAGTTTTTGAGGGGAATCCTTGGTGGAGTTTTTGGGGGGAATCCTTGGAGTTTTTGGGGGGAATCCTTGGAGTTCTTTGGGGGAATCCTTGGTGGAGTTCTTTGGGGGAATCCTTGGTGGAGTTCTTTGGGGGAATCCTTGGTGCAGTTCTTTGGGGGAATCCTTGGTGCAGTTCTTTGGGGGAATCCTTGGTGCAGTTCTTAGGGGGGAATCCGTGGTGGAGTTCTTGGGGGGGAATCCGTGGTGGAGTTCTTGGGGGGGGGGAATCCTTGGTGGAGTTCTTGGGAAGAATCCCTGGTGGAGTTCTTGGGGAGAATCCCTGGTGGAGTTCTTGGGGAGAATCCCTGGTGGAGTTCTTGGGGAGAATCCCTGGTGGAGTTCTTGGGGAGAATCCCTGGTGTAGTTCTTGGGGGGAAATCCCTGGTGGAGTTTTTGGGGAGAATCCCTGGTGGAGTTCTTGGGGAGAATCCCTGGTGGAGTTCTTGGGGAGAATCCCTGGTGAAGTTCTTGGGGGGAAACCTTGGTGGAGTTCTTGGGGGGGGGGGAATCCCTGGTGGAGTACTTGGGGAGAATCCCTGGTGGAGTTCTTGGGGGAAGTCCTGGGGGGGAATCCTTGGGGGGAGGGGAATTTTTCAGGGAGTCTTTGGGGGTGGGGAGAGTCCTTGGGACAATTCTTTGTGGTGTTCTTGTGGGGTGTCCTGGGGGGAATCCTTTGGGGAAGTCCGTGGGGGTGAATCCTTGGGGACATCTTTGGGAGGGGGGATCCTTGGAGAAGTCTTTGGAAGGGGGAATCCTTGTGGGCAGATTCATTAAGGGATTCTTGGGGAAGTCTTTGGGAGGGGGGGATCCTTGGAGCAGAATCCTTGGAGGATTCTATGGGGGGGGATCCTTACAGGGGAGTCCATGGGTGGGGTATCCTTGGTGGGAATCCTTAAGCCTTGTACACACTATCAGTTTTTTTTATTTTCATTCAACCCAGCAAGCCAAGGAGCCTGGGAGGAGCCATTGTACTAACGATCCGATGTTAGTACAGTGATCTGAGCTATTGTGTTCTGGCGGGAGGGTGGGGCACTTGCAACCGATGGCAGTGGTTTTCTAGCATGCCTGTTTGACAGGAGCTGGCCGGACAGGCTGGGTTACACACAGGCCGACAGTTTCTGTTGAACTGCCTGATATTTGTCTCGTGTGTACCAGGCTTTAGGGAGGTCTCCTTGAGAGCACTTGGAGTAGTCTAAAAATATGAAAAGGATGAGAGAGCTATGGATCTAATATGAGTCCAGTAATCTTTTTTTGCAAATGGCAGCAGGTCAGAAGAGAAAGCTAACGCATTTCAGGGACTCCCCCTTCATCAGGGCTGACATGCTGGCAGTAAACAAGGAGAATACTGGACAAGAAACTCTGAAATTAAAGGATGAGAATAGTGCTTGTTCTGCTCTGCCTGACCGGTAACCCCAAACTAGAGCAATTCTTCTATATTACAATTAAATTATACAGTACATGCAGTACAGTGTTTGTGTGTCTGTATGTGTGTGTATATATATATATATATATATATATATATATATATATAGTGATGAGCCGAACACCCCCGGGTTCGGTTCGCACCAGAACCCGCGAACGGACCGAAAGTTCGAACGAACATTAGAACCCTATTAAATACAATGGATGCGAACGTTCGAATTCTAAAGTGCTAATTATAACAACTATTATGCATGTTATTGTCATAAATAGGGTTTGGGAACCCGGGTTGTGCACCAGGGGACATGTATCAATGCAAAAAGAAGTTTTAAAAACGGTCGTTTTTCGGGAGCAGTCATTTTAATGATGCATAAAGTGAAAAAAAAAAAGTCAAATATTCCTTTAAATATCGTACCTGGGGGGTGTCTAAAGTATGCCTGTGAAGTGCCACGTGTTTCCCGTGTTTAGAACTGTCCCTGCACAAAATGACACTTCTAAAGGAAAAAAAAGCCATTTAAAACTGCTTGCGGCTTTAATGTAATGTCTGGTCCCGGTAATATGGATGAAATTCTTTAAGAAAAATGGCATAGCTACCCCATGACCCCCCCCCTACCCCAGCCCATTACCAGCCCCTTTGGGTCTTGTATGGATATTAAGGGGAACCCCGCACATAAAATAAAAAAGGCCCTATATACTCTGAACAGCCGTATACAGGCGGTGCATACAAGACAGGGACTGTAGGTTTGTTCTTATGTAGAATCTGTTTGTAATTTTGAACAGGTACATTGTTTAAGTGTAGCTCCAGCCCAAAAATCTATTTTTAAACTTTTTGGGAAACATAGGTAAGGGTTATCACCCCTGTAACATTTGTTTTGCTGTCTGTGCCCCTGTTCAGAACATTTCACCTCACTTTCCGTCCCAATGACAACTGTTTTTGAAATGTGGTGTTTTTCTTGAAACAAGGATTGGTGATAAAGCATCAGTACAGATGAGACCCCTTTCTCCCATATTTATTCTTACAGGAGAGAATTTTCCTTTCTAGGGGTAGATTTCCTCTCACTTCCTGTTGTCTTCTTTCGTTTGCAAGTAGGAGTCGTTTGTAAGTTGGATGTTTGAAAGTAGGGACCTGCCGTATATACTCTGCAGAAATAGGCCCCTTAGTTGTTGGTGTTGGCACAACACTGTAAGCACTCACAGTTACTCTTGGTTGGTGCTGGAACGCCCTGCTGTCAACTATTATATCAGGAATTTTAATTACATATAATTGTTGAACAGTGGTAGTAAAAATTGGGGCTTTGATGGTGGTGCTGGTGCCACAACACTGTAAGCCCTGACAGTTACTCTTGGTGGGTGCAGCAATGGGCCCTGCTGTGAATTATTAGATCAAGAATTGTAATTACATGCCCCTTTTGAACAGGGGCTGAAAAATTGGGCCTTTCGTGGTGGTGGTGGTGGTGGCGTTGCCACAAGACTGTAAGCCCTCAGAGTTACTCTTGGTGGGTGCAGCAATGGACCCTGCTGTGAATTATTAGATCAAGAATTGTAATTGCATGCCCCTGTTGAACAGGGGCTGAAAAATTGGGCCTTAGGCACTGGTGGCACAACACTACAACCCCTCACAGATACTGTACTTGGAGCACAGCAATGAGCCCTGTTGCAAAGTATTGCTTCAAAAATTGTAATGACACGCCCCTGTTAAACAGGGGCTGAAAAATTGGGCCTTAGGCACTGGTGCCACAACACTCCAACCCCTCACAGATACTGTACTTGGAGCACAGCAATGAGCCCTATGGCAAATTATTGCTAAAAAAATTGTAATTACACGCCCCTGTAAAACAGGGGCTGAAAAATTGGGCCTTAGCCACTGGTGGCGGCACCCATAAACAAAAATGATCTTCCAAGCTATCATCATCAATCGTATCATTGAGGACTCGGAGGAGGAGGATAGCCAGTCAACATAACAGCACAGGCACTCAGCATCAGCATCAGTCTTGAAGGGATGTGACATGTTAAAATCAATTAGTCTGTTATATCAGCATCAGGTGTGTGGTAGCTGGTGGTGATCCAAGACTGGTTCATCTTGATGAAAGTCAGTCGATCAACCGAGTCGGTGGACAGGCGCACCCTGTGATCCGTGACAAATCCTCCAGCAGCACTGAATGTGCGTTCCGAAAGAACGCTGGATGCAGGACAGGCCAGTAGCTCAATTGCATACTGTGCAAGCTCTGGCCAGTGATCCATCCTCAAGACCCAGTAAGCCAGAGGATTTTCGGTGGGGAAGGTGTCCAAGTCTGACCTTGCCCCTAGATATTCCTGCACCATGTTTATCAGACGCTGGCGATGGTTGCTGGAACCGATCATACTTTGGGGCTGCGGACTAAAGAATTGTCTGAACGCATCGGTCAGACGGCCACCTTCCCCACCGCTCCTTCTTTGACTGGCCGAAGCCTCAGCAACTCGTTGTCCAGGACCAGGAGTTTGTAACCTCCCAGTCTCTGGGAACGCGTTGCACAGACCTTTCTGCAAGGCCTCCCGGAGTTGTCTCATCCTCTGCTCCCTCTGCGACGGTAACATAAGGTCCGCAACCTTACCCTTGTACCGTGGATCAAGGAGAGTGGCCAGCCAGTAATGGTCCCTCTCCTTGATCCGAAGAATACGAGGATCCTTCCGCAGACTTTGCAGGATCAGGGAGGCCATGCAGCGTAGGTTTGCTGAGGCATTCGCTCCGGAGTCCTCTGGGTCACTAAGGACGACATGATCCGCAGCCACCTCCTCCCAGCCACGTACAAGTCCACTGGTTTCTTGGGACTGTAAATCATCCCTAAAAGACTGCTGCTGATGATGCTGAGTGCCAGCCTCCACCTCCATGCTGACACAATCCTCCTCCTCCTCCTCCTCCTCCTCCTCCTCTTCCTGTGCGATGGGTGGGACAGAAGGAACACTGTCTGGGTAAAGGGGGCCTTGAGAGGCAAGGAAGTCCTCCTCTTCCTGCCTCTGTTCTGCCTCAAGTGCCCTGTCCATTATTCCACGCAGCGTGTGCTCCAACAGGTGGACAAGAGGTACAGTGTCACTGATGCATGCACTGTCACTGCTCACCATCCTCGTGGCCTCCTCAAATGGTGCCAGGACAGTGCATGCATCCCTGATCATGCCCCACTGGCGTGGAGAAAAAAAACCAAGCTCCCCTGACCCTGTCCTGGTGCCGTAGTCGCACAGGTACTCATTGATGGCCCTCTGCTGCGTGTGCAGCCGCTGCAGCATGGCCAACGTTGAGTTCCACCTGGTGGGCATGTCACATATAAGGCGGTTCTTGGGCAGGTTCAACTCCTTTTGCAGCTCAGCCAGGCGAGCACTGGCATTATAAGATCTGCGGAAATGCATACAGACTTTCCTGGCCTGCCTCAGGACATCCTGTAAGCCCGGGTACCTGCCCAAGAACCGCTGCACCACCAGGTTAAGGACGTGAGCCACACAGGGCACATGGGTCAGTTGTCCCTGTCGGAGGGCGGAGAGGAGGTTGGTGCCATTGTCGCAAACCACCATTCCTGGCTTAAGCTGGCGTGGCGTCAACCACCTCTCGGCCTGGCCCTGCAGAGCAGACAGGACCTCTGCCCCAGTGTGGCTTCTGTCCCCCAAACACACCAGCGCAAGCACGGCATGGCATCTTTTTGCCTGCGTACTTGCGTAGCCCCGTGAACGGCTACGGAGCACCACTGGTTCATAGGACAAACCACAGGAAGAGGCCATGGAGGAAGAAGAAGAGGAGGGGGTGGAGGAGAGAGGTGTGTCACAACCAGTAGTAGCATTTTGGAGGCGTGGCGGTGGGACAACCTCCAACACTACTGCACCTTGTCCTGCATCCTTCCCAGCTGCCAAAAGAGTGACCCAATGGGCCGTGAAAGAAAGGTAACGTCCCTGTCCATGCCTGCTGGACCATGAGTCAGCGGTAATATGCACCTTACCGCTGACCGCCCTGTCCAGCGAGGCCAAGACATTGCCTTCCACATGCCGGTAGAGAGCCGGAATAGCCTTCCGTGAGAAAAAGTGGCGTTTGGGAACCTGCCACTGAGGAACCGCACATTGCACAAACTCACGGAAGGGGGCCGAGTCTACCAACTGAAAAGGCAGCAGTTGAAGCGCTAGCAATTTAGCCAAGCTAGCATTCAACCGCTGGGCATGTGGATGGCTGGGAGTGAACTTCTTTCGACGGTCCAGCAGCTGGGGCAGGGAAATTTGCCTGCTAGAATCGGACGTCGGTGTACTGCTAGCAGAGTGGGCGCAAGTACTTGGCTGTGACACACCTAATTCTACACCTTCATTCCTCTCAGTGCATGTTTCAGAGAGGACTGAAGTTATAGTGGGGTTGGAGATCCCAGCTGATGCGGTGCAAGGAGAGGTCCGCTTTGTTCTTTGGTGTGGGTCTTTGAGGTAGGCTTGCCAACGAGCTGCATGGCAGGTCAACATATGTCTGGTCAGGCATGTGGTACCCAAGCGGCTGATGTTTTGGCCACGCGATATACGCTTGAGACATATGTTGCAAACAGCAGCTGTGCGATCTGATGCACTAGCCTCAAAAAAGGCCCACACCAAAGAACTTTTTGAATGACGGGCAGAGGCAGCGCCCTGCACAGGCGGAGCTCTGCGGTGTGATTCCGTCGGTGTACTGCCCTTACGCTGGCCACCAAAGGGCATCCTGCCTCGTTGGAGATGTGCCTCCTCCTCATCCTCCTCCTCCTCCTCTCTCCTATTAGGCACCCACGTGGAGTCAGTGACCTCATCATCACCTCCCTCCTCATCACTGGAGGCAATCTGGCAGTATGCTGCAGCTGCTGGAACATGACTGCCAGATTGGTGTCCTTCTTGAGCATCCCCTCTGTCTGCTCTCACGCTACTGCCTTCCTCTAGCTGGGTTTCATCATCAGACCCTTCGAAACGCTGGGCATCCTCCTGGAGCATGTACCCAACACTGTGCTGAAACAGTTCGGGGGACTCCTCAGGAGGAGGACATGGTGGGTCTAGGGAAGGAGTGACTGATGATGAGTCTGACATTGATACCAGGGAAGAGGACGCTTTGGCAGCTGCTTTTCCAGTACCCTGAGCCTGGGTGAGAGAGGATGAGGAGGAGGAGGAGGGCTTGGTCATCCACTCTACCAAGTCTTCGGCATGATGTGGCTCAACATGTCCAGCTGCCGAAAAGAAGGACAAGCGTGTCCCATGGCCATGTGCTGATGACAATGCACCGCGTCCACGACCAGCACTGTTGCCCCCAGACACAGAGCCTGCTTGCCCTCTTTTATTGCCTCCTGACTGTCTGCCTCTCCTTGTTTGCCTTCCAGACATTCTAATAGATGGCCTGCAGGGAGATGGGAAAAAAGCAATAAGGGCTACCTTCAGGTGTCCTTCTCTGTCCCTTGAAACAAGGACTTTGACAGTGAAAGAAACTGACACTCTCCCTACCTACAGTTTTCTGTCCCTAGAAAAAATGTTTTTTTTAAGCACAATTTAGCACAAGGAGAATTACCTCACTGTCCTTCCAGGTCCCTGGAAACAAGGACTTTGACAGTGAAAGAAACTGACACACTCTCCCTACCTACAGTTTTCTGTCCCTAGAAAAAATGTTTTTTTTAAGCACACTATAGCACAAGCACAAAACACACTGACACTCTCCCTACCTATCCTTCTCTTTCCCTAAACTAAAGGAATCCAGGTTAAGCAAGAAAGAAATAAAAGTCACTGTCCCTGCCTATGCTGCTCTATCCCTGCTCCGGAACACACTACACTAGGCCGCCGTGCTGGCGGCCTTTTATAGTGTGGGGCGTGTACTAAACCCCCTCAGCAATAATTGGCCACAGGCATCCTGCCTGTGGCCAATCATTGCTCTCCTCGCTGCCGGCGCTGTGATTGGCCAAGCATGCGGGGTCACAGTGCATGCTTGGCCAATCACAGCGCCTGGATGACACTGCGATGGCGTAGTGCATTGTGGGCCGTTCGCGTCACTCGAATTTGGCGCGAACGGCCCAAATCGTTCGATCTTCGTCGAACGATCGAACAGCCGATGTTCGAGTCGAACGTATGTTCGACTCGAACACGAAGCTCATCCCTATATATATACAGTGAGGGAAAAAAGTATTTGATCGGCTGCTGATTTTGTACGTTTGCCCCACTGACAAATGATCAGTCTATAATTTTAATAGTCTGTTTATTATAACTGAGAGACAGAATAACAACAAAAATATCCCAAAAAAACGCATTTCAAAAAGTTATAAATTGATTTAGCCCTGGTTCACACTGGTGCGATTTGACATGCGATTTCACATGTCAAATCGCATGTCAAATCGGCGAAATTTGCCGCAAATTGCCGGCAATGGCACTGTCCTAATCGGTGCGGCGCTGCACCGATTACAAAAAGTAGTTTCTGTACTACTTTTTGTGATTTCCGTGTCAGATGTCTCTGTAATCGAGCTGAAATCGGGACTGACAGGCAGGAGTGAAATCGTGCGAGTTCAGCTGAACTCGCACGGCTTCACTCCCGCAGCCCCAGTGTGAACCTGGGCTTAGAAGTGAAATACCGTATATACTCGAGTATAAGACAACCCAAATATAAGCCGAGGCACCTAATTTTACCACAAAAACTGAAAACGTATTGACTCGAGTATAAGCCTAGGGTGAGAATGCAGCAGCTACTGTAAGTGGAAAAGAGGGTCAACAATGCCCATTTGCAGCCTCACTGTGCCCATTTGCAGCCTCACTGTGCCCATTTGCAGCCTCACTGTGCCCATTTGCAGCCTCACTGTGCCCATCTGCATGACTCACTGTGCCCATCTGCATGCCTCACTGTGCCAATCTCTCTACCTGATCTGACTCTCAATGTGGTACTAGACATAACAGTTGAATTATCCAAGAAAAGTGCATATGCTGTATATATCACTGATTGTGTGCAGCCTCTATCCCACATGCAGTGTCACAACTTGTTCCTCATGCATTTAGGGCGAATACACAGGCCTAGGTTTCCTTTTGGGCTTCCTAGAGTGCATAGACAAGGGATATATAAAACATATACTTTATTCTGTAAAGAGCAAAAAATGGCACTAAATTACACTAAACCGGGCAAAACTTACATTGTCCCCTGTGTGTGGTTAGCTCTACTCCTCCTCTGTCCATCTGCAGCCTTATGATCCGGCGCTGTGATATGCAGAAAGTCGGCGGCGCTGTGATATGCAGAAAGTCGGCGGCGCTGTGATATGCAGAAAGTCGGCGGCGCTGTGATATGCAGAAAGTCGGCGGCGCTGTGATATGCAGAAAGTCGGCGGCGCTGTGATATGCAGAAAGTCGGCGGCGCTGTGATATGCAGAAAGTCGGCGGCGCTGTGATATGCAGAAAGTCGGCGGCGCTGTGATATCCAGAAAGTCGCCGGCGCTGTGATATGCAGAAAGTCGGCGGCGCTGTGATATGCAGAAAGTCGGCGGCGCTGTGATATGCAGAATGTCGGCGGCGCTGTGATATGCAGAAAGTCGGCGGCGCTGTGATATGCAGAAAGACGGCGGCGCTGTGATATGCAGAAAGACGGCGGCGCTGTGATATGCAGAATGTCGGCGGCGCTGTGATATGCAGAAAGTCGGCGGCGCTGTGATATGCAGAAAGTCGGCGGCGCTGTGATATGCAGAAAGTCGGCGGCGCTGTGATATGCAGAAAGACGGCGGCGCTGTGATATGCAGAAAGATGGCGGCGCTGTGATATGCAGAAAGACGGCGGCGCTGTGATATGCAGAAAGACGGCGGCGCTGTGATATGCAGAAAGACGGCGGCGCTGTGATATGCAGAAAGTCGGCGGCGCTGTGATATGCAGAAAGTCGGCGGCGCTGTGATATGCAGAAAGTCGGCGGCGCTGTGATATGCAGAAAGACGGCGGCGCTGTGATATGCAGAAAGATGGCGGCGCTGTGATATGCAGAAAGACGGCGGCGCTGTGATATGCATAAAGTCGGCGGCGCTGTGATATGCAGAAAGTCGGCGGCGCTGTGATATGCAGAAAGTCGGCGGCGCTGTGATATCCAGAAAGTCGGTGGCCACGTAGTGTAACAAAGCCCCGCCTCCTCCTCGTCCTCGTTCCACCTATCACGGACGAGGAGGAGGCAGGGCTTTGTTATACTGCACGGCTGTCGACTAGACTGACGTCACAGCGCCATGGGATCAGGCGCACACGGCTCCAGATGGACACAGACTCGAGTATAAGCCGAGGGGGGCATTTTCAGCACAAAAAAAGTGCTGAAAAACTCGGCTTATACTCGAGTATATACGGTAAGTATTTGACCCCCTTGGAAAAATATGACTTAGTACTTACATAGTTAGGCTGAAAAAAGACACAAGTCCATCCAGTGCAACCATAAAAAAACAAACAAAAATTAAATAATATCATAAATCCCATATACACAATTCTATACCCACAGTTGATCCAGAGGAAGGCAAAAAACCCCAGCAGAGCATGATCCAATTTTCTACAGCAGGGGAAAAAATTCCTTCCTGATCCCCCGAGAGGCAATCGGATATTCCCCGGATCACCTTTACGGATAAATGTCAGTACCCAGTTACAGTGCCTTGAAAAAGTATTCATACCCCTTGAAATTTTCCACATTTCGTCATGTTACAACTAAAAATGTAAATGTTTTTTATTGGGATTTTATGCGATAGACCAACACAAAGGGGCACATAATTGTGAAGTGGAAGGAAAATTATAAATCGTTTTTATTTTTTTTTACAAATAAATATCTGAAAATTGTGGTGTGCATTTGTATTCAGCCCCCTTTACTCTGATACCCCTAACTAAAATCTAGTGGAACCAATTGCCTTCAGAAGTCACCTAATTAGTAAATAGTGTCCACATGTGTCTAATTTAATCTCAGTATAAATACAGCTGTTCTGTAAAGGCCTCAGAGGTTTGTTAGAGAACCTTGGTGAACAAACAGCATCATGAAGGCCAAGGAACACACCAGACAGGTCAGGGATAAAGTTGTGGAGAAGTTTAAAGCAGGGTTGGGTTATAAAAAAATATCCCAAGCTTCTAACATCTCACAGAGCTCTGCTCAATCCATCATCGGAAAATGGAAAGAGTTTGGCACAACTGCAACCCTACCAAGACATGGCCGTCCACCTAAACTGACCGGGCCGGGCAAGGAGAACATTCATCAGGGAAGCAGCCAAGAGGCCCATGGTAACTCTGGAGGAGCTGCAGAGATCCACAGCTCAGGTGGGAGAATCTCTCCACAGGACAACTATTAGTCGTGCTTCTCCACAAATCTGCCCTTTATGGAAAAGTGACAAGAAGAAAGACATTGGTGAAAGAAAGTCATAAGAAGTCCTGTTTGCAGTTTGTGAGAAGCCATGTGGAGGACACAGCAAACATGTGGAGGACACAGCAATCATGTGGGGGACACAGCAATCATGTGGGGGACACAGCAAACATGTGGGGGACACAGCAAACATGTGGAAGAAGTTGCTCTGGTCAGATGAGACCAAAATTCAACTTTTTGGCCTAAAAGCAAAACGCTATGTGTGAGGAAAACTAACACTGCACATCACCCTGAACACACCATCCTCCCCGTGAAACATGGTGGTGGCAGCATCATGTGGTGGGGATGCTTTTCTTCAGCAGGGACAGGGAAGCTGGTCAGAGTTGATGGGAAGATGGATGGAGCCAAATACAGGGCAATCTTAAAAAAAAACCTGTTAGAGTCTGCAAAAGACTTGAGACCGGGGCGGAGGTTCACCTTCCAGCAGGACAACGACCCGAAACATACAGCCAGAGCTACAATGGAATGGTTTAGATCAAAGCATATTCATGTGTTAGAATGGCCCAGTCACAGTCCAGACCTAAATCACATTGAGAATCTGTGGGAAGACGTGAAAATTGCTGATCACAGACGCTCTCCATCTAATCTGACAGAGCTTGAGATATTTTACAAAGAAGAATAGGCAAAAATGTCCCTCTCTAGATGTGCAAAGCTGGTAGAGACATCCCCAAAAAGACTTGCAGCTGTAATTGCAGTAAAAGGGGGTCCTACAAAGTATTGACTCCGGGGGGCGCCATACAAATGCCCCCCCACACTTTTCACATATTTATTTGTAAAAAAGAAGTTGAAAACCATTTATAATTTTCCTTCCCCTTCACCATTATGTGACACTTTGTATTTGTCTATCACATAAAATTCCAATAAAATACATTTACATTTTTGGTTGTGACATGACAAAATGTGAAAACTTTCAAGGGGTATGAATACTTTTTCAAGGCACTGTATATTCTGTACATTTAGGAAAGTATCCAGGCCCTTCTTTAAGCAATCTACTGATCTGGCCAGAACCACCTCTGGAGGGAGTCTGTTCCACATTTTCACAGCTCTTACTGTGAAGAAACCTTTCCGTATTTGGAGGTGAAATCTCTTTTCCTCTAGACGTAAAGAGTGCCCCCTTGTCCTTTTGTGTTTGGTGGAGAAACCCTTGTTGGCGATCACAGAGGTCAGACGTTTCTTGGAGTTGGCCTCCAGGTTCGCACACATCTCAGGAGGGATTTGGTCCTCTTTGCAGATCCTCTCCAAGTCATTAAGGTTTCCAGGCTGACATTTGGTAACTCGAACCTTCAGTTCCCTCCACGTATTTTCTATGGGATTAAGGTCTGGAGACTGGCTAGGTCACTCCAGGACCTTTAATGTGCTTCTTCTTGAGCCACTCCTTTGTTGCCTTAGCCATGTGTTTTGTGTCATTGTCATGCTGGAATACCCATTCATGACTCATCTTCAATGCCCTGGCTGAGGGAATGAGGTTCTAACCCGAGATTTGATGGTACACGGCCCCGTCCATCATCCATATGATGCCGTGAAGTTGTCCTATCCGCTTAGCAGAAAAACACCCCCAAAGCATAAAGTTTCCCCCTCCATGTATGACGGTGGGGGATGGTGTTCTCCATGTATGACGGTGGGGGATGGTATTCTCCATGTATGAGGGTGGGGGATGGTGTTCTCCATGTATGACGGTGGGGGATGGTGTTCTCCATGTAGGACGGTAGGGGTGGTGTTCTCCATGGATGACGGTGGGGGATGGTGTTCTCCATGGATGACGGTGGGGGATGGTGTTCTCCATGTATGACGGTGGGGGATGGTGTTCTCCATGTATGACGGTGGGGGATGGTGTTCTCCATGTATGATGGTGGGGGATGGTGTTCTCCATGTATGACGGTGGGGGATGGTGTTCTCCATGTATGATGGTGGGGGATGGTGTTCTCCATGTAGGACGGTGGGGGATGGTGTTCTCCATGTATGACGGTGGGGGATGGTGTTCTCCATGTATGACGGTGGGGGATGGTGTTCTCCATGTAGGACGGTGGGGGATGGTGTTCTCCATGTATGACGGTGGGGGTGGTGTTCTCCATGTATGACGGTGGGGGATGGTGTTCTCCATGTATGAGGGTGGGGGATGGTGTTCTCTATGTATGACGGTGGGGGATGGTGTTCTCCATGTATGACGGTGGGGGGTGGTGTTCTCCATGGATGACGGTGGGGGATGGTGTTCTCCATGTATGATGGTGGGGGGATGGTGTTCTCCATGTATGACGGTGGGGGGATGGTGTTCTCCATGTATGACGGTGGGGGATGGTGTTCTCCATGTATGACGGTGGGGGATGGTGTTCTCCATTGATGACGGTGGGGGATGGTGTTCTCCATGTATGACGGTGGGGGATGGTGTTCTCCATGTAGGACGGTGGGGGATGGTGTTCTCCATGTATGACGGTGGGGGTGGTGTTCTCCATGTATGACGGTGTGGGATGTTGTTCTCCATGTATGACGGTGGGGGATGGTGTTCTCCATGTATGATGGTGGGGGATGGTGTTCTCCATGTATGATGGTGGGGGATGGTGTTCTCCATGTAGGATGGTGGGGGGTGGTGTTCTCCATGTAGGACGGTGGGGGATGGTGTTCTCCATGTAGGACGTTGGGGGATGGTGTTCTCCATGAACGACGGTGGGGGATGGTGTTCTCCATGTATGATGGTGGGGGATGGTGTTCTCCATGTAGGACGGTGGGGGATGGTGTTCTCCATGGATGACGGTGGGGGATGGTGTTCTCCATGGATGACGGTGGGGGATGGTGTTCTCCATGTATAACGGTGGGGGATGGTGTTCTCCATGGATGACGGTGGGGGATGGTGCTCTCCATGTATGACGGTGGGGGATTGGGGTTCTCCATGTATGATGGTGGGGGATGGTGTTCTCCATGTATGACGGTGGGGGATGGTGTTCTCCATGGATGACGGTGGGGGATGGTGCTCTCCATGTATGACGGTGGGGGATGGTGTTCTCCATGGATGACGGTGGGGGATGGTGTTCTCCATGTATGACGGTGGGGGATGGTGTTCTCCATGTATGACGGTGGGGGATGGTGTTCTCCATGTATGACGGTGGGGGATGGTGTTCTCCATGTATGACGGTGGGGGATGGTGTTCTCCATGTATGATGGTGGGGGATGGTGTTCTCCATGTAGGACGGTGGGGGATGGTGTTCTTCATGGATGACGGTGGGGGATGGTTTTCTCCATGTATGACGGTGGGGGATGGTGTTCTCCATGTATGACGGTGGGGGATGGTGTTCTCCATGTATGACGGTGGGGGATTGGGGTTCTCCATGTATGATGGTGGGGGGATGGTGTTCTCCATGTATGACGGTGGGGGATGGTGTTCTCCATGTATGATGGTGGGGGGATGGTGTTCTCCATGTATGACGGTGGGGGATGGTGTTCTCCATGTATGATGGTGGGGGGATGGTGTTCTCCATGTATGACGGTGGGGGATGGTGTTCTCCATGTATGACGGTGGGGGGATGGTGTTCTCCATGTATGACGGTGGGGGATGGTGTTCTCCATGTATGACGGTGGGGGATGGTGTTCTCCATGTATGACGGTGGGGGATGGTGTTCTCCATGTAGGACGGTGGGGGATGGTGTTCTCCATGTATGACGGTGGGGGATGGTGTTCTCCATGGATGACGGTGGGGGATGGTGTTCTCCATGGATGACGGTGGGGGATGGTGTTCTCCATGTATGACGGTGGGGGATGGTGTTCTCCATGTAGGACGGTGGGGGATGGTGTTCTCCATGTAGGACGGTGGGGGATGGTGTTCTCCATGTATGACGGTGGGGGATGGTGTTCTCCATGTATGACGGTGGGGGATGGTGTTCTCCATGTATGACGGTGGGGGATGGTGTTCTCCATGTAGGACGGTGGGGGATGGTGTTCTCCATGGATGACGGTGGGGGATGGTGTTCTCCATGTATGACGGTGGGGGATGGTGTTCTCCATGTATGACGGTGGGGGATGGTGTTCTCCATGTATGACGGTGGGGGATGGTGTTCTCCATGTATGACGGTGGGGGATTGGGGTTCTCCATGTATGATGGTGGGGGGATGGTGTTCTCCATGTATGACGGTGGGGGATGGTGTTCTCCATGTATGATGGTGGGGGGATGGTGTTCTCCATGTATGACGGTGGGGGATGGTGTCCTCCATGTAGGACGGTGGGGGATGGTGTTCTCCATGTATGATGGTGGGGGGATGGTGTTCTCCATGTATGACGGTGGGGGATGGTGTTCTCCATGTATGATGGTGGGGGGATGGTGTTCTCCATGTATGACGGTGGGGGATGGTGTTCTCCATGTATGACGGTGGGGGGATGGTGTTCTCCATGTATGACGGTGGGGGATGGTGTTCTCCATGTATGATGGTGGGGGGTGGTGTTCTCCATGGATGATGGTGGGGGATGGTGTTCTCCATGGATGACGGTGGGGGATGGTGTTCTCCATGTAGGACGGTGGGGGATGGTGTTCTCCGTGTATGACGGTGGGGGATGGTGTTCTCCGTGTATGACGGTGGGGGGATGGTGTTCTCCATGTAGGACGGTGGGGGATGGTGTTCTCCATGTATGACGATGGGGGATGGTGTTCTCCATGGATGACGGTGGGGGATGGTGTTCTCCATGTAGGACGGTGGGGGATGGTGTTCTCCATGTATGACGGTGGGGGGTGGTGTTCTCCATGTATGACGGTGGGGGGTGGGGTTCTCCATGTATGACGGTGGGGGACGGTGTTCTCCATGTATGACGGTGGGGGATTGGGGTTCTCCATGTATGATGGTGGGGGGATGGTGTTCTCCATGTAGGACGGTGGGGGATGGTGTTCTCCATGTAGGATGGTGGGGGATGGTGTTCTCCATGTACGACGGTGGGGGATGGTGTTCTCCATGTATGATGGTGGGGGATGGTGTTCTCCATGTAGGACGGTGGGGGATGGTGTTCTCCATGGATGACGGTGGGGGATGGTGTTCTCCATGGATGACGGTGGGGGTTGGTGTTCTCCATGTATGACGGTGGGGGATGGTGTTCTCCATGTATGATGGTGGGGATGGTGTTCTCCATGTATGACGGTGGGGGATTGTGTTCTCCATGTAGGACGGTGGGGGATGGTGTTCTCCATGAACGACGGTGGGGGATGGTGTTCTCCATGTATGATGGTGGGGGATGGTGTTCTCCATGTAGGACGGTGGGGGATGGTGTTCTCCATGGATGACGGTGGGGGATGGTGTTCTCCATGGATGACGGTGGGGGATGGTGTTCTCCATGGATGACGGTGGGGGATGGTGTTCTCCATGTATGACGGTGGGGGATTGGGGTTCTCCATGTATGATGGTGGGGGGATGGTGTTCTCCATGTATGACGGTGGGGGATGGTGTTCTCCATGTAGGATGGTGGGGGATGGTGTTCTCCATGAACGACGGTGGGGGATGGTGTTCTCCATGTATGATGGTGGGGGATGGTGTTCTCCATGTAGGACGGTGGGGGATGGTGTTCTCCATGGATGACGGTGGGGGATGGTGTTCTCCATGTATGACGGTGGGGGATGGTGTTCTCCATGTATGACGGTGGGGGATGGTGTTCTCCATGTATGACGGTGGGGGATTGGGGTTCTCCATGTATGATGGTGGGGGGATGGTGTTCTCCATGTATGACGGTGGGGGATGGTGTTCTCCATGTATGATGGTGGGGGGATGGTGTTCTCCATGTATGACGGTGGGGGATGGTGTTCTCCATGTATGACGGTGGGGGATGGTGTTCTCCATGTATGATGGTGGGGGGATGGTGTTCTCCATGTATGACGGTGGGGGATGGTGTTCTCCATGTATGACGGTGGGGGGATGGTGTTCTCCATGTATGACGGTGGGGGATGGTGTTCTCCATGTATGACGGTGGGGAGATGGTGTTCTCCATGTATGACGGTGGGGGATGGTGTTCTCCATGTATGATGGTGGGGGATGGTGTTCTCCATGTATGATGGTGGGGGATGGTGTTCTCCATGTATGACGGTGGGGGATGGTGTTCTCCATGTATGACGGTGGGGAGATGGTGTTCTCCATGTATGACGGTGGGGGATGGTGTTCTCCATGTATGATGGTGGGGGATGGTGTTCTCCATGTAGGACGGTGGGGGATGGTGTTCTCCATGGATGACGGTGGGGGATGGTGTTCTCCATGTATGACGGTGGGGGATGGTGTTCTCCATGTATGACGGTGGGGGATGGTGTTCTCCATGTATGACGGTGGGGGATGGTGTTCTCCATGTATGACGGTGGGGGATTGGGGTTCTCCATGTATGATGGTGGGGGGATGGTGTTCTCCATGTATGACGGTGGGGGATGGTGTTCTCCATGTATGATGGTGGGGGGATGGTGTTCTCCATGTATGATGGTGGGGGGATGGTGTTCTCCATGTATGACGGTGGGGGATGGTGTTCTCCATGTATGATGGTGGGGGGATGGTGTTCTCCATGTATGACGGTGGGGGATGGTGTTCTCCATGTATGACGGTGGGGGGATGGTGTTCTCCATGTATGACGGTGGGGGAGGGTGTTCTCCATGTATGATGGTGGGGGATGGTGTTCTCCATGGATGACGGTGGGGGATGGTGTTCTCCATGTAGGACGGTGGGGGATGGTGTTCTCCGTGTATGACGGTGGGGGATGGTGTTCTCCGTGTATGACGGTGGGGGGATGGTGTTCTCCATGTAGGACGGTGGGGGATGGTGTTCTCCATGTATGACGATGGGGGATGGTGTTCTCCATGGATGACGGTGGGGGATGGTGTTCTCCATGTAGGACGGTGGGGGATGGTGTTCTCCATGTATGACGGTGGGGGGTGGTGTTCTCCATGTATGACGGTGGGGGGTGGGGTTCTCCATGTATGACGGTGGGGGACGGTGTTCTCCATGTAGGACGGTGGGGGATGGTGTTCTCCATGTAGGATGGTGGGGGATGGTGTTCTCCATGTATGATGGTGGGGGATGGTGTTCTCCATGTATGACGGTGGGGGATGGTGTTCTCCATGGATGACGGTGGGGGATGGTGTTCTCCATGGATGACGGTGGGGGATGGTGTTCTCTATGTATGACGGTGGGGGATGGTGTTCTCCATGTATGATGGTGGGGATGGTGTTCTCCATGTATGACGGTGGGGGATTGGGGTTCTCCATGTAGGACGGTGGGGGATGGTGTTCTCCATGGATGACGGTGGGGGATTGGTGTTCTCCATGTATGACGGTGGGGGATGGTGTTCTCCATGTATGACGGTGGGGGATGGTGTTCTCCATGTAGGACGGTGGGGGATGGTGTTCTCCATGGATGACGGTGGGGGATGGTGTTCTCCATGGATGACGGTGGGGGATGGTGTTCTCCATGGATGACGGTGGGGGGTAATGTTCTCCATGTATGATGGTGGGGATGGTCTTCTCCATGTATGACGGTGGGGGATGGTATTCTCCATGTAGGACGGTGGGGATGGTGTTCTCCATGTATGACGGTGAGGATGGTGTTCTCCATGTATGACGGTGGGGGATGGTGTTCTCCATGTAGGACGGTGGGGGATGGTGTTCTCCATGTAGGACGGTGGGGGATGGTGTTCTCCATGTAGGACTGTGAGGGATGGTGTTCTCCATGGATGACGGTGGGGGATGGTGTTCTCCATGTAGGACGGGGGGGGATGGTGTTCTCCATGTAGGATGGTGGGGGATGGTGTTCTCCATGGATGACGGTGGGGGATGGTGTTCTCCATGTAGGACGGTGGGGGATGGTGTTCTCCATGTAGGATGGTGGGGGATGGTGTTCTCCATGTATGACGGTGGGGGATGGTGTTCTCCATGTAGGACGGTGGGGGATGGTGTTCTCCATGTAGGACGGTGGGGGATGGTGTTCTCCATGTATGACGGTGGGGGTTGGTGTTCTCCATGTATGACGGTGGGGGGATGGTGTTCTCCATGGATGACGGTGGGGGTTGGTGTTCTCCATGTATGACGGTGGGGATGGTGTTCTCCATGTAGGACGGTGGGGGATGGTGTTCTCCATGTATGACGGTGGGGGATGGTGTTCTCCATGTAGGACGGTGGGGGATGGTGTTCTCCATGTATGACGGTGGGGGTGGTGTTCTCCATGTATGACGGTGGGGGATGGTGTTCTCCATGTATGAGGGTGGGGGATGGTGTTCTCTATGTATGACGGTGGGGGATGGTGTTCTCCATGTATGACGGTGGGGGGTGGTGTTCTCCATTGATGACGGTGGGGGATGGTGTTCTCCATGTATGACGGTGGGGGATGGTGTTCTCCATGTAGGACGGTGGGGGATGGTGTTCTCCATGTATGACGGTGGGGGTGGTGTTCTCCATGTATGATGGTGAGGGATGGTGTTCTCCATGTATGATGGTGGGGGATGGTGTTCTCCATGTAGGATGGTGGGGGGTGGTGTTCTCCATGTAGGACGGTGGGGGATGGTGTTCTCCATGTAGGACGGTGGGGGATGGTGTTCTCCATGAACGACGGTGGGGGATGGTGTTCTCCATGTATGATGGTGGGGGATGGTGTTCTCCATGTAGGACGGTGGGGGATGGTGTTCTCCATGGATGACGGTGGGGGATGGTGTTCTCCATGGATGACGGTGGGGGATGGTGTTCTCCATGTATGACGGTGGGGGATGGTGTTCTCCATGGATGACGGTGGGGGATGGTGCTCTCCATGTATGACGGTGGGGGATTGGGGTTCTCCATGTATGATGGTGGGGGGATGGTGTTCTCCATGTATGACGGTGGGGGATGGTGTTCTCCATGTATGACGGTGGGGGATGGTGTTCTCCATGTATGACGGTGGGGGATGGTGCTCTCCATGTATGACGGTGGGGGATGGTGTTCTCCACGGATGACGGTGGGGTATGGTGTTCTCCATGTATGACGGTGGGGGATGGTGTTCTCCATGTATGACGGTGGGGGATGGTGTTCTCCATGTATGACGGTGGGGGATGGTGTTCTCCATGTATGATGGTGGGGGATGGTGTTCTCCATGTAGGACGGTGGGGGATGGTGTTCTTCATGGATGACGGTGGGGGATGGTTTTCTCCATGTATGACGGTGGGGGATGGTGTTCTCCATGTATGACGGTGGGGGATGGTGTTCTCCATGTATGACGGTGGGGGATTGGGGTTCTCCATGTATGATGGTGGGGGGATGGTGTTCTCCATGTATGACGGTGGGGGATGGTGTTCTCCATGTATGATGGTGGGGGGATGGTGTTCTCCATGTATGACGGTGGGGGATGGTGTTCTCCATGTATGATGGTGGGGGGATGGTGTTCTCCATGTATGATGGTGGGGGGATGGTGTTCTCCATGTATGACGGTGGGGGATGGTGTTCTCCATGTATGACGGTGGGGGGATGGTCTTCTCCATGTATGACGGTGGGGGATGGTGTTCTCCATGTATGACGGTGGGGGATGGTGTTCTCCATGTATGACGGTGGGGGGATGGTGTTCTCCATGTATGACGGTGGGGGGATGGTGTTCTCCATGTATGACGGTGGAGGGATGGTGCTCTCCATGTATGACGGTGGGGGATGGTGTTCTCCATGTATGACGGTGGGGGATGGTGTTCTCCATGTATGACGGTGGGGGATGGTGTTCTCCATGTATGATGGTGGGGGATGGTGTTCTCCATGTAGGACGGTGGGGGATGGTGTTCTCCATGGATGACGGTGGGGGATGGTGTTCTCCATGTATAACGGTGGGGGATGGTGTTCTCCATGTATGACGGTGGGGGATGGTGTTCTCCATGTATGACGGTGGGGGATGGTGTTCTCCATGTATGACGGTGGGGGATTGGGGTTCTCCATGTATGATGGTGGGGGGATGGTGTTCTCCATGTATGACGGTGGGGGATGGTGTTCTCCATGTATGATGGTGGGGGGATGGTGTTCTCCATGTATGATGGTGGGGGGATGGTGTTCTCCATGTATGACGGTGGGGGATGGTGTTCTCCATGTATGATGGTGGGGGGATGGTGTTCTCCATGTATGACGGTGGGGGATGGTGTTCTCCATGTATGACGGTGGGGGGATGGTGTTCTCCATGTATGACGGTGGGGGATGGTGTTCTCCATGTATGATGGTGGGGGGTGGTGTTCTCCATGGATGATGGTGGGGGATGGTGTTCTCCATGGATGACGGTGGGGGATGGTGTTCTCCATGTAGGACGGTGGGGGATGGTGTTCTCCGTGTATGACGGTGGGGGATGGTGTTCTCCGTGTATGACGGTGGGGGGATGGTGTTCTCCATGTAGGACGGTGGGGGATGGTGTTCTCCATGTATGACGATGGGGGATGGTGTTCTCCATGGATGACGGTGGGGGATGGTGTTCTCCATGTAGGACGGTGGGGGATGGTGTTCTCCATGTATGACGGTGGGGGGTGGTGTTCTCCATGTATGACGGTGGGGGGTGGGGTTCTCCATGTATGACGGTGGGGGACGGTGTTCTCCATGTAGGACGGTGGGGGATGGTGTTCTCCATGTAGGATGGTGGGGGATGGTGTTCTCCATGTACGACGGTGGGGGATGGTGTTCTCCATGTAGGACGGTGGGGGATGGTGTTCTCCATGGATGACGGTGGGGGATGGTGTTCTCCATGGATGACGGTGGGGGATGGTGTTCTCCATGAACGACGGTGGGGGATGGTGTTCTCCATGTATGATGGTGGGGGATGGTGTTCTCCATGTAGGACGGTGGGGGATGGTGTTCTCCATGGATGACGGTGGGGGATGGTGTTCTCCATGTATGACGGTGGGGGATGGTGTTCTCCATGTATGACGGTGGGGGATGGTGTTCTCCATGTATGACGGTGGGGGATTGGGGTTCTCCATGTATGATGGTGGGGGGATGGTGTTCTCCATGTATGACGGTGGGGGATGGTGTTCTCCATGTATGATGGTGGGGGGATGGTGTTCTCCATGTATGACGGTGGGGGATGGTGTTCTCCATGTATGATGGTGGGGGGATGGTGTTCTCCATGTATGACGGTGGGGGATGGTGTTCTCCATGTATGACGGTGGGGGGATGGTGTTCTCCATGTATGACGGTGGGGGATGGTGTTCTCCATGTATGACGGTGGGGGATGGTGTTCTCCATGTATGACGGTGGGGGGATGGTGTTCTCCATGTATGACGGTGGGGGATGGTGTTCTCCATGTATGATGGTGGGGGATGGTGTTCTCCATGTAGGACGGTGGGGGATGGTGTTCTCCATGGATGACGGTGGGGGATGGTGTTCTCCATGTATGACGGTGGGGGATGGTGTTCTCCATGTATGACGGTGGGGGATGGTGTTCTCCATGTATGACGGTGGGGGATGGTGTTCTCCATGTATGACGGTGGGGGATTGGGGTTCTCCATGTATGATGGTGGGGGGATGGTGTTCTCCATGTATGACGGTGGGGGATGGTGTTCTCCATGTATGATGGTGGGGGGATGGTGTTCTCCATGTATGATGGTGGGGGGATGGTGTTCTCCATGTATGATGGTGGGGGGATGGTGTTCTCCATGTATGATGGTGGGGGATGGTGTTCTCCATGTATGACGGTGGGGGGATGGTGTTCTCCATGTATGACGGTGGGGGATGGTGTTCTCCATGTATGATGGTGGGGGATGGTGTTCTCCATGGATGACGGTGGGGGATGGTGTTCTCCATGTAGGACGGTGGGGGATGGTGTTCTCCGTGTATGACGGTGGGGGATGGTGTTCTCCGTGTATGACGGTGGGGGGATGGTGTTCTCCATGTAGGACGGTGGGGGATGGTGTTCTCCATGTATGACGATGGGGGATGGTGTTCTCCATGGATGACGGTGGGGGATGGTGTTCTCCATGTAGGACGGTGGGGGATGGTGTTCTCCATGTATGACAGTGGGGGGTGGTGTTCTCCATGTATGACGGTGGGGGGTGGGGTTCTCCATGTATGACGGTGGGGGACGGTGTTCTCCATGTAGGACGGTGGGGGATGGTGTTCTCCATGTAGGATGGTGGGGGATGGTGTTCTCCATGTACGACGGTGGGGGATGGTGTTCTCCATGTATGATGGTGGGGGATGGTGTTCTCCATGTAGGACGGTGGGGGATGGTGTTCTCCATGGATGACGGTGGGGGATGGTGTTCTCCATGGATGACGGTGGGGGATGGTGTTCTCTATGTATGACGGTGGGGGATGGTGTTCTCCATGTATGATGGTGGGGGATTGGGGTTCTCCATGTAGGACGGTGGGGGATGGTGTTCTCCATGGATGACGGTGGGGGATTGGTGTTCTCCATGTATGACGGTGGGGGATGGTGTTCTCCATGTATGACGATGGGGGATGGTGTTCTCCATGGATGACGGTGGGGGATGGTGTTCTCCATGTAGGACGGTGGGGGATGGTGTTCTCCATGTATGACGGTGGGGGGTGGTGTTCTCCATGTATGACGGTGGGGGGTGGGGTTCTCCATGTATGACGGTGGGGGACGGTGTTCTCCATGTAGGACGGTGGGGGATGGTGTTCTCCATGTAGGATGGTGGGGGATGGTGTTCTCCATGTACGACGGTGGGGGATGGTGTTCTCCATGTATGATGGTGGGGGATGGTGTTCTCCATGTAGGACGGTGGGGGACGGTGTTCTCCATGTAGGACGGTGGGGGATGGTGTTCTCCATGTAGGATGGTGGGGGATGGTGTTCTCCATGTACGACGGTGGGGGATGGTGTTCTCCATGTATGATGGTGGGGGATGGTGTTCTCCATGTAGGACGGTGGGGGATGGTGTTCTCCATGGATGACGGTGGGGGATGGTGTTCTCCATGGATGACGGTGGGGGATGGTGTTCTCTATGTATGACGGTGGGGGATGGTGTTCTCCATGTATGACGGTGGGGGATTGGGGTTCTCCATGTAGGACGGTGGGGGATGGTGTTCTCCATGGATGACGGTGGGGGATTGGTGTTCTCCATGTATGACGGTGGGGGATGGTGTTCTCCATGTATGACGGTGGGGGATGGTGTTCTCCATGTAGGACGGTGGGGGATGGTGTTCTCCATGGATGACGGTGGGGGATGGTGTTCTCCATGGATGACGGTGGGGGGTAATGTTCTCCATGTATGATAGTGGGGGATGGTCTTCTCCATGTATGACGGTGGGGGATGGTATTCTCCATGTAGGACGGTGGGGATGGTGTTCTCCATGTATGACGGTGAGGATGGTGTTCTCCATGTATGACGGTGGGGGATGGTGTTCTCCATGTAGGACGGTGGGGGATGGTGTTCTCCATGTAGGACGGTGGGGGATGGTGTTCTCCATGTAGGACTGTGAGGGATGGTGTTCTCCATGGATGACGGTGGGGGATGGTGTTCTCCATGTAGGACGGGGGGGATGGTGTTCTCCATGTAGGACGGTGGGGGATGGTGTTCTCCATGTAGGACGGTGGGGGATGGTGTTCTCCATGTATGACGGTGGGGGATGGTGTTCTCCATGTAGGACGGTGGGGGATGGTGTTCTCCATGTATGACGGTGGGGGTTGGTGTTCTCCATGTATGACGGTGGGGGGATGGTGTTCTCCATGGATGACGGTGGGGGTTGGTGTTCTCCATGTATGACGGTGGGGATGGTGTTCTCCATGTATGACGGTGGGGGATGGTGTTCTCCATTTATGACGGCGGGGGATGGTGTTCTCCATGTAGGACGGTGGGGGATGGTGTTCTCCATGTATGACGGTGGAGGATGGTGTTCTCCATGTAGGACGGTGGGGGATGGTGTTCTCCATGGGTGACGGTGGGGGATGGTGTTCTCCATGGGTGACGGTGGGGGATGGTGTTCTCCATGTAGGACGGTGGGGGATGGTGTTCTTGTGGTCATAGGCAGCATTCCTCCTCCTCCAAACACGGCGAGTTGAGTTGAAGCCAAAGAGCTGGATTTTGGTCTCATCTGATCACAACACTTTCCCCCAGTTCTCCTCTGAATCATTCAGATCTTCATTAGCAGACATCAGACGGGCTGTACATGTGATTTCCTGATCAGGGGGACCTTGCGGGCGCTGCAGGATTTCAGCCAATCACAGTGTAGTGTGTTACCGATTGTTTTCTTGGTGACGATGGTCCCGGCTGAGATCAGTGACAAGATTCTCCCGTGTAGTTCTGGGCGGATTCCTCACCGTTCTCCTAATCATTGAACCTCCATGAGGGGAGATCTTCCATGGAGCCCCCAGACTGAGGAGAGTGACAGTTAGTTATTTTGTGTTTCTTCCATTTGTGAATAATCCCCCCAAGTGTTGTCTCCTCTCACCAAGCTGCTTGGCGATGGTCTTGTAGCCTATTCCAGCCTTGTGTAGGTCTCCAATCTTCTCCCCGACATCCTTGGACAGATCTTTGGTCTCGGCCGTGGTGGAGAGATTGGAATCTGATTGGTTGATTCTGTGGACAGGGGTCTTTTATACAGGTAACAAGCTGAGATTAGGAGCACTCCCTTTAAGATAGAAGACACCTGAGAGCCAGAAATCTTGCTGATTGATAGGGGATCAAATACTTATGGTGGGGGTTGGTGTTCTCCATGTATGACGGTGGGGGATGGTGTTCTCCATGTATGACGGTGGGGGATGGTGTTCTCCATGTATGACGGTGGGGGATGGTGTTCTCCATGTATGACGGTGGGGGATGGTGTTCTCCATGTAGGACGGTGGGGGATGGTGTTCTCCATGTATGACGGTGGGGGATGGTATTCTCCATGTAGGACGGTGGGGGATGGTGTTCTCCATGTATGACGGTGAGGATGGTGTTCTCCATGTATGACGGTGGGGGATGGTGTTCTCCATGGATGACGGTGGGGGATTGGGGTTCTCCATGTATGACGGTGGGGGATGGTGTTCTCCATGTATGACGGTGGGGGATGGTGTTCTCCATGTATGACGGTGGGGGATGGTGTTCTCCATGGATGACGGTGGGGGGTGGTGTTCTCCATGTATGACGGTGGGGGATGGTGTTCTCCATGGATGACGGTGGGGGATTGGGGTTCTCCATGTATGACGGTGGGGGATGGTGTTCTCCATGGATGACGGTGGGGGGTGGTGTTCTCCATGTAGGACGGTGGGGGATGGTGTTTTCCATGGATGACGGTGGGGGATTGGGGTTCTCCATGGATGACGGTGGGGGATTGGGGTTCTCCATTTATGACGGTGGGGATGGTGTTCTCCATGTATGACGGTGGGGGATTGGGGTTCTCCATGTAGGACGGTGGGGGATGGTGTTCTCCATGTATGACGGTGGGGGATTGGTGTTCTCCATGTATGACGGTGGGGGATGGTGTTCTCCATGTATGATGGTGGGGGATGGTGTTCTCCATGTAGGACGGTGGGGGATGGTGTTCTCCATGTAGGACGGTGGGGGATGGTGTTCTCCATGTAGAACGGTGGGGGATGGTGTTCTCCATGGATGACGGTGGGGGTTTGTGTTCTCCATGTATGACGGTGGGGGGATGGTGTTCTCCATGTATGACGGTGGGGGATGGTGTTCTCCATGTAGGACGGTGGGGGATGGTGTTTTCCATGTAGGACGGGGGGGGGGGATGGTGTTCTCCATGTAGGACGGTGGGGGATGGTGTTCTCCATGTAGGACGGTGGAGGATGGTGTTCTCCATGTAGGACGGTGGGGGATGGTGTTCTCCATGGGTGACGGTGGGGGATGGTGTTCTCCATGGGTGACGGTGGGGGATGGTGTTCTCCATGTAGGACGGTGGGGGATGGTGTTCTCCATGTAGGACGGTGGGGGATGGTGTTCTCCATGTATGACGGTGGAGGATGGTGTTCTCCATGTAGGACAGTGGGGGATGGTGTTCTCCATGGGTGACGGTGGGGGATGGTGTTCTCCATGGGTGACAGTGGGGGATGGTGTTCTCCATGGGTGACGGTGGGGGATGGTGTTCTCCATGTAGGACGGTGGGGGATGGTGTTCTCCATGGGTGACGGTGGGGGATGGGGTTCTCCATGGGTGACGGTGGGGGATGGTGTTCTTGGGGTCATAGGCAGCATTCCTCCTCCTCCAAACACGGCGAGTTGAGTTGAAGCCCAAGAGCTGGATTTTGGTCTCATCTGATCACAACACTTTCCTCCAGTTCTCCTCTGAATCATTCAGATCTTCATTAGCAGACTTCAGACGGGCTGTACATGTGATTTCCTGATCAGGGGGACCTTGCGGGGGCTGCAGGATTTCAGCCAATCACAGTGTAGTGTGTTACCGATTGTTTTCTTGGTGACGATGGTCCCGGCTGAGATCAGTGACAAGATTCTCCCGTGTAGTTCTGGGCGGATTCCTCACCGTTCTCCTAATTATTGAACCTCCATGAGGGGAGATCTTCCATGGAGCCCCAGACTGAGGAGAGTGACAGTTAGGCCCCATGCACACGAGACGCTGTTATTTGCTGTTGAACGCGCGTTCAGAGGCAGTTGGACGCTTTTTTCAACTGCTCCTGAACCCATTCAATGTTATCCTATGTGTCCATGCACACACTCTCGTTTTTTGGCGTTTACAAGCAGTTGCGTTTAACCTCGTTTTTCCAAAAGCAAAAAAATGGGTTCAGACGCAAAAGTTTTCACGTTTCAGACGCTAAACGCTGCTAAACGCGGCTAAACGCGGTACCGGCGTTTTGCCGCGTTTGCGTTTATAAGCGTTTTTAAAGGTGACCTATTTTTTAACATTAGAAATCTCAAAAATGATGGCAAATGATGAAAAACTATTAAAAAATATAAAAGAAAACTGTAATTGCTTGCATCGCATTGTGGACAATCCACAACTTGTGGCAGGTAAAGTGGCAAGTGGACAATCAACAACTTGTGTCAGGTGATGTGGCCAGGTGACGTGGCCAGGTGACGTGGCAAGTGGACAATCCACAGCTTGTGGCAGGTGACGTGGCCAGGTGACGTGGCAGGTAACGTGGCCAGGTGACGTGGCCAGGTGACGTGGCAAGTGGACAATCCACAACTTGTGGCCAGGTGACGTGGCCAGGTGACGTGGCAGGTGACGTGGCAAGTGGACAATTCACAACTTGTGGCAGGTGATGTGGCACGTGATGTGGCCAGGTGACGTGGAAAGTGGACAATCCACAACTTGTGGCAGGTGACGTGGCCAGATGACGTGGCAGGTAATGTGGGCAGGTAACATGGCTAGGTGACGTGGCCAGGTGACGTGGCAAGTGGACAATCCACAACTTGTGGCAGGTGACGTGGCCAGGTGACGTGGCAAGTGGACAATCCACAACTTGTGGCAGGTGACGTGGCCAGGTGACGTGGCAAGTGGACAATTCACAACTTGTGGCAGGTGACGTGGCCAGGTGACGTAGCAAGTGGACAATTCACAACTTGTGGCAGGTGAAGTGGCCAGGTGACGTGGCACGTGATGTGGCCAGGTGACATGGCAAGTGGACAATCCACAACTTGTGGCAGGTGACGTGGCCAGGTGACGTGGCAAGTGGACAATCCACAACTTGTGGCAGGTGACGTGGCCAGCTGACGTGGCAGGTAACGTGGCCAGGTGACGTGGCAGGTAACATGGCCAGGTGACGTGGCCAGGTAACGTGGCAAGTGGACAATCCACAACTTGTGGCAGGTGACGTGGCACGTGATGTGGCAAGGTGACGTGGCAAGTGGACAATCCACAACTTGTGGCAGGTGACGTGGCCAGGTGACGTGGCCAGGTGATGTGGCCAGGTGACGTGGCAGGTGACGTGGCAAGTGGACAATCCACAACTTGTGGCAGATGATGTGGCAAGTGATACGCTAAATACAAGTACACTGCTGCTCTCTCAGCTGCTGCTACTCACTCTGGTCTCACAAACTGGCTGAAATGGTTAAAATTTACTGTTTTTTGAGCTTAGGGAGGGTCTATGATGAAACGCTTATAAACGCAAACGCGGTTAAACGCCGCTAAACGCGGCCGCACGCGCGGCAAAACGCGCATTTATAAACGCCGGTTTCAGCGTTTAAAAACGTGTGTTCAGCAGAGTTTGCACCTGCGTCTCGTGTGCATGGGGCCTTAGTTATTTTGTGTTTCTTCCATTTGTGAATAATAATCCCACCAACTGTTGTCACCCTCTCACCAAGCTGCTGGGCGATGGTCTTGTAGCCCATTCCAGCCTTGTGTAGGTCTCCAATCTTCTCCCCGACATCCTTGGACAGATCTTTGGTCTCGGCCGTGGTGGAGAGATTGGAATCTGATTGGTTGATTCTGTGGACAGGAGTCTTTTATACAGGTAACAAGCTGAGATTAGGAGCACTCCCTTTAAGATAGAAGACACCTGAGAGCCAGAAATCTTGCTGATTGATAGGGGATCAAATACTTATTTCACTTAAAATGCAAATCAATTTATAACTTTTTTTAAATGCGTTTTTCAGGATATTTTTGTTGTTATTCTGTCTCTTGCTGTTATAATAAACAGACCAATAAAATTATAGGCTGATCGTTTCTATGTCAGTGGGCAAACGTACAAAATCAGCCGGGGAGCAAATACTTTTTTCCCTCTTTGTATATAATATTTTTTTTTTATTTTTTTATTGGAAGTAGGTGACTGGTACTTACTTTTTTTTTTACATAAAGGAATAATATGATTTATTAATAGTGTTATGTACTCTATCATGCCCAAATGGCTTTTAATACATTGTAGCAACCTAATGCAAACTATTGTAATACATATCTGTGTGTGGAATACAAGATTACACATAATACTCTTCTTCTAATACTCTGATATTTATAATGACCTTCTGACCAGACCCATCTTATTTTTCTTATTGTTCTTCTGTTCTCACCTGGTATGGTTGTCTTGTACACCTATTAGCATCCTCTTCATGTGCTTAGTAGTGCTGTACAATAGTTGTGCCTTGTCATTTTTTTTATATATATATGCCATATACTGTATATTGTATGTATGTATGTGTATATATATACAGTGTATATATATATATATATAGTATAATATAGTATAATATAAGTATTTGAAATAAATATAAAAATATAAAATATATATACTGTGTGTGTATGTATATACTGCATATATATATATATATATATATATATATATATATATATATATATATATAAATATATGCCATATATTGTATGTGTGTGTGTGTGTGTGTGTGTGTATATAGATAGATATAGATATATATCTATCTATCTATATCTATCTATCTATCTATATATATATATATATATATATATATATATATATATATATAAAAATTATATATAGTATAATATAAGTATTTAAAATAAATATAAAAATATGAATATAAAAAAAATATATATACACACACACGAGGGGTCTTCAAAAAGTTTCCTCACTTTTATTTATTTATAAATATTACATATACGAGGGTTATTAGAAATGTAAATAAATAAAACTCTTACTTTGCAAGTAAAAAACTAAATTTGTTATATATATATATATATATATATTGTTTTTTACTTGCAAAGTAAGAGTTTTATTTATTTACATTTTTATTTCAATGAATACCGGGATTTGTACCTTATCACACCCAGAATGGATTTTAATACATTTTAACAACCTAATGCACAGATTTATTTGCATATCTTATAACATATCTTGGAGGTTCTATGGATACTCTTCTGCTTCTCTGATATGTATATTGTCTCCTCAGTACTTCCTAGAAAGATCTTCATTTATCTCTTGTTTAGGGATGAGCCGAACACCCCCGGGTTCGGTTCGCACCAGAACCTTCGAACGGACCGAAAGTTCTCGCGAATTTTCGAACCCTATTCGTTATAATGGACGCGAACGTTCGAAATCAAAATTGCTAATTACAACGGCCAATATGCATGTTAATGTCATAAAACAGGTTTGGGGACCCGGGTCCTGCCCCAGGGGACATATATCAATGCAAAAAGAAATTTTAAAAACTAAAGTTTTTTCGGGAGCAGTCATTTTAATGATGCATAAAGTGAAAAAAAAAAAAGTGAAATTTTCCTTTAAATACGGTACCTGGGGGGTGTCTAAAGTATGCCTGTGAAGTGGCATGTGTTTCCCGTGTTTAGAACTGTCCTTGCACAAAATGACATTTGTAAAGGAAAAAAATAAGCCATTTAAAACCACTTGCGGCTTTAATGTCATGTCTTGTCCTGGCCGCCATATGGCTGAAAATCCTTGAGAAAAATGGCATGGCTACCCCATCACCCCCCCCCCCACCCCAGCCCCTTTGGGTCTTGTATGGATACTAAGGGGGACCCCGCACCCAAAATAAAACCCTATACCTACAACCCTATATACTCTGAACAGCAGTATATAGGTGGTGCAAACAAGACATGGACTGTAGGTTTGTTCTTAAGTAGAATCTGAACAAGTACATTATGAAGTGTAGCTACATCCCAAAAAAATCAATTTTTAAGCTTTTTGGAGAACATAGGGAGGGGTTATCACCCCTGTAACATTTGCTGTCTTTGCACATCTGTTCAGAACATGTCACCTCACTTTCCGTCCCAATGACAAATGTTTTTGGAAAAGTGGGGTTTTAATTGAAACAAGGATTGGTGATAAAGCATCAGTAGAGAGGAGATACCTTTTTCCCAAATTAAATCTAACAGGATAGAATTTTCCTTCCTAGGGGTAGATTTCCTCTCACTTCCTGTTTTCTCTTGCCGTTTGCAAGTAGGAGTCGTTTGTAAGTTGGATGTTTGAAAGTAGGGGCCTGCCGTATATACTCTGCAGAAATTTGCCCTATTAGATGTTGGTGTAGCCACAAGACTGGTGGGCACAGGAATGGGCCCTGCTGTGAGTTAATAGATCAAGATTTGTACTTGCATGCACCTGTTGAACCGGGCAGAAAAATTGGGCCTTTGGTGGTGGTGGTGGTGGTGGTGGACGGTGTTGCCACAAGACTGTAAGCCCTCACAGTTACTCTTGGTGGGTGCAGGAATGGGCCCTGCTGTGAGTTATTAGATCAAGATTTGTAATTGCATGCACCTGTTGAACAGGGCAGAAAAATTGGGCCTTTGGTGGTGGTGGTGGTGGTGGACGGTGTTGCCACAAGACTGTAGGCCCTCATAGTTACTCTTGGTGGGCGTAGGAATGGGCCCTGCTGTGAACTATTAGATCAAGATTTGTAATTACACGCCCCTGTTAAACAGGGGCTGAAAAATTGTGCCTTAGGCATTGGTGCTGGTGCCACAACACTGCAACCCCTCACAGATACTGTACTTGGAGCACAGCAGTCACACCTGTTGCGAAGCATCTTTTTAAAAAATTGTAATTACACGCCCCTGTTATACAGGGGCTGAAAAATTGTGCCTTAGGCACTGGTGCTGGTGCCACAACACTGCAACCCCTCACAGATACTGTAATCTGAGCACAGCAATGAGACCTGTTGCAAAGCATTGCCTAAAAATTGTAATTACACGCCCCAACAGGGGCTGAAAAATTGTGCCTTAGGCACTGGTGCTGGTGCCACAACACTGCAACCCCTCACAGATACTGTACTCTGAGCACAGCAGTCACACCTGTTGCGAAGCATCTTTTTAAAAAATTGTAATTACACGCCCCTGTTATACAGGGGCTGAAAAATTGTGCCTTAGGCACTGGTGTGGTGGCATGGATCATTGAGGAGGAGGAAGAGGATAGTCAGTGAACATAACAGGACAGTCACTCAGCATCAGCATAGGCAGTCTTGAAGGGATGTGACATTATAAATTATTCCGTTATATCCGCTTCAGGTGTCTGGTAGCTGGTGGTGATCCAAGACTGATTCATTTTTATGAAGGTCAGTCGATCAACCGAGTCGGTGGACAGGCGCACCCTATGATCGGTGACAAATCCTCCAGCAGCACTGAATGTGCGTTCGGAAAGAACGCTGGATGCAGGACAGGCCAGTAGCTCAATTGCATACTGTGCAAGCTCTGGCCAGTGATCCATCCTCAGGACCCAGTAAGCCAGAGGATTTTCGGTGGGAAAGGTGTCCAAGTCTGACCTTGCCCCTAGGTATTCCTGCACCATGTATATCAGACGCTGGCGATGGTTGCTGGAACCGATCATACCTTGGGGCTGCGGACTAAAAAATTGTCTGAACGCATCGGTCAGACGTCCACCTTCCCCACCGCTCCTTCTGCTACTGACCGAAGCCTCAGCAACTCGTCGTCCAGGACCAGGAGTTTGTAACCTCCCAGTTTCTGGGAACGCGTTGCACAGACCTTTCTGCAAGGCCTCCCTGAGATGTCTCATCCTCTGCGACGGCAAGATAAGGTCCGCAACCTTACCCTTGTACCGTGGATCAAGGAGAGTGGCCAGCCAGTAATGGTCACTCTCCTTGATCCGAAGAACACGAGGATCCTTCCGCAGGCTTTGCAGGATCAGGGAGGCCATGCAGCGTAGGTTAGCTGAGGCATTCGGTCCGGAGTCTTCTGGGTCACTGAGGATGACATGATCGCCAGCCACCTCCTCCCAGCCACGTACAAGTCCACTGGTTTGTTGGGACTGTACATCATCCCTAAAAGACTGCTGCTGCTGATGCTGAGTGCCAGGCTCCACCTCCATGCTCACACAATCCTCCTCCTCCTCCTCCTCCTCCTCTTCCTGTGTGATGGGTGGGACAGAAGGAACATTGTCTGGATAAAGGGGGCCTTGAGAGACAAGGAAGTCCTCCTCTTCCTGCCTCTGTTCTGCCTCAAGTGCCCTGTCCATTATCCCACGCAGCGTATGCTCCAACAGGTGGACAAGAGGTACAGTGTCACTGATGCATGCACTGTCACTGCTCACCATCCTCGTGGCCTCCTCAAATGGTGAGAGGACAGTGCATGCATCCCTGATCATGCTCCACTGGCGTGGGGAAAAAAAGCCAAGCTCCCCTGACCCTGTCCTGGTGCCGTAGTCGCAAAGGTACTCATTGATGGCCCTCTGCTGCGTGTGCAGTCGCTGCAGCATGGCCAACGTTGAGTTCCACCTGGTGGGCATGTCACATATTAGGCGGTTCTTGGGCAGGTTCAGCTCCTTTTGCAGCTCAGTCATCCGAGCACTGGCATTATAAGATCGGCGGAAATGCACACAGACTTTCCTGGCCTGCCTCAGGACATCCTGTAAGGCTGGGAACCTGCCCAAGAACCGCTGCACCACCAGGTTGAGGACGTGAGCCATACAGGGCACATGGGTGAGCTGCCCCTGTCGCAGGGCAGAGAGGAGGTTGGTGCCATTATCAGAAACGACCATTCCTGGCTTAAGCTGGCGTGGCGTCAACCACCTCTCGGCCTGCCCCTGCAGAGCTGCCAGAACCTCTGGCCCAGTGTGGCTCCTGTCCCCCAAACACACCAGCGCAAGCACGGCATGGCATCTTTTTGCCTGCGTACTCGCGTAGCCCCTTGTACGCCTACGGAGCACCGCTGGTTCCGAGGACAGAGCACTCGAAGAGGACATGGAGGAAGAAGAAGAGGAGGGGGTGGAGGAGAGAGGTGTGTCACAACCAGTAGTAGCATTTTGGAGGCGTGGTGGCGGAACAACCTCCAACACTACTGCACCTTGTCCTGCATCCCTCCCAGCTGCCAATAGAGTGACCCAATGGGCCGTGAAAGAAAGATAACATCCCTGTCCATGCCTGCTGGACCATGAGTCAGCGGTAATATGCACCTTACCGCTGACCGCCCTGTCCAGCGAGGCATGGACATTGCCTTCCACATGCCAGTAGAGAGACGGAATCGCCTTCCGTGAGAAAAAGTGGCGTTTGGGAACCTGCCACTGAGGAACCGCACATTGAACAAACTCACGGAAGGGGGCCGAGTCTATCAACTGAAAAGGCAGCAGTTGAAGTGCTAGCAATTTAGCCAAGCTAGCATTCAACCGCTGGGCATGTGGATGGCTGGGAGTATACTTCTTTCGACGGTCCAGCAGCTGGGGCAGGGAAATTTGCCTGCTACAATCGGACGTCGGTGTACTGCAAGTACTTGGTTGTGACACACCTAATTCTACACCTTCAGTCCTCTCAGAGCAGCTTTCAGAGAGGACTGAAGATATAGTGGGGATGGAGATCCCAGCTGATGAGGAGCAAGGAGAGGTCCGCTTTGTTCTTTGGTGTGGGTCTTTTATGTGTGCTTGCCAACGAGCTGCATGGCAGGTCGACATATGTCTGCTCATGCTTGTGGTGCCCAAGCGGCTGATGTTTTGGCCACGCGAGATACGCTTGAGACAAATATTGCAAATAGCAGTGGTGCGATCTGATGCACTCGTCTCAAAAAAGGCCCACACCAAAGAACTTTTGTGATAACGTGCAGAGGCAGCGCCCTGCACAGGCGGAGCTCTGCGGTGTGGTACAGTTGCTGTGCTGGCCTCTAGCTGGCCTCCAGGGGGCATCCTGCCTCGTTGGACATGTGACGCTGCATCCTCCTCCTCCTCCTCCTCTCTCCCTTCAGGCACCCACGTGGAGTCAGTGACCTCATCATCCCCTCCCTCTTCACCACTAGAGCAAACCTGGCAGTAAGCTGCAGCTGGTGGAACACTACTGCCAGATTGCTGTCCTTCAGCATCCCCTCTCTCTGCGCGCACACTACTGACTTCCTCAAGCTGGGTATCATCATCCGAGCCTTCGAATCGTTGGGCATCCTCCTGGAGCATGTACCCAACACTGTGCTCAAACAGTTCGGGGGACTCCTCAGGAGGACATGGTGGGTCTAGGGAAGGGGTGGCTGATGATGCCATTGAGTACGCGTTGGCAGCTGCTCTGCCAGTACCCTGAGCCTGGGTGAGAGAGGATGAGGAGGATGAGGAGGGCTTGGTCATCCATTCTACCAAGCCTTCGGCATGATGCGGCTCCACATGTCCAGCTGCCGAAAACAAAGACAAGCGTGTCCCATGGCCACGTGCTGATGACGATGCACGACCACGTCCACGGCCAGCACTGTTGTCTCTAGAAACAGAGCCTGCCTGCCCTGTGTTCTTGCCTCGGCACGCTCTGCCTCTCCTTGGCGGTCTTCCAGCCATTGTAGTCGGTAGTGTATATAGTATAAAAAATAGAACTCCTATGTGTGCTCACAACACACTGTAGGTCCTATGGGTGCTGACACTAACACACTATAGGTACTATGTGTGCTGCTGACAAGAAAATATAGGAGCTCTGTTTGCTGCCACTAACACACTAGAAGTCCTATGGGTGCTGCTGAGAAGAAAATATAGGAGCTCTGTTTGCTGCCACTAACACACTAGAAGTCCTATGGGTGCTGCTGAGAAGAAAATATAGGAGCCCTGTGTGATGCCACTAACACACTAGAAGTCCTATGGGTGCTGCTGAGAAGAAAATATAGGAGCTCTGTTTGCTGCCACTAACACACTAGAAGTCCTATGGGTGCTGCTGAGAAGAAAATATAGGAGCTCTGTGTGATGCCACTAACACACTAGAAGTCCTATGGGTGCTTCTGAGATGAAAATATAGGAGCTCTGTGTGATGCCACTAACACACTAGAAGTCCTATGGGTGCTGCTGAGAAGAAAATATAGGAGCTCTGTGTGATGCCACTAACACACTAGAAGTCCTATGGGTGCTGCTGAGAAGAAAATATAGGAACTCTGTGTGATGCCACTAACACACTAGAAGTCCTATGGGTGCTGCTGAGAAGAAAATATAGGAGCTCTGTTTGCTGCCACTAACACACTAGAAGTCCTATGGGTGCTGCTGAGAAGAAAATATAGGAGCTCTGTTTGCTGCCACTAACACACTAGAAGTCCTATGGGTGCTGTTGGGGTGCAATGCTGTGCTAACAGCACTGCGGTTGGTACTACTGCAATACTGTACTAACAGTAAGCACGCACCAGACTAATCCCCAGCAGCAGCTAATAACACGCTAACTGTGCAATCAGCAGCAATGAACGATCAATGACTTAGGTAGCAATGGTTTAGCAAAGAAGAGCAAATCTTTCAGTATCAAGCAAAGACAGAATCAGCAGACTGATCTCTCCTAAAGCCGGAACTCATGTGACCGGGGCCGATGGCGTGGCGGCCTTTTAAATGGTGGGGCATGTACTAAAGCCCCTGAGCTGTAATTGGCTACAGGCGTCCTGCCTGTAGCCAATTATTGCTCTCCGAGTTTCGGGCGCTGTGATTGGCCAAGCATGCGGGGTCACAGTGCATGCTTGGCCAATCATCAGCCAGCAATGCACTGCGCCGGCCGCGCCGGCCGCAATGCATTGCGGGGCCGCTCGCATCACACGAATGTGATGCGAACGGCCCAAATAGTTCTGGGCTCGACGAGCGAGCGAACGCCCGGTGCTCGATTCGAACATGGGTTCGAATCGAGCACCGGGCCCATCCCTACTCTTGTTCTTATGATGTTTTGTACATTTTTTTTATTATTATTATTAGTAGTAAAAAAAGGAGATCTGATCCCTTCAGATTTTAGATTGTATGTGGGAGTCCCTCCACCTAAATCGGATGAATAGATTGTGATGGTGGAGATTTTAGTTTGAATTTATTGGGATCATTTTGGGGACATCTGTGTGTGTGTGTGTATTGCAAACTTCCCCTACCATTCTCAGTGTGGATTGCAGAGATCTGATCTGAGATTCTTTTGCTCTGGATTGTTTTGGTTGATCTTGTGATGGACACGTGGAGATTGGACCATACATGACCGATTTATATGTTGTGACATTGTAGGATCTCTATGTATTCACAGTACACCGGAGATAAGGGGACTTCTTTTCAGAAAGTGACAGTTATTTTCAGCAGGTGACATGACATTTGTAGATCAGTCACATGGAAAAGATAACTCTGTGGGCCAATGACAGTTATTTTCATGTACAGGGATCTAGTTTTATATTGGAGCCGTTATTATTTCCTATGTATTGAGAGGAATTAGTAGAGCAGAAATTAGACTTTTATTGAAGAAAATTTGATTTTTAGCTCATCGTTCTTACCTTCTAGTCTACGATCTTTGAGCGACCGATGAGAGATAATTCCGACCACCAATAAGAAAAGAATCTGGATACCGATCAGAGATCATTCCGACCACCAATCAGAGACAATTCCATGTAGAGGGTCTCTTTTGCTCCTTGTGATTTAATTTGATGGATAATCTGTTTTTATAATTCCTCTACAAATGTGTGCGCCCCCCTAGACCCCCCCATCCCGGTCCTAGACCCCCAATCCCAGTCCTAGACCCCCAATCCCAGTCCTAGACTCCCTCATCCCGGTCCTAGACTCCCTCATCCCGGTCCTAGACTCCCTCATCCCAGTCCTAGACCCCCCATCCCGGTCCTAGACCCCCCCATCTCCTGGTCGGGGCCCCCTGATCATCGCTGTACCCGGCCCATTCTGTGGTCTCCTCTCCTCATTCCACTCTTAAAGGAAGCAGAATGACTACAAATCATCTGGACAGGAGAGGCTCTGCGGGTCCCCATGCGGGGTGATGGGGATTCAGCGGAACAAAATATGCGGGATACTACAGATATTCCAGATACGGGTCTGCTGGGCCTTGTAGCTCCCCAAATTTGGGTTAATGTTGTTATTCTACTGATCTGCTGGGTCTGGTAGTTTCCCAGATTTTAGTTACTGTAGCTATTCCCAATACAGTTCTGCTGGGTCTTGTAGTTCCCTAAATTCTGGTTACTGTAGTTATTCCAGGTATGGATCTGCTGGGTCTTGTAGTTCCCTACATTCTGGTTGCTGTAGCTATTCTGAATACAGATCTGCTGGGTCTTGTAGTTCCCTAAATTCTGGTGGCTGGATCTATTCTGAACACAGTTCTGCTGGGTCTTGTAGTCCCCCCCAAATTCTAGTTACTGCAGATATGGCTCTGCTGGGCATTGTAGTTCCCCCAAATTCTGGTTACTGTAGTTATTCCAGTTATGGACCTGCTGGGTCTTGCAGGTCTCAAAATGTTTTGATTACTGCAGTTATTCTGGATAAGAATTTGCTGGGTCTTGTAGTTCCCCCAAATTCTGATTGCTGTAGCCATTCCAAATGCAGATCTGCTGGGTCTTGTAGTTCCCCCAAATTGTGGTTATTGTAGATATCCCAGATACAGATCTGCTGGGTCTTGTAGTTCCCCCAAATTGTGGTTATTGTAGATATCCAAGATACAGATCTGCTGGGTCTTGTAGTCCCCTAAAATTTGGGTTAATGTAGTTATTCTACTGATCTGCTGGGTCTGGTAGTTTCCCGGATTTTAGTTACTGTAGGCATTCCAGATACGGATCTGCTGGGTCTTGTAGTTCCCCAATATTTGGTTGCTGTAGCTATTCCCAATACAGATCTGCTGGGCATTGTAGTTCCCCCAAATTCTGGTTACTGTAGTTATTCCAGTTATGGATCTGCTGGGTCGTGTAGTTCCCCCAAATTTTGATTGCTGTAGCTATTCCCAATACAGATCTGCTGGGTCTTGTAGCTTCCCCAAATTGTGGTTATTGTAGATATGCCAGATACGATACAGATCTGCCGGGTCTTGGGTTACTGCAGTTATTCCAGATATAAATATCCTGGGTTTTGTTGTTACCCAGATTTTAGTTACTGTAGGCATTCCAGCTATGGATGTGCCGGGTCTTGTAGTTCTTAACATTTTGGTTACTGCGGTTATTCTTGCGAAGAATCTGCTGGGACTTGTAGTTCCCCCAAATTCTTGTTACTGTACTGTAGTTATTCATAGTTACATAGTAGGTGAGGCTAAAAAAAAAGTCCATCATGTCCAACCTCTGTGTGTGATTATGTAAGCTGCATATTAAAAAAAGTCAGTGACTTTGCCTAGGCTGAGATGATTGGGACTTTGTAAGAAACATGCAGCCAGGGAGGCATAACGGCATGAATGGGTCTGGTGGTTAATTGTGAGTTGTGACCATATATATTGCATAGTAACATAATACATACAAAAATGAAAAATAGGTAGAATTTATTCCATACATAATACATAATCACATGGTAGCATGATAGAATAGCAACATATTGGTTCACAATGATATCATCATATAAAGCACCAAACTCATTATTGCGTGTCTCCACAATACCAAAACATGATTTGAATTGGTAATATCCAGTAGAACACAATGTTGGTAACAATCTTGAAATGTAAACAAAGGAACATCTAATAGCTTGACGCGTTTCGTGACTAACTTCCACTCTTCAGGAGCAGATGCAGGATAGGTGTCTATGAAAATGTTAAAAACCGAATATTCAATTGGGTATGTCTATAAAAGGAGGAGGGAAAGGAAGATGCAAAGGTGGGGCCCCCACTCATACTTACAGACCAACTTGAGTCTGGGCGTGGAAAGCTGGAGGCCAGCTGGGAAGGTCATTAGCCCCAAGAACTGAGGCGGTGACCCCCATGGCACTGATGGAAAACCAACAGAAAAGGCAGCCCCCGGGGACGATTCCCCCCATGGATGATCAAGGGTGTTGTGAACCACATAAAATTAACCCATCTAAGGAAACGTGTCAATTTGTATATAATATAATAAAACATGAAAATATATAACATAGTGGCTAATAATTGGTGAGGGGCGTACAAGTGCTGTGACCATAAGGGTAATGAAATGATAATGTGACAGGGCCTAGATAAAAAGCAAATCGAAAAGTCATGAAAATAACATAACATACACCAACAAGAGGGGCTACTAGTGAGTAGGGTAAGAAGCCAAGCCACCAAGGCAAAGGTATGAAGGAGAAAACAATAAAGAAAAATAAAGGACTGCCACAATAGTACCTAAGAGTATGTACCCCATACTCATTAACATAGGAGGTATCTGGGGCCCCGCCCTGCCCAAAGCGCCCACCCCCCCATATTCAGGGCATGTGGCCTGGTATGGTTCAGGAGGCGGGCGGCGCTCGCTGCCCCCCCCCTTTACTGGCCTGCCAGGCTGTGTGCTCAGATAAGGGTCTGGTATGGATTTTGGGGGGGAACCCCACGCCATTTAAAAAAAAAATCCAAATAGCCAGGGCGGCAATTACAACCGCGAGTCGATTTGACTCTTTTTTTTTTCTTTAGAAATTTCCTCTTTGCTGCAGCAGGTTCTATACATGCTACAGATGCACCACCTTGCAGGCAGAATAAGGGGACCCCCCAGGCACGATATTAAACGGTTTTTGTTAATTTTTATTGTGAAACAATAAACATGAAAAATTCCTGGAGGGTCCCCTTAGTCTGCCTGTAAAAGTGGTGCATCTGTAGCATGTATAGAACCTTCTGCAGCAAAGAGGAAAATTTCTAAAGAAAAAAAAACGAGTTCAAATACATTTAAATTGAGTTGCAGTTGCAATTGCCGGCCGACAATATAAAAAAGAAAAGAAAAATGGCATGGGGTCCCCCCCCCCCCCGCAGTCCTCCCCGAACCAGGACATTTGGGTCTGGTATGGAATTTAAGGGGAACCCCACGCTAAAATGTAAAAAAAAAAAAAAAACGGTTTGTTGAGGAAAGAAGAAAAGCAATGGCCGGATTTATTGGGTATTTGTAATGCCTTGTACACACGAGCGGAATTTCCGACGGAAAAAGTCAGACGGAAGCTTTTCATCGGATATTCCGTCCGTGTGTATGCCCCATCGGACTATTTCTATCGGAAATTACAACGGAATTAGATAGAGAACATGTTCTTAGGGCTGGGCGATTTTCCCCCCCAAAAAACTTGATTTACGATTCGATTTTTTAAAAATTATACAAATTAAAGTGCATCAACAAAGAAAATTGCAAAGGCAAACCCTTTCTCTAACTGCAAAGTCAGTGTGCAACAAAGATTGTTAAACATCCAAATTATTAATACTGTATTTGGATTTAGCTAATAAAACAACAAAAAATCTTGAGGTTACTCTTAGTTGAATTAAATTGTGCCTGTGCCTCACTGTGCCTGTGCCTCACTGTGCCTGTGCCTCACTGTGCCTGTGCTTCACTGTGCCCATTCTTCACTGTGCCCAATGCCTCACTGTGCCCATGCTTCAATCACTGTGCCCGTACCTGATGCAGATTTTCATGGGATACGGATTTTACTGCTACACCGGCGGCCATTCCAGTATTCAAAAGCCGCGCCTCCTCCTCGTCTGTGATAGGCGGAACACTCAATTTCCCAGCATTCAGTGTTCCGCCTATCATGGACATCCGCTCATCCTCATAACACAGACGAGGATGAGAGGATGTCCGTGATAGGCTGAAGACTGCCTGCTGTGAAATTGAGTGTTCCGCCTATCACAGACGACGAGGACTCGGGAGGCGCGGCTTTTGAACACTGCAATGGCCGCCGTCTGTCTGCATGACACGCTGATCAGGTAGGCAGACGGCGGCTTGCGGTTAGTTAGTGTTACATTACATCTACTCGTGGTGGCTGCGGCGAGTAGATGTAATTGGAGTAACGCCACCCAGTGCCATTCCGGATACGCCCCCTGCAGCCCTGCTACAGAAACTTTGAAGGAAAAAAAAATCTAAAAAATTAAAAAAAATTAAAAAAAAAAAAAAAAAAATCTAAAAAAATCGATTTTCTTCAAATCTGAATCGATTTGAACTCAAAACTCGATTCAAGATTAAAATCGATTTTTTTTTTTCCCAGCCCTACGTGTTCTCAATTTTTCCATTGGAAAAAAATTTGATCGGAAATTCCGATCGTCTGTATGCTTTTCCGACGGAATAAACACCAGGCATGCTCGGAAACAATTTGGCGCATGCTCGGAAGCATAGAGCTTAATTTTCTCGGCTCGTCGTAGTGTTTTACGTCACTGCGTTCTTGACGGTTGAATTTTAGTGTGACCGTGTGTATGCAAGACAGCTTGAGCGGAATGCCGGAAAAACCTTTGGAGTTTATTCCGACGGGAAAACCGGTCGTGTGTACAAGGCATCAGAAGAATGTGACAAGCATTGTTCTAGCTGAGATGAAATTTGACGATATTTTACAAAATAGATTGACTTCCTATGATCGTCAGCTCCATCTAGTGGGCCATAATGTTTTTTGTCCCCCCGGGAATACCTCAATCAGGGAAAATACCGCAATAGGCCATTAGATGGAGCTGACGATCATAGGAAATCAAGTAAAATACGGCCATATTTTGTCTCAGCAAGGCAAATGCTTGTGACATTCATCCAATTAATTTTTTGTAGTTCTTATTGTCGCCAGAAGTCTGTACGGCGCCAAGTCTGAGATGTTTTCCAGCCAATCCTGTGGCCCGATTATCCAACTGTCATTGCATACTTATATACAGGAAAATCTTCCTCGGATCGCTCCATAGGGGGTGACCTTCTGACCCGCCCGTGCCTCCTCTCCTTGCCCCTCGCCCCAAGGGTGTATTTCCGATCACCCAGCAATTTTTCCTCTGCCGCCGCAGATTGTTTGTTTTTTTTTTGTTTTTTTACGCCTGCAATCTATTTCCGGAGACGCTATTTTCGGACAGGTGCCCTTCGTTTATTTGTTTATCTTTGCATTGTATTTCCTGGCCTCCCCTCCTGCGGGAGCGTGTCGCACAGCCTGAAAGGCGTGCCAGCGGGCGCTGCAATTCCTCCAGGTGGTTACGAGCTTTGGCAGCCCCGCTGGAAAATACTTGTTAGCACAAAGGGGATTCTCACCGTGCCACGGCTTTGTGCTGTAAGAATGGCTGCATTTTACATTTTTTACACCCCCCCCCCCCCTGCCTGCCCCAGTGAGCGAGACGCAGGGAGTGATTAAAAGCTGTCACCTCGTGAATTCGGGACGCCTTTCCATGTGCTATATAAATACAAAGTCCATCCTGGATTCCTGGGAAATGTGGCCCGCCACATTCTCCGCGATTATTCCCAGCGCCCGGCTTGTGTTTCAGGCTTCAAGGGGATGTCTCGTCTTTTGTGGAGTTTGTTAGATATGTAAGAATGGAGATCATCCTATGGTTGGGCGTTGGGGGGCCCATTTTACTTATTGTGCGTTGTGTTAGAGCTGCTCAACGAAAAATAACGGGACGTCAACGCAAAATGTCGGGAAAATCGGACGCGTCACTAAATTTGAAATGCAACATTGGTACTAATGTTGGAATAAGTCCCAATGCATTAAGGCAATGCACATACCTTGCAGCACACAGCAACATACATTATATTGCCAAAAGTATTGGGACGCCTGCCTTTACACGCACATGAACTTTCATGGCATTTCGCACTAGTGCTTAGTCATAGCTATGACTAAGTACTGGTGCGAAACACGTCAGTTGTGTGTCCTCTTTTCGGTAGATAATTGGAAAGGAAAAAATAACAAAAGAAAAGAAAGAAATAAAAAAAGAGGGGAGATTAACACCTTGAAGTGTAGAACCGAAGAACAAAACCAGGTATGGCCAAGTGGTGTCAAGGTTGCCTCAGCTACACCTAAAACTGCAAAAGGGCCTCCAAGTCCGACAGGGATTGACGTGTGGGCCTAGGAGGGTTGCTACTGAATCCAAAAGGGGGCCTAATTTAGCATCGGGGATCTCGTCAGAATAGTACCGTATATACTCGAGTATAAGCCAAGTTTTTTAGCACATTTTTTTTGTGCTGAAAATGCCCCCCTCGGCTTATACTCAAGTCTGTGTCCGACTTCAACTTTATGCGCCTGATCCGGCCAGCCATAGGTTCCCTGGACCCCAAACTCTTCCTTTTACAAGTGTGCAAAGTTTGTTGTCCGGGGGACCTACGGCCGGGGAGCACCAATTTTTCAAAGCCGGGCACCCCTTCCATAGACTCCCATGTTAAACAGTAATTTCTCCGGTGACTTTGGGGACCCGGTACCAGCTGGCCCTAGGTCCCCTGGACCCCAAACTTGGCACACATGTAGCCACACTCTTCCTCTACAGGTGTGCAAAGTTTGTTGTCCGGGGAGCACAGATTTTTTAAAGCCAGGCACCCATTCCAGAGACTTCCATGTTAAAAGTCAGTCTAGTCACACAGCGCAGGAGATCAGGTAAGGAGATTGGGCACAGTGAGGCATGGGCACAGTAAGGCATGGGCACAGTGAGGCATGCAGATGGACACCCTAGGCTTATACTCGAGTCAATAAGTTTTCCCAGTTTTTTGTGGTAAAATTAGGTGCCTCGGCTTATATTCGGTCGGCTTATACTCGAGTATATACAGTATATCCATCCCGACCAAGTATCATGGAAACGGTCCATCTGGTCCTCATCAGTATTCCGCCTCCATGATATCATTTGCTCCTCACTTCCATTCAGTTAGTGTTGGACAGGCGGCCTGTTTCCAGTACCTTGGGATCAAGCATTTTGCAATATTCAACAAATAGAGAGTTAAGCCTTGTACACACGATCAGATTATCCGACGGGAATTGTGTGATGACAGGCGGTTGTCAATAAATCCGACCGTTTGTACGCTCCATCGGACAATTTTTGTCGGATTTTCCGCGGACAAATGTTGGATAGCACGCTTTAAAATTGTCAGCCAACAATTGTGTGTTGTCGGATTATCCAATCGTGTGCACACAAGTCCGTCGGACAAAACTCCAAAGTACAAACACGCATGCTCAGCAGCAATGCTCACCATAACACAACATTAGCAGAAGTTGCCCAAAGGGTGGCGCTGAAGAGCTAAAAAAAAAAACACATAGTTTCATGTTTGTTGGCCGACAATTCTTTGCCATTTGTACGCAAAACAAGTTCCTGGCCAATGCCCTTCGGACAAAGGTCCTACGCTTTGTTAGATGGAAATCCGATTGTGTGTATGAGGCCCCTTTTACACTTCTACAACCTTGTCCCACGATTTGGGACTGCAAAGTAGCATGACAAGTCGTTCCCCATGATTTCCAATAACAACCAGTGGCGTCTCCAGCTTTCATATTTAGGGGGGGGGGGGGGCACATGGGGAGACAGGGACAAAAGTAGGGGGGCCAACTATAAAATGCAATTTTTTATATATATATATATATATATATATATATATATATATATCCTGGGGCCCTTTACTATGATCCCACAATGGGCCCTTTCACATGTTCTGCAGTGAGCTCCCTTCCTACTATACTGGGGCCCCCCAGGGTGGCAGAAAACAAGAGATATATGTCACCAGCACACCAAGAAAATATAAGGGTCCGCAGCAGTGGGAGAACTATCAGGGTTGCAAAGGTTGTCTTGCCACCGGGCCCTGGTGTTCTGCCACTGTGGGGTTCCCCAGCTGTCCTGTCCCTGCTATTGACAGCACTGGTCTGGCTTCTGTCTCCTTGGCAGCGGTGGCAGTCTATTAGGACCTAGTGCTGGTGACATTATGGGTGCATGTAGGGGAAGGCTGGCACTATTGGTTATAGAGAGCCGAGCCCCCAGCCGGTCACCTAGCAGCAGTAATGCTGTATAACCTTCTCTGTTGACATGCTGATTGGGATGTGATCCTAGTGATGCTCCCATTCAGATCTAATAAACACAGTATTTATTAGCATCAAGAGTACAACCACATATATATAATCACCCGTATGTTCAGCAGCCATGTGGGCTCAATGCCTGTAAAGTGTGGGCTTTGATCAATAAAATCACTGATATTTAACACTAGGATTTGACTAGGAGCCTCACCTGGATTGCATCCCGATCAGCATGTCAGAGAAGGCGCCACTGCTGCTAAGCAACCTGCAGGGAGCTCAACTGTCTACAACCAATAGAGAGGGGCTCGGGTGTGTTTGAAATCCCACATGCCCGATCTCCCGCCAGGAAGCCGACACTCCACAGTGCTAATCACAGCCAGTGAGACATTTCCTGATCTGTGGAGCTGCGGGCCGGGAAATGTCTCACTGCCTGTGATTAGCACTGTGGAGTGTCGGCTTCCTGGCGGGATCGGGCATGTGGAATTTTGAACATGCCCAGCCCATCTGTAACAACAAATTGTGCTGGCCCTCCTGTATAATATCCGCAGTCTCTCTCCTGTATAATATCCGCAGTCTCTCTCCTGTATAATATCCGCAGTCTCTCTCCTGTATAATATCCGCAGTCTCTCTCCTGTATAATATCCGCAGTCTCTCTCTTGTATAATATCCGCAGTCTCTCTCCTGTATAATATCCGCAGTCTCTCTCCTGTATAATATCCGCAGTCTCTCTCCTGTATAATATCCGCAGTCTCTCTCCTGTATAATATCCGCAGTCTCTCTCCTGTATAATATCCGCAGTCTCTCTCCTGTATAATATCCGCAGTCTCTCTCTTGTATAATATCCGCAGTCTCTCTCCTGTATAATATCCGCAGTCTCTCTCCTGTATAATATCCGCAGTCTCTCTCCTGTATAATATCCGCAGTCTCTCTCCTGTATAATATCCGCAGTCTCTCTCTTGTATAATATCCGCAGTCTCTCTCCTGTATAATATCCGCAGTCTCTCTCCTGTATAATATCCGCAGTCTCTCTCCTGTATAATATCCGCAGTCTCTCTCCTGTATAATATCCGCAGTCTCTCTCCTGTATAATATCCGCAGTCTCTCTCTTGTATAATATCCGCAGTCTCTCTCCTGTATAATATCCGCAGTCTCTCTCCTGTATAATATCCGCAGTCTCTCTCCTGTATAATATCCCCAGTCTCTCTCCTGTATAATATCCGCAGTCTCTCTCCTGTATAATATCCGCAGTCTCTCTCCTGTATAATATCCGCAGTCTCTCTCCTGTATAATATCCGCAGTCTCTCTCCTGTATAATATCCGCAGTCTCTCTCCTGTATAATATCCGCAGTCTCTCTCCTGTATAATATCCGCAGTCTCTCTCCTGTATAATATCCGCAGTCTCTCTCCTGTATAATATCCGCAGTCTCTCTCCTGTATAATATCCGCAGTCTCTCTCCTGTATAATATCCGCAGTCTCTCTCCTGTATAATATCCGCAGTCTCTCTCCTGTATAATATCCGCAGTCTCTCTCCTGTATAATATCCGCAGTCTCTCTCCTGTATAATATCCGCAGTCTCTCTCCTGTATAATATCCCAGTCTCTCTCCTGTATAATATCCGCAGTCTCTCTCCTGTATAATATCCGCAGTCTCTCTCCTGTATAATATCCGCAGTCTCTCTCCTGTATAATATCCGCAGTCTCTCTCTTGTATAATATCCGCAGTCTCTCTCCTGTATAATATCCGCAGTCTCTCTCTTGTATAATATCCCCAGTCTCTCTCCTGTATAATATCCGCAGTCTCTCTCCTGTATAATATCCGCAGTCTCTCTCCTGTATAATATCCGCAGTCTCTCTCCTGTATAATATCCGCAGTCTCTCTCCTGTATAATATCCGCAGTCTCTCTCCTGTATAATATCCGCAGTCTCTCTCCTGTATAATATCCGCAGTCTCTCTCCTGTATAATATCCGCAGTCTCTCTCCTGTATAATATCCGCAGTCTCTCTCCTGTATAATATCCGCAGTCTCTCTCCTGTATAATATCCGCAGTCTCTCTCCTGTATAATATCCGCAGTCTCTCTCCTGTATAATATCCGCAGTCTCTCTCCTGTATAATATCCGCAGTCTCTCTCCTGTATAATATCCGCAGTCTCTCTCCTGTATAATATCCGCAGTCTCTCTCCTGTATAATATCCGCAGTCTCTCTCCTGTATAATATCCGCAGTCTCTCTCCTGTATAATATCCGCAGTCTCTCTCCTGTATAATATCCCCAGTCTCTCTCCTGTATAATATCCGCAGTCTCTCTCCTGTATAATATCCGCAGTCTCTCTCTTGTATAATATCCGCAGTCTCTCTCCTGTATAATATCCGCAGTCTCTCTCCTGTATAATATCCGCAGTCTCTCTCCTGTATAATATCCGCAGTCTCTCTCCTGTATAATATCCGCAGTCTCTCTCCTGTATAATATCCGCAGTCTCTCTCCTGTATAATATCCGCAGTCTCTCTCCTGTATAATATCCGCAGTCTCTCTCCTGTATAATATCCGCAGTCTCTCTCCTGTATAATATCCGCAGTCTCTCTCCTGTATAATATCCGCAGTCTCTCTCCTGTATAATATCCGCAGTCTCTCTCCTGTATAATATCCGCAGTCTCTCTCCTGTATAATATCCGCAGTCTCTCTCCTGTATAATATCCGCAGTCTCTCTCCTGTATAATATCCGCAGTCTCTCTCTTGTATAATATCCGCAGTCTCTCTCCTGTATAATATCCGCAGTCTCTCTCCTGTATAATATCCGCAGTCTCTCTCCTGTATAATATCCGCAGTCTCTCTCCTGTATAATATCCCCAGTCTCTCTCCTGTATAATATCCGCAGTCTCTCTCCTGTATAATATCCCCAGTCTCTCTCCTGTATAATATCCGCAGTCTCTCTCCTGTATAATATCCGCAGTCTCTCTCCTGTATAATATCCGCAGTCTCTCTCCTGTATAATATCCGCAGTCTCTCTCTTGTATAATATCCGCAGTCTCTCTCCTGTATAATATCCGCAGTCTCTCTCCTGTATAATATCCGCAGTCTCTCTCCTGTATAATATCCCCAGTCTCTCTCCTGTATAATATCCCCAGTCTCTCTCCTGTATAATATCCGCAGTCTCTCTCCTGTATAATATCCGCAGTCTCTCTCCTGTATAATATCCGCAGTCTCTCTCCTGTATAATATCCGCAGTCTCTATCCGCAGTCTCTCTCCTGTATAATATCCGCAGTCTCTCTCCTGTATAATATCCGCAGTCTCTCTCCTGTATAATATCCGCAGTCTCTCTCCTGTATAATATCCGCAGTCTCTCTCCTGTATATATCCGCAGTCCTCTCCTGTATAATATCCGCAGTCTCTCTCCTGTATAATATCCGCAGTCTCTCTCCTGTATAATATCCGCAGTCTCTCTCCTGTATAATATCCGCAGTCTCTCTCCTGTATAATATCCGCAGTCTCTCTCCTGTATAATATCCGCAGTCTCTCTCCTGTATAATATCCGCAGTCTCTCTCCTGTATAATATCCGCAGTCTCTCTCCTGTATAATATCCGCAGTCTCTCTCCTGTATAATATCCGCAGTCTCTCTCCTGTATAATATCCGCAGTCTCTCTCCTGTATAATATCCCATCCTCCCTTATCCCAGTCTCTCTCCTGTATAATATCCCCAGTCTCTCTCCTGTATAATATCCCCAGTCTCTCTCCTGTATAATATCCCCAGTCTCTCTCCTGTATAATATCCCCAGTCTCTCTCCTGTATAATATCCGCAGTCTCTCTCCTGTATAATATCCCCAGTCTCTCTCCTGTATAATATCCCCAGTCTCTCTCTTGTATAATATCCCCAGTCTCTCTCCTGTATAATATCCCCAGTCTCTCTCCTGTATAATATCCCCAGTCTCTCTCCTGTATAATATCCCCAGTCTCTCTCCTGTATAATATCCCCAGTCTCTCTCCTGTATAATATCCGCAGTCTCTCTCCTGTATAATATCCGCAGTCTCTCTCCTGTATAATATCCGCAGTCTCTCTCCTGTATAATATCCCCAGTCTCTCTCCTGTATAATATCCCCAGTCTCTCTCCTGTATAATATCCCCAGTCTCTCTCCTGTATAATATCCCCAGTCTCTCTCCTGTATAATATCCGCAGTCTCTCTCCTGTATAATATCCCCAGTCCTCTCCTGTATAATATCCCCAGTCTCTCTCCTGTATAATATCCCCAGTCTCTCTCCTGTATAATATCCCCAGTCTCTCTCCTGTATAATATCCCCAGTCTCTCTCCTGTATAATATCCCCAGTCTCTCTCCTGTATAATATCCCCAGTCTCTCTCCTGTATAATATCCCCAGTCTCTCTCCTGTATAATATCCGCAGTCTCTCTCCTGTATAATATCCCCAGTCTCTCTCCTGTATAATATCCCCAGTCTCTCTCCTGTATAATATCCCCAGTCTCTCTCCTGTATAATATCCGCAGTCTCTCTCCTGTATAATATCCGCAGTCTCTCTCCTGTATAATATCCGCAGTCTCTCTCCTGTATAATATCCGCAGTCTCTCTCCTGTATAATATCCGCAGTCTCTCTCCTGTATAATATCCGCAGTCTCTCTCTTGTATAATATCCGCAGTCTCTCTCCTGTATAATATCCGCAGTCTCTCTCCTGTATAATATCCGCAGTCTCTCTCCTGTATAATATCCGCAGTCTCTCTCCTGTATAATATCCGCAGTCTCTCTCCTGTATAATATCCCGCAGTCTCTCTCCTGTATAATATCCGCAGTCTCTCTCCTGTATAATATCCGCAGTCTCTCTCCTGTATAATATCCGCAGTCTCTCTCCTGTATAATATCCGCAGTCTCTCTCCTGTATAATATCCGCAGTCTCTCTCCTGTATAATATCCGCAGTCTCTCTCCTGTATAATATCCGCAGTCTCTCTCCTGTATAATATCCGCAGTCTCTCTCCTGTATAATATCCGCAGTCTCTCTCCTGTATAATATCCGCAGTCTCTCTCCTGTATAATATCCGCAGTCTCTCTCCTGTATAATATCCGCAGTCTCTCTCCTGTATAATATCCGCAGTCTCTCTCCTGTATAATATCGCAGTCTCCTCTCTGTATAATATCCCCAGTTTCTCTCCTGTATAATATCCGCAGTCTCTCTCCTGTATAATATCCGCAGTCTCTCTCCTGTATAATATCCGCAGTCTCTCTCCTGTATAATATCCGCAGTCTCTCTCCTGTATAATATCCGCAGTCTCTCTCTTGTATAATATCCGCAGTCTCTCTCCTGTATAATATCCGCAGTCTCTCTCCTGTATAATATCCGCAGTCTCTCTCCTGTATAATATCCGCAGTCTCTCTTGTATAATATCCGCAGTCTCTCTCCTGTATAATATCCGCAGTCTCTCTCCTGTATAATATCCGCAGTCTCTCTCCTGTATAATATCCGCAGTCTCTCTCCTGTATAATATCCGCAGTCTCTCTCCTGTATAATATCCGCCAGTCTCTCTCCTGTATAATATCCGCAGTCTCTCTCCTGTATAATATCCGCAGTCTCTCTCTTGTATAATATCCGCAGTCTCTCTCTTGTATAATATCCGCAGTCTCTCTCCTGTATAATATCCGCAGTCTCTCTCCTGTATAATATCCGCAGTCTCTCTCATGTATAATATCCGCAGTCTCTCTCCTGTATAATATCCGCAGTCCTCTCTCCTGTATAATATCCGCAGTCTCTCTTGTATAATCCATCTCTTCGCAGTCTCTCTCTTGTATAATATCCGCAGTCTCTCTCTTGTATAATATCCGCAGTCTCTCTCTTGTATAATATCCGCAGTCTCTCTCTTGTATAATATCCGCAGTCTCTCTCTTGTATAATATCCGCAGTCCTCTCTCTTGTATAATATCCGCAGTCTCTCTCTTGTATAATATCCGCAGTCTCTCTCCTTGTATAATATCCGCAGTCTCTCTCCTTGTATAATATCCGCAGTCTCTCTCCTGTATAATATCCGCAGTCTCTCTCCTGTATAATATCCGCAGTCTCTCTCCTGTATAATATCCGCAGTCTCTCTCCTGTATAATATCCGCAGTCTCTCTCCTGTAATAATATCCGCAGTCTCTCTCCTGTATAATATCCGCAGTCTCTCTCTTGTATAATATCCGCAGTCTCTCTCCTGTATAATATCCGCAGTCTCTCTCCTGTATAATATCCGCAGTCTCTCTCCTGTATAATATCCGCAGTCTCTCTCCTGTATAATATCCGCAGTCTCTCTCTCCTGTATAATATCCGCAGTCTCTCTCCTGTATAATATCCGCAGTCTCTCTCCTGTATAATATCCGCAGTCTCTCTCCTGTATAATATCCGCAGTCTCTCTCTTGTATAATATCCGCAGTCTCTCTCTGTATAATATCCGCAGTCTCTCTCCTGTATAATATCCGCAGTCTCTCTCCTGTATAATATCCGCAGTCTCTCTCCTGTATAATATCCGCAGTCTCTCTCCTGTATAATATCCGCAGTCTCTCTCCTGTATAATATCCGCAGTCTCTCTCCTGTATAATATCCGCAGTCTCTCTCCTGTATAATATCCGCAGTCTCTCTCCTGTATAATATCCGCAGTCTCTCTCCTGTATAATATCCGCAGTCTCTCTCCTGTATAATATCCGCAGTCTCTCTCCTGTATAAATATCCGCAGTCTCTCTCCTGTATAATATCCGCAGTCTCTCTCCTGTATAATATCCGCAGTCTCTCTCCTGTATAATATCCGCAGTCTCTCTCTTGTATAATATCCGCAGTCTCTCTCCTTGTATAATATCCGCAGTCTCTCTCCTGTATAATATCCGCAGTCTCTCTCCTGTATAATATCCGCAGTCTCTCTCCTGTATAATATCCGCAGTCTCTCTCCTGTATAATATCCGCAGTCTCTCTCCTGTATAATATCCGCAGTCTCTCTCCTGTATAATATCCGCAGTCTCTCTCCTGTATAATATCCGCAGTCTCTCTCCTGTATAATATCCGCAGTCTCTCTCCTGTATAATATCCGCAGTCTCTCTCCTGTATAATATCCGCAGTCTCTCTCCTGTATAATATCCGCAGTCTCTCTCCTGTATAATATCCCAGTCTTAATCCGCAGTCTCTCTCCTGTATAATATCCGCAGTCTCTCTCTGTATAATATCCGCAGTCTCTCTCCTGTATAATATCCGCAGTCTCTCTCCTGTATAATATCCGCAGTCTCTCTCCTGTATAATATCCGCAGTCTCTCTCTGTATAATATCCGCAGTCTCTCTCCTGTATAATATCCGCAGTCTCTCTCTCTGTATAATATCCGCAGTCTCTCTCCTGTATAATATCCGCAGTCTCTCTCCTGGTATAATATCCGCAGTCTCTCTCCTGTATAATATCCGCAGTCTCTCTTCCTGTATAATATCCGCAGTCTCTCTCCTGTATAATATCCGCAGTCTCTCTCCTGTATAATATCCGCAGTCTCTCTCCTGTATAATATCCGCAGTCTCTCTCCTGTATAATATCCGCAGTCTCTCTCCTGTATAATATCCGCAGTCTCTCTCCTGTATAATATCCGCAGTCTCTCTCCTGTATAATATCCGCAGTCTCTCTCCTGTATAATATCCGCAGTCTCTCTCCTGTATAATATCCGCAGTCTCTCTCCTGTATAATATCCGCAGTCTCTCTCCTGTATAATATCCGCAGTCTCTCTCCTGTATAATATCCGCAGTCTCTCTCCCTGTATAATATCCGCAGTCTCTCTCCTGTATAATATCCGCAGTCTCTCTCCTGTATAATATCCGCAGTCTCTCTCCTGTATAATATCCGCAGTCTCTCTCCTGTATAATATCCGCAGTCTCTCTCCTGTATAATATCCGCAGTCTCTCTCCTGTATAATATCCGCAGTCTCTCTCCTGTATAATATCCGCAGTCTCTCTCCTGTATAATATCCGCAGTCTCTCTCCTGTATAATATCCGCAGTCTCTCTCCTGTATAATATCCGCAGTCTCTCTCCTGTATAATATCCGCAGTCTCTCTCCTGTATAATATCCGCAGTCTCTCTCCTGTATAATATCCGCAGTCTCTCTCCTGTATAATATCCGCAGTCTCTCTCCTGTATAATATCCGCAGTCTCTCTCTGTATAATATCCGCAGTCTCTCTCCTGTATAATATCCGCAGTCTCTCTCCTGTATAATATCCGCAGTCTCTCTCTTGTATAATATCCGCAGTCTCTCTCCTGTATAATATCCGCAGTCTCTCTCCTTGTATAATATCCGCCAGTCTCTCTCCTGTATAATATCCGCAGTCTCTCTCCTGTATAATATCCGCAGTCTCTCTCTGTAATATCCGCAGTCTCTCTCCTGTATAATATCCGCAGTCTCTCTCCTGTATAATATCCGCAGTCTCTATCCTGTATAATATCCGCAGTCTCTCTCCTGTATAATATCCGCAGTCTCTCTCCTGTATAATATCCGCAGTCTCTCTCCTGTATAATATCCGCAGTCTCTCTCCTTGTATAATATCCGCAGTCTCTCTCCTTGTATAATATCCGCAGTCTCTCTCTTGTATAATATCCGCAGTCTCTCTCCTGTATAATATCCGCAGTCTCTCTCCTGTATAATATCCGCAGTCTCTCTCTTGTATAATATCCGCAGTCTCTCTCTTGTATAATATCCGCAGTCTCTCTCCTGTATAATATCCGCAGTCTCTCTCCTGTATAATATCCGCAGTCTCTCTCCTGTATAATATCCGCAGTCTCTCTCCTGTAATAATATCCGCAGTCTCTCTCCTGTATAATATCCGCAGTCTCTCTCCTGTATAATATCCGCAGTCTCTATCCTGTATAATATCCGCAGTCTCTCTCCTGTATAATATCCGCAGTCTCTCTCTTGTATAATATCCGCAGTCTCTCTCTTGTATAATATCCGCAGTCTCTCTCCTGTATAATATCCGCAGTCTCTCTCCTGTATAATATCCGCAGTCTCTCTCCTGTATAATATCCGCAGTCTCTCTCCTGTATAATATCCGCAGTCTCTCTCCTGTATAATATCCGCAGTCTCTCTCCTGTATAATATCCGCAGTCTCTCTCCTGTATAATATCCGCAGTCTCTCTCCTGTATAATATCCGCAGTCTCTCTCTGTATAATATCCGCAGTCTCTCTCCTGTATAATATCCGCAGTCTCTCTCCTGTATAATATCCGCAGTCTCTCTCCTGTATAATATCCGCAGTCTCTCTCCTGTATAATATCCGCAGTCTCTCTCCTGTATAATATCCGCAGTCTCTTCTCCTGTTATAATATCCGCAGTCTCTCTCCTGTATAATATCCGCAGTCTCTCTCTTGTATAATATCCGCAGTCTCTCTCCTGTATAATATCCGCAGTCTCTCTCCTGTATAATATCCGCAGTCTCTCTCCTGTATAATATCCGCAGTCTCTCTCCTGTATAATATCCGCAGTCTCTCTCCTGTATAATATCCGCAGTCTCTCTCCTGTATAATATCCGCAGTCTCTCTCCTGTATAATATCCGCAGTCTCTCTCCTGTATAATATCCGCAGTCTCTCTCCTGTATAATATCCGCAGTCTCTCTCCTGTATAATATCCGCAGTCTCTCTCCTGTATAATATCCGCAGTCTCTCTCCTGTATAATATCCGCAGTCTCTCTCTGTATAATATCCGCAGTCTCTCTCCTGTATAATATCCGCAGTCTCTCTCCTGTATAATATCCGCAGTCTCTCTCTGTATAATATCCGCAGTCTCTCTCCTGTATAATATCCGCAGTCTCTCTCCTGTAATATCCGCAGTCTCTCTCCTGTATAATATCCGCAGTCTCTCTCCTGTATAATATCCGCAGTCTCTCTCCTGTATAATATCCGCAGTCTCTCTCCTGTATAATATCCGCAGTCTCTCTCCTGTAAATCGCAGTCTCTCCTGTATAATATCCGCAGTCTCTCTCCTGTATAATATCCGCAGTCTCTCTCCTGTATAATATCCGCAGTCTCTCTCTGTATAATATCCGCAGTCTCTCTCCTGTATAATATCCGCAGTCTCTCTCCTGTATAATATCCGCAGTCTCTCTCCTGTATAATATCCGCAGTCTCTCTCCTGTATAATATCCGCAGCTCTCTTCTCCCTGTATAATATCCGCAGTCTCTCTCCTGTATAATATCCGCAGTCTCTCTCCTGTATAATATCCGCAGTCTCTCTCCTGTATAATATCCGCAGTCTCTCTCTGTATAATATCCGCAGTCTCTCTCCTGTATAATATCCGCAGTCTCTCTCCTGTATAATATCCGCAGTCTCTCTCCTGTATAATATCCGCAGTCTCTCTCCTGTATAATATCCGCAGTCTCTCTCCTGTATAATATCCGCAGTCTCTCTCCTGTATAATATCCGCAGTCTCTCTCCTGTATAATATCCGCAGTCTCTCTCCTGTATAATATCCGCAGTCTCTCTCCTGTATAATATCCGCAGTCTCTCTCCTGTATAATATCCGCAGTCTCTCTCCTGTATAATATCCGCAGTCTCTCTCCTGTATAATATCCGCAGTCTCTCTCCTGTATAATATCCGCAGTCTCTCTCTGTATAATATCCGCAGTCTCTCTCCTGTATAATATCCGCAGTCTCTCTCCTGTATAATATCCGCAGTCTCTCTCCTGTATAATATCCGCAGTCTCTCTCTTGTATAATATCCGCAGTCTCTCTCCTGTATAATATCCGCAGTCTCTCTCCTGTATAATATCCGCAGTCTCTCTCCTGTATAATATCCGCAGTCTCTCTCCTTGTATAATATCCGCAGTCTCTCTCCTGTATAATATCCGCAGTCTCCTCTCTGTATAATATCCGCAGTCTCTCTCCTGTATAATATCCGCAGTCTCTCTCCTGTATAATATCCGCAGTCTCTCTCCTGTATAATATCCGCAGTCTCTCTCCTGTATAATATCCGCAGTCTCTCTCCTGTATAATATCCGCAGTCTCTCTCCTGTAATAATATCCGCAGTCCTCTCTCTTGTATAATATCCGCAGTCTCTCTCTCTGTATAATATCCGCAGTCTCTCTCCTTGTATAATATCCGCAGTCTCTCTCCTGTATAATATCCGCAGTCTCTCTCCTGTATAATATCCGCAGTCTCTCTCTCTGTATAATATCCGCAGTCTCTCTCCTGTATAATATCCGCAGTCTCTCTCCTGTATAATATCCGCAGTCTCTCTCTCTTGTATAATATCCGCAGTCTCTCTCCTGTATAATATCCGCAGTCTCTCTCCTGTATAATATCCGCAGTCTCTCTCTCTTGTATAATATCCGCAGTCTCTCTCCTGTATAATATCCGCAGTCTCTCTCCTGTATAATATCCGCAGTCTCTCTCCTGTATAATATCCGCAGTCTCTCTCCTGTATAATATCCGCAGTCTCTCTCTCTATAATATCCGCAGTCTCTCTCCTGTATAATATCCGCAGTCTCTCTCTGTATAATATCCGCAGGTCTCTCTCTCTGTATAATATCCGCAGTCTCTCTCCTGTATAATATCCGCAGTCTCTCTCCTGTATAATATCCGCAGTCTCTCTCTTGTATAATATCCGCAGTCTCTCTCCTGTATAATATCCGCAGTCTCTCTCCTGTATAATATCCGCAGTCTCTCTCTGTATAATATCCGCAGTCTCTCTCCTGTATAATATCCGCAGTCTCTCTCCTGTATAATATCCGCAGTCTCTCTCCTGTATAATATCCGCAGTCTCTCTCCTGTATAAAACCGCAGTCTCTCTCTCTGTATAATATCCGCAGTCTCTCTCCTGTATAATATCCGCAGTCTCTATCTCTCTCGTATAATATCCGCAGTCTCTCTCCTGTATAATATCCGCAGTCTCTCTCCTGTATAATATCCGCAGTCCTCTCTCCTTGTATAATATCCGCAGTCTCTCTCCTGTATAATATCCGCAGTCTCTCTCCTGTATAATATCCGCAGTCTCTCTCCTTGTATAATATCCGCAGTCTCTCTCCTGTATAATATCCGCAGTCTCTCTCTCTGTATAATATCCGCAGTCTCTCTCCTTGTATAATATCCGCAGTCTCTCTCCTGTATAATATCGCAGTCTCTCTGTATAATATCCGCAGTCTCTCTCTTGTATAATATCCGCAGTCTCTCTCCTGTATAATATCCGCAGTCTCTCTCCTGTATAATATCCGCAGTCTCTCTCCTGTATATATCCGCAGTCTCTCTCCTGTATAATATCCGCAGTCTCTCTCCTGTATAATATCCGCAGTCTCTCTCCTGTATAATATCCGCAGTCTCTCTCTTGTATAATATCCGCAGTCTCTCTCTTGTATAATATCCGCAGTCTCTCTCTTGTATAATATCCGCAGTCTCTCTCTTGTATAATATCCGCAGTCTCTCTCTTGTATAATATCCGCAGTCTCTCTCTGTATAATATCCGCAGTCTCTCTCTTGTATAATATCCGCAGTCTCTCTCCTGTATAATATCCGCAGTCCTCTCTCCTGTATAATATCCGCAGTCTCTCTCCTGTATTATATCCGCAGTCTCTCTCTCTTGTATAATATCCGCAGTCTCTCTCCTGTATAATATCCGCAGTCTCTCTCCTGTATAATATCCGCAGTCTCTCTCTTGTATAATATCCGCAGTCTCTCTCCTGTATAATATCCGCAGTCTCTCTTGTATAATATCCGCAGTCTCTCTTGTATAATATCCGCAGTCTCTCTCTGTATAATATCCGCAGTCTCTCTCCTGTATAATATCCGCAGTCTCTCTCCTGTATAATATCCGCAGTCTCTCTCCTGTATAATATCCGCAGTCTCTCTCCTTGTATAATATCCGCAGTCTCTCTCCTGTATAATATCCGCAGTCTCTCTCCTGTATAATATCCGCAGTCTCTCTCCTTGTATAATATCCGCAGTCTCTCTCCTGTATAATATCCGCAGTCTCTCTCCTGTATAATATCCGCAGTCTCTCTCTGTATAATATCCGCAGTCTCTCTCCTGTATAATATCCGCAGTCTCTCTCCTGTATAATATCCGCAGTCTCTCTCCTGTATAATATCCGCAGTCTCTCTCCTGTATAATATCCGCAGTCTCTCTCCTGTATAATATCCGCAGTCCTCTCTCCTGTATAATATCCGCAGTCTCTCTCCTGTATAATATCCGCAGTCTCTCTCCTGTATAATATCCGCAGTCTCTCTCCTGTATAATATCCGCAGTCTCTCTCTCTGTATAATATCCGCAGTCTCCTCTCTCCTGTATAATATCCGCAGTCTCTCTCCTGTATAATATCCGCAGTCTCTCTCCTGTATAATATCCGCAGTCCTCTCTCCTGTATAATATCCGCAGTCTCTCTCCTGTATAATATCCGCAGTCTCTCTCCTGTATAATATCCGCAGTCTCTCTCCTGTATAATATCCGCAGTCTCTCTCCTGTATAATATCCGCAGTCTCTCTCCTGTATAATATCCGCAGTCTCTCTCTTGTATAATATCCGCAGTCTTTCAGTCTCTCCTGTATAATATCCGCAGTCTCTCTCCTGTATAATATCCGCAGTCTCTCTCCTGTATAATATCCGCAGTCTCTCTCCTGTATAATATCCGCAGTCTCTCTCCTGTATAATATCCGCAGTCTCTCTCCTGTATAATATCCGCAGTCCTCTCTCCTGTATAATATCCGCAGTCTCTCTCCTGTATAATATCCGCAGTCTCTCTCCTGTATAATATCCGCAGTCTCTCTCCTGTATAATATCCGCAGTCTCTCTCCTGTATAATATCCGCAGTCTCTCTCCTGTATAATATCCGCAGTCTCTCTCCTGTATAATATCCGCAGTCTCTCTCTGTATAATATCCGCAGTCTCTCTCCTGTATAATATCCGCAGTCTCTCTCCTGTATAATATCCGCAGTCTCTCTCCTGTATAATATCCCCAGTCTCTCTCCTGTATAATATCCGCAGTCTCTCTCCTGTATAATATCCGCAGTCTCTCTCCTGTATAATATCCGCAGTCTCTCCTTATATCCCAGTCTCTCTCCTGTATAATATCCGCAGTCTCTCTCCTGTATAATATCCGCAGTCTCTCTCCTGTATAATATCCGCAGTCTCTCTCCTGTATAATATCCCGCAGTCTCTCTCCTGTATAATATCCCAGTCTCTCTCCTGTATAATATCCGCAGTCTCTCTCCTGTATAATATCCGCAGTCTCTCTCTGTATAATATCCGCAGTCTCTCCTGTATAATATCCGCAGTCTCTCTCCTGTATAATATCCGCCAGTCTCTCTCCTGTATAATATCCGCAGTCTCTCTCCTGTATAATATCCGCAGTCTCTCTCCTGTATAATATCCGCAGTCTCTCTCCTGTATAATATCCCCAGTCTCTCTCCTGTATAATATCCCCAGTCTCTCTCCTGTATAATATCCGCAGTCTCTCTCCTGTATAATATCCCGCAGTCTCTCTCCTGTATAATATCCGCAGTCTCTCTCCTGTATAATATCCGCAGTCTCTCTCCTGTATAATATCCGCAGTCTCTCTCCTGTATAATATCCGCAGTCTCTCTCCTGTATAATATCCGCAGTCTCTCTCCTGTATAATATCCGCAGTCTCTCTCCTGTATAATATCCGCAGTCTCTCTCCTGTATAATATCCGCAGTCTCTCTCCTGTATAATATCCGCAGTCTCTCTCTTGTATAATATCCGCAGTCTCTCTCCTGTATAATATCCGCAGTCTCTCTCCTGTATAATATCCGCAGTCTCTCTCCTGTATAATATCCGCAGTCTCTCTCCTGTATAATATCCGCAGTCTCTCTCCTGTATAATATCCGCAGTCTCTCTCCTGTATAATATCCGCAGTCTCTCTCCTGTATAATATCCGCAGTCTCTCTCCTGTATAATATCCGCAGTCTCTCTCCTGTATAATATCCGCAGTCTCTCTCCTGTATAATATCCGCAGTCTCTCTCCTGTATAATATCCGCAGTCTCTCTCCTGTATAATATCCGCAGTCTCTCTCTGTATAATATCCGCAGTCTCTCTCCTGTATAATATCCGCAGTCTCTCTCCTGTATAATATCCGCAGTCTCTCTCCTGTATAATATCCGCAGTCTCTCTCCTGTATAATATCCGCAGTCTCTCTCCTGTATAATATCCGCAGTCTCTCTCCTGTATAATATCCGCAGTCTCTCTCCTGTATAATATCCGCAGTCTCTCTCCTGTATAATATCCGCAGTCTCTCTCCTGTATAATATCCGCAGTCTCTCTCTGTATAATATCCGCAGTCTCTCTCCTGTATAATATCCGCAGTCTCTCTCCTGTATAATATCCGCAGTCTCTCTCTGTATAATATCCGCAGTCTCTCTCCTGTATAATATCCGCAGTCTCTCTCCTGTAATCCCAGTCTCTCCTGTATAATATCCCCAGTTTCTCTCCTGTATAATATCCGCAGTCTCTCTCCTGTATAATATCCGCAGTCTCTCTCCTGTATAATATCCGCAGTCTCTCTCCTGTATAATATCCGCAGTCTCTCTCCTGTATAATATCCGCAGTCTCTCTCTTGTATAATATCCGCAGTCTCTCTCCTGTATATATCCGCAGTCTCTCTCCTGTATAATATCCGCAGTCTCTCTCCTGTATAATATCCGCAGTCTCTCTCCTGTATAATATCCGCAGTCTCTCTCTTGTATAATATCCGCAGTCTCTCTCCTGTATAATATCCGCAGTCTCTCTCCTGTATAATATCCGCAGTCTCTCTCCTGTATAATATCCCCAGTTCTCTCCTGTATAATATCCGCAGTCTCTCTCCTGTATAATATCCGCAGTCTCTCTCCTGTATAATATCCGCAGTCTCTCTCTTGTATAATATCCGCAGTCTCTCTCTTGTATAATATCCGCAGTCTCTCTCCTGTATAATATCCGCAGTCTCTCTCCTGTATAATATCCGCAGTCTCTCTCCTGTATAATATCCGCAGTCTCTCTCCTGTATAATATCCGCAGTCTCTCTCCTGTATAATATCCGCAGTCTCTCTTGTATAATATCCGCAGTCTCTCTCCTGTATAATATCCGCAGTCTCTCTCCTGTATAATATCCGCAGTCTCTCTCCTGTATAATATCCGCAGTCTCTCTCCTGTATAATATCCGCAGTCTCTCTCCTGTATAATATCCGCAGTCTCTCTCCTGTATAATATCCGCAGTCTCTCTCCTGTATAATATCCGCAGTCTCTCTCCTGTATAATATCCGCAGTCTCTCTCCTGTATAATATCCGCAGTCTCTCTCCTGTATAATATCCGCAGTCTCTCTCCTGTATTATATCCGCAGTCTCTCTCTCTTGTATAATATCCGCAGTCTCTCTCCTGTATAATATCCGCAGTCTCTCTCCTGTATAATATCCGCAGTCTCTCTCTTGTATAATATCCGCAGTCTCTCTTGTATAATATCCGCAGTCTCTCTCCTGTATAATATCCGCAGTCTCTCTCCTGTATAATATCCGCAGTCTCTCTCCTGTATAATATCCGCAGTCTCTCTCCTGTATTATATCCGCAGTCTCTCTCCTGTATAATATCCGCAGTCTCTCTCCTGTATAATATCCGCAGTCTCTCTCCTGTATTATATCCCCATAGCCTAGAGAATGTGCATCTTTCTATATTGCAATACATCTGATGTGACCATATTTTGATCTTGATGAAAACAGCCTATACTGTATAGGTTGTTTTCATCAAGATCAAAATATGGCCGCCCACAACACAGATGTATTGCAATACAAAAAGATGTACACAGTGGTGTTGTGGCACAGGCACTGCTGTTACCTGTAGTTCTTCAGCGATAGGCCCAGGGCAGGCAATGGCAGCGTATTCTCTCTTGTCTCGGCCACTGCACGCCACGCACCTGTGGGAGGAGCCGGCGCCGCGCCGGCCTGATCGGCATAGGCACAACATACATTTACACAGGGAGAGGCAGGCTGAGACAGCAGCCAATCATGGAAACATTAGACCCAGGTCACGGTGATGTTAAGCAGAGGCCCTAGCGGCAGAGCCAATCCGATGCTCGGGCAGGGGCTGAGGAGGGAGGAACGGATGTGTAGTCGGAAAGGACTGAGAGCAGCCCCAGCCCCCAGGCCAGCAGCAACACAGGGGGCAAGTGTCTTCACTCTGACTTCAACACTCTTACGATTCCAGGGGGGGGGCAATTGACCCCCCTTGCCCTATGGAGCGGACGCCCATGCCTACATACAATAATAATAATAACAAAGACACAAATCAACCCATGTATTAGAACATAGTAGTGATGTTGTCACCCTCTCTGCAAGAGGTAATACATTTTTCAGAGCTGCAATGTGCAAATAGTGGTGAAACCACCTACCGTATATACTCGAGTATAAGCCAAGGCCCTAATTTTACCACAAAAAAACTGGGAAAACTTATTGACTCGAGTATAAGCCTAGGGTAAAAATGCAGCAGCTACTGTAAGTGGAAAAGAGGGTCAACAATGCCCATTATCTCACTGTGCCCATATCCACGCCCTCACTGTGCCCATTACCTCACTGTGCCCATTACCATGGAGATAAACAGCACATTATTACCCTCCACACTCACCTTCTGCTTGCTACAGCGAAGATCTATTTTTGTAAGAGGCAGCCAGGCTTCTAAGGAAAGATCACCTCCCATGTCCATCGCGATGGGCATCCATTTTTTCAAATTCGCGGCTTCTTCCTGGTCCCGTGCGGTTCCGTGATATGCGATTGACACTGTGTTCAGTGTTCCGCCTATCACGGCCATCTTCTCATCCTCGGACTTTCCCAGCAGACACTGTGTTTAGTGATCCGCCAATCACGGACGTTCTTTCATCCTCGAGCAAGAGAAGGTCCGTGATTGGCGGATCACTAAACACAGTGTCTGCTGGGAAAGTCCGAGGATGAGAAGATGGCCGTGATAGGCGGAACACTGAACACAGTGTCAATCGCATATCACGGAACCGCACGGGACCAGGAGGGAGCGCAAATTTAAAAAAACGGACGCCCAAGGTACACTCACTCGAGTATAAGCCGAGGGGGGGGACTTTCAGCAGAAAAAAAGGGCTGGAAATCTCGGCTTATACTCGAGTATATACGGTATATATAATCAGAATAATAAAATGTAAAATATATACATCAAGTGTACATTTTATTATTATCATTATTAGGATTATATATAGGTGGCTTTACCACTATTTGCACATTGCAGCTCTGCAATATTTCTTACCTTTTGCAGAGAGGGTGACACCATCACTACTATATTCTAATACATGGGTTTGATTTGCGTCTCTGTTATTATTTTTGTATGTAGGGGGTTTCACCATTATTTGCTCTGCAAATTCTTAAAATATGTTTGCAGAGGAGGTGACATCATCACTACTAAATTGCAATACATTGGTTGATTTGCATTGGATATTCATTTATAGGTTTACCATTTTACTTATAAGTCCATTTGTAGAAATGTATAAATGAAGTGTAGAGTTGTGCTGCATTTTTTGGCTTTTTATTGGTATACAGAGGCCAGGACCTACTGATCATCATTGGACGCCATGATGAAACCGCCACTTGCTGGCCACTCCCACAGGTGTGTGGTAGCGCACCGCATTAGCACCCTACTTCAAGCACCACCATAGCACCCCAAAAAAACATTGTCTGGAGCCACCCCCTGCCTGGAATGGATTTAAATTTTGGGACCCCCATCCCTCCCAAGTTTTTCCTCTATCTTCTCTTCATAACATTTGGTAGTCATATCCCAAAAATTCTAAGTATTTTTATTTTTTTTTCATCTCATGGACGAAATGTGGGAAAGAACGTATATATCATACAATCATTCCATAAACACCACATACACTTCATATATCATTTGAAGAAAATATGCTTATAAAATAGTTTACCATCAGCCAAAAAAAATAAAATCTGTCCCCGGATTTCATTTTAAAAATCTGGTCACCTTACTGTACATCAGCCCCATAAAGTAACCAGCACTGGGTTCCAATGTGCTGCCGCCGCATGGAGACAGAGACCAGCGCTGTGAATAGCCGGGACAGGAAAGCAACTCTGGTTGTTCCAGCACTGGTCCACACTGGGAACATTCCCCCATCCACCTATAATGTGTAGATGGGGGAATTGGATCATTTCTTTTTTTTTTTCATTCAACCTAATAGTTGAATGAAAAAAGTGATCAATGTATGGGCTGCCTAAGAGCCAAGACCAGCCATAGACAGTTTAAATCTCAGCTGGTTCAGCAGGAACTGGCTGAGATTTGATCCATTAATGAGCAGATTCTCTTATGATTATATCACTAGTGGTTGCTATAGCCACTAGTGATAATCACTGTTTGTCGGGAGAATAAAATTGCTGGGCAGGAGGGATATTCCCCTGTCACCACTGTCTGTGTTGATGGGGGAATCATGCAAGTTTTTTCCTGCAATCTGTGGATACAGGAAAGAAATTTGCACCGTATATTACCTGCCTAAGTGAAAGTGAAAGTAAATTGTGAATGTCTTGAAAGAACAGGAGAGGGGGAGGGAGACAGATGGGGGAGAGAAGGGATGGAGATAATGCAGTTCAGTGATTACAGTGTACTGCAGTCTGCAGTGCACACACTTACCCATGGTCCAGGCTAGAATCTCAGGCATCATTCACACACAGCCAGGAATGCTGCTGATTTTCATATTTCCCGCCCACACATCCCCTCTCTTCAGATACAGCACGCCGGGATAGTGTGGGCGGGACTGGAAGGAGGAGGAGGAGCTGTATTCCTCCCTGCTCGTATGTGAGGAGAGTGGGGGGGGGGGGTGGCTGGACTCGCTGGGCTGTGAAAAAGTGTCATAGACTGACACTCGGCTCAGCTTGCAGTCACCACTCTCGGAATTTACAGGCTGGTTCTTCTGTCCTAAGGACGGGAGAAATCAGTCTGTTTTTTCAGTAACTGAGATGAAGGCTTGGGCCCCCTCCCCCCCACAGTGCTCGTGGAGTCCTTCCTGCAACTCACTCTTCTCCGTGCCAATGAGGATGCAGGGGAAGGAGCAGATCGGGCGGCTGTGGTTGTGTGAGCGCTCGCATTATGCAGTGTCAGCGAGCAGAGGGAGGGGGGAGGAATCCCCCGCAGGAGCTGACTGGGGATGCTCTCCCTCTCAGGAGAGACTCTGTTACTCCAGCAGCAGCCCGAGCGAAATACAAAAAAGCAAAAAAAAATATATATATTTTTTTTTTTGGGGGGGCACATGGTGGGGCACAGCATAATGTTGGGGGGCCCAGGGCCCCCTCTGGCCCCCCCCCCTTAGGGACGCCATTGATAACAACCATTCATATTAGTACGACTTCAAGTTGTGCTGACTTCAAAGTAGTCTCTGCACTACTTTGGTCCAACTTTGATACGAGTTACACAGGCATTCCCTGAAATCGCGTCAAAATTGCAGCCGCGATCATGTGACTCATTAGTGTTACAAGGTCTCAGGTATGAATGGGAAGCAGGTGTGTTAAATTTGGTGTTATCGCTCCCACTCTCATACTGGTCACTGGAAGTACAACATGGCACCTCATGGCAAAGAACTCTCTGAGGATCTGAAAAAAAGAATTGTTGCTCTACATAAAGATGGCCGAGGCTATAAGAAGATTGCCAAGACCCTGAAACTGAGCTGCAGCACGGGGGCCAAGACCATCCAGCGGTATAACAGGACAGGTTCCACTCAGAACAGGCCTCGCCATGGTCCACCAAAGAAGTTGAGGTCACGTGCTCAGCGTCATATCCAGAGGTTGTCTTTGGTAAATAGACGTATGAGTGCTGCCAGCATTGCTGCAGAGGTTGAAGGGGTGGGGGGGGGGGGGGTCAGCCTGTCAGTGCTCAGACCATACGTCGCACACTGCATCAAATTGGTCTGCATGGCTGTCATCCCAGAAGGAAGCCTCTTCTAAAGATGATGCACAAGAAAGACCGCAAACAGTTTGCTGGAGACAAGCAGACTAAGGACATGGATTAGTGGAACCGTGTCCTGTGGTCTGATGAGACCAAGATAAACGTATTTGGTGTCAGATGGTGTCAAGTGTGTGTGGCGGCAACCAGGTGAGGAGGACAAAGACAAGTGTGTCTTCCCTACAGTCAGGCATGGTGGTGGGAGTGTCATGGTCTGGGGCTGCATGAGTGCTGCCGGCACTGGGGAGCTACAGATCATTGAGGGAACCATGAATGCCAACATGTACTGTGACATACTGAAGCAGAGCATGATCCCCTCCCTTCAGAGACTGGGCCGCAGGGTAGTATTCCAACATGATAACGACCCCAAACACACCTCCAAGACCACCACTGCCTTGCTAAAGAAGCTGAGGGTAAAGGTGATGGACTGGCCAAGCAAGTCTCCAGACCTAAACCCTATTGATCATCTGTGGGGGATCCTCAAACGGAAGGTGGAGGAGCGCAAGGTCTCTAACATCCACCAGCTCCGTGATGTCGCCATGGAGGAGGGGGAAGAGGACTCCAGTGCCAACCTGTGAAGCTCTGGTGACCTCCATGCCCAAGAGGGTTAAGGCAGTGCTGGAAAATAATGGTGGCCACACAAAATATTGACACTTTGGGCCCAATTTGGACATTTTCACTTAGGGGTGTACTGACTTTTGTTGCCAGCGGTTTAGACATTAATGGCTGTGTGTTGAGTTATTTTGAGGGGACAGAAAATTGACACCGTTATACAAGCTGTACACTCACTACTTTACATTGTAGAAAAGTGTCATTTCTTCAGTGTTGTCACATGAAAAGATAGAAGAAAAGATTTACAAAGATCTGAGGGGTGTACTTACTTTTGTGAGATATTGCTTAAGGGCTCGTTGACACCATAGCGGCTCGCCCGGTGCCTTTAGGGCAGCCCATTAATTTCATTGGGCTGGCAAATATGGGGAACACACAAAAAAAGTAGTGCAGACGTGATCCTTAAAATTGCGTCACAACAAATCTCATGGTACCGTACTGCGCTATGTGTTTTTGCGTCTCTGAACGCACGTTTGCCAGATACATTGGGGGGCGCCATAAAGTGATGGCTGATTCCGCTGACCCTCCAGATCGGTCAGGTTGCGGACGGCAGAACAGCTTTCTGGCACTGAAAGTGTCAAATCCGCCATATGACTGGCAGCCGCTGTGCGTCCCGTGCCTTCCTGGGCTCTGCTGCAAACGCAGCTGTGTCTGCCTGGGCGTATTTCCGATCGGAATACAATGATTGTATTGAGGGTTTCACCAGATTTACCCCCCAGTCCCCCCCCCCCCCCACACGCCTGTTGAGCGGGACCCTCCCTCCCGCAGACCCCTCTCGCCCACAGCTGCAGCAAATGCTTCATGCATCACCCAACACCAGTATAATTATCTGTCCCCTCCAGAGCCCCAGCAGCGGAGGGTTAGGTGGAGGTATAGTGCCACACGGTGGACGCACTGACACGTTACAGGCGTGGCTTCTCGCCGCAGAAGTGTCAGGGTGTGAGCTTGCAGGTTTTTTTTTTTTTTTGCATAACCACTAAAAGGCATCATTTACACCCAATAATCTGGTCATCGGTAATAGAGTGTTAGTGCTGGACGGCCAGAGCCTTCCGCCCCCTCCTGCGTGAATCACGCCGCCGCTTCTCGCAGATCCTGACGCCAAGCTGTGCGCATAATGTGAACCAGGCCGGGAAGGCGGTGTGGAAACATCAGGGTGGTGCAGCGGCTGAGCAACTCTTCACCCCTCCCCTCCCCCTCTTTTGGAGCTCATCAGTGAAGGAGCTTTATAAGCTGGAAGCCATTGAGGAACTACAAGTCTCAGCTATCCTGCCGGTCAGGTTCACCAACCAATCCGCTTAATGACCTCACAAGCAAATCTTGGTTGGTTGTATTGTGACCGCGGGAAGTTGCTGCGTGAAGAGCAGTGGCGGCTGGTTCTTACGATTTTGGGGGGGGTGCAAACAAACTGAAAAAAAAAACATTAATTGCAGCCACTGTGCCCATCAAACGCAGCCACTGGGCCCATCAAACGCAGCCACTGGGCCCATCAAACGCAGCCACTGTGCCCATCAAATGCAGCCACTGTGTCCCCATCAAGCGCAGCCACTGTGCCCATCAAGCGCAGCCACTGTGCCCATCAAGCGCAGCCACTGTGCCCATCAAGCGCAGCCACTGGGCCCATCAAACGCAGCCACTGGGCCCATCAAACGCAGCCACTGGGCCCATCAAACGCAGCCACTGGGCCCATCAAACGCAGCCACTGTGTCCCCATCAAACGCAGCCACTGTGTCCCCATCAAACGCAGCCACTGTGTCCCCATCAAACGCAACCACTGTGTCCCCATCAAACGCAGCCACTGTGTCCATCAAGCGCAGCCACTGTGCCCATCAAGCGCAGTCACTGTGCCCATCAAACGCAGCCACTGTGCCCATCAAACGCAGCCACTGTGCCCATCAAGCGCAGTCACTGTGCCCATCAAGCGCAGCCACTGTGCCCATCAAACGCAGCCACTGTGTCCATCAAACGCAGCCACTGTGCCCATCAAGCGCAGCCACTGTGCCCATCAAACGCAGCCACTGTGTCCATCAAACGCAGCCACTGTGTCCATCAAACGCAGCCACTGTGTCCATCAAACGCAGCCACTGTGTCCATCAAACGCAGCCACTGTGTCCATCAAACGCAGCCACTGTGCCCATCAAACGCAGCCACTGTGCCCATCAAACGCAGCCACTGTGCCCATCAAACGCAGCCACTGTGTCCATCAAACGCAGCCCCTGTGCCCATCAAACGCAGCCCCTGTGCCCATCAAACGCAGCCACTGTGTCCATCAAACGCAGCCACTGTGTCCATCAAACGCAGCCACTGTGCCCATCAAACGCAGCCACTGTGCCCATCAAACGCAGCCACTGTGTCCATCAAACGCAGCCCCTGTGCCCATCAAGCGCAGCCACTGTGCCCATCAAACGCAGCCACTGTGCCCATCAAACGCAAACGCAGCCACTGTGTCCCCATCAAACTCAGCCACTGTGTCCCCATCAAACTCAGCCACTGTGTCCCCATCAAACGCAGCCACTGTGCCCATCAAGCGCAGCCCCTGTGCGCATCAAACGCAGCCCCTGTGCCCATCAAACGCAGCCCTGTGCCCATCAAACGCAGCCACTGTGAAGAGGAAAATTCACTAAAATGTAAAATCGCAACACTTCTGTTGCATTACATACAAATTGATGCACCTAAAACACATTTGCGTTAACATGCATTTTTTTATGCACTGCGTTGCATTCACATACTTTTTTTTTTTTTTTTTACAGTAGCAGCCAAAATCCTTTATTTCTCTCTCCTTATTGCATGTAGTGATGCATTTTAGTAGGTTGCAGTGTGTTACATTGTGTTTAACTGCAACAAGCTCCATTTTCACCCAGCGTGCTGGCGTGAATGGGATTTCAGCTTTGCATTGCGTCCAGTGTTCATTTCATCCACCTAAAATATTCTAGTCGACTAAATTAATACTATTTTAGTCGACTAAAATACAACTAAGACTAAAAACAATTTAGATGACTAAAATACGACTAAAATTAAAATGGCTTTTTAGTAGAGCTGCACGATTCTGGCTAAAATGAGAATCGCAATTTTCTTTTTTTGCTTAGAATAAAGATCACGATTCTTGCGGCGCAAAATTATCTTTCAGATTTTACAAAAAAATTCTGCTTACTTTACTGTTTGGTTTTTTTTTTTTTTTTTTTTAATTCATTGAAGTGTATTTTTTTTTCCCAAAAAATTGCGTTTGAAAGACCGCTGCGCAAATGCCGTGTAACATAAAATATTGCAGCAATCGCCATTTTATTCTCTAGGGTCTCTGCTAAAAATATATATATATATATATATATAATGTTTGAGGGTTCCAAGTAATTCTCTAGCAAAAAATATTGATTTTATCCGCTTCCTGGCCAGAGCACTTTTTACAATTCGGCACTGCGTCGATTTAACTGGTAATTTGCGCGGTCGTGCGACGTTGTACCCAAACAAAATTTGCGTCCTTTTATTCCCACAAATAGAGCTTTCTGTTGGTGGTATTTGATCACCTCTGCGGTTTTTATTTTTGCGTTATAAATAAAAAAAGAGCGACAATTTTTGAAAAAAAACATAATATTTTTTACTTTTTGCTATAATAAATATCCCCAAAAATGTTTTTAAAAAACGATTTTCTTCATCAGTTTTGGCCGATACGTATTCTTCTACAAATTTTGGTAAAAAAAAATCGCAATAAGCGTATATTGATTGGTTTGCGCAAAAGTTAGAGTGTCTACAAACTATGGGAAAAATGTATAGCATTTTTATTTTTATTTTTTTTACTAGTAATGGCGGTGATCTGCGATTTTTAGCGGTACTGCGACGGACAGATCGGACACTTTTGACACATTTTTTGGGACCATTGACATTTATACAGCGATCAGAGCTATAAATACGCACTGATTACCGTGTAAGGCTAGGTTCACACTGCTGCGAATTCAAAATCGCGCGAATTCGCGGCCGCGAATTTGCCGCGATTTTGCAGCAATTTCAGGGAATGCCAGTCTATAGAGCTGAATTTGCATCGCACACGGATCAAACTCGCACAGGACTCGTTTTTTCCCCCCACAGTTTAGATTTGCCACGCATTGATGTGAACGGCACTAATGTAAAACAATGTTATTAAAATGACTTGCGAATTTGAGAAATCGCAACGGCTCAAATTCGCAATAGAATTCGCAGCAGTGTGAACCCAGGTTCACACTGGTGCGTTTTGACATGCGATTTGGCATGTCGAATCGCATGTCAAAACGGCGATATTTGCCGCAAATTGCCGGAAATGGCACCGTCCTAATCGGTGCGGCGCTGCACCGATTTCAAAAAGTAGTTTCTGTACTACTTTTTGCGCTTTCGGCTGCGATTTACATTGACATCTGTGTCAGATGTCTTTGTAATCGCGGCTGAAATCAAGACTGCCAGCGGGAGTGAAATCATACGAGTTCAGCTGAACTCTCCACGGCTTCACTCCCGCAGCCCCAGTGTGAACCTGGGCTTAATGTCACTGGCAGGGAAGGGGTTAACACTAGGGGGCGATCAAAGGGTTAAATGTGTGTTCCCCTCACTTTGTTCTAACTGTATGGGGATAGGACTGACTAGGTGAGGAGACAGATCATTGTTCCTACTTAGTAGGAACAAACGATATGTCTCCTCTCCCCTGACAGCACAGGGATTTGTGTGGTTACACACACACACACACACAAATCCCCATGTCTGGCTTTGTGCACACGATCACGCATGGCCGGCGGCGATCGCGACCGCCGGCCACGCGCATCGGGTCCTCCGCCGGGCAGCACGCGCCCTCTGGCGGCTCTTAAAGGGAACCCCGTTAATGTACAGGATTTTGGGCCATTGTCCCACAGTAAATGTGCGTGAGCCGGTCGGGAACTGGTTAACTTTGTAAGAAACAAGTGTCAGAAAAAGGTTTAGTCTTTAAGTGGTTAAACTTCCCTCATTTACAGACCGAAGTTCATCCCTTTGATCTAAGAACGAAAAGATACAATGTTTATAGTCATCTACCAGCGTGGACAATGTTGTGAAAAACTTGATAGGCTGCCCCCGTTTTCTTTCTTTTGACAGCTGAGTGAGCAGAGAACTCTCTCTATACTTGTTACATGAATGAATCGGGAAATTCTGCATAGAAATTGTGAGGGGGGGGTTGAATCGAGATCACGATCTTTTAACTAATAATTGTGCAGCTCTACTTTTTTTTAGTCAAAAGACTATGACTAAAACTAAATTGAATTTATATCACAATGGCTAAATCTGTGTCTGTAGTGGATGTACAAACCTTCATACCAAAAATAATAAACATGCTATTAGATTTTTACTCCAGAAGTATATAATGATTGGCAGTTCTAAAGAAATAATGCATTAAAATTCAACTAAACCCATTCGATTTTAGTCGACTAAAATGTACTGGTGATTTTAGTAGACTAAAATATGACTAAAACTAAAATGGCATTTTAGTCAAAAGACTATGACTAAAGCCCCGTACACACGGTCGGACTTCCATCGGACTTTTCTGTGTTTTTTTGTCCGAACGGAGTTGGCCGGGAACACCCATAGCATACACACGCTCTGACTTTTCTGCAAACTTTCCCAAAACTTTTTGCAACATCACGTGGTTTTTCTGCTCTTTTCTGCTCTTTACCGCCACCCTTTTGGTCAACTTCTGCTATTGTTGGTTGATTTTAACATTAGTTGTTTTGTCCATCGGACAAAAGTCCGATGGTTTTCTGTACACACGGACGGACTTTGCTCCATCTGACTTTTGTTGGGCAAAAGTTTGTCCGTTTGCAGACCCAACTTTTGTCCGATGAAAACAAGAAAAAAGCAAAAAAAGTTTGTCCGATGGAGCGTACACACGGGTCGGATTGTTGGTCCAACTTGCTCAAAATGAAGTTTGTTGGCCAAAAGTCCGACCGTGTGTACGCTCCATCGGACAAACTTTTTTCGTTTGGTTTTGGATTTCATCGGACAAAAGTTGGGTCTGCAAACGGACAAACTTTTGCCCAACAAAAGTCCGATGGAGCAAAGTCCGACCGTGTGTACAGAAAACCATAGGACTTTAGTCCGATGGACAAAACAACTAATGTTAAAATCAACCAACAATAGCAGAGGTTGACCAAAGGGTGGCAGTAAAGAGCAGAAAAAACACGCAATGTTGTAAGAAGTTTTAAGAAAGTTTGCAGAAAAGTCCTGTGGTGTGTATGCTATGGGTGTTCCCAACCAACTCTTTTCGGACAAAAATCCACGGAAAAGTCCGATGGAAGTCCGACCGTGTGTATGAGGCTTTAGACTAAATCGTAGTTTAATGTCAAAATTAACACTGATTGCGTAACTCGGCCCAACACCCGTGGTCTGAATGGGCCCCAAAGGAGTAGGGGCCCGGGTCACTTTACAGAAGCAGGGCTTGTTTATAAACAATGTTACTTTGTATCACTCTGTCTCCCATCTGATCAATGTTTGTAAACAACCTTACTTTGTAACTGTCTATCTCCTGTCTGATCTGTTTTTTATAAACATTATGTCAGACTTTCTTTAGCGTCTGTATTTGGAGTTTCTCAACTGTAATTTTGAATTCCTGCAATTGTAAAGGGAGGAGACCAGTAGCAGGACATACGATATACATCCTATGTACTCAGATTCATTTTTTGGGGCACATGTAGCGTGTCAAGTGTTCACAAAGGGTTCAAAATTGGATCTCTCATTCTGATCTCTGGATCTTATATTTTCCTTTTCAAGGCTTCATTTTTACCAGAACGTACCTTTAGGCCCTCATCTCTCTATCTCCTGTCTGGTCAATGTTTATAAACAATGTTACTTTGTATCTCTCTATCTCCTGGAGTCTGGTCAATGTTTATAAACAATGTTATGTTGTATCTCTCTATCTCCCATCTGATCAATGTTTATAAACAATGTTACTTTGTATCTCTCTATCTCCTGTCTGATCAATGTTTATAAACAATGTTACTTTGTATCTCTCTATCTCCCATCTGATCAATGTTTATAAACAATGTTACTTTGTATCTCTCTATCTCCTGTCTGATCAATGTTTATAAACAATGTTACTTTGTATCTCTCTATCTCCTGTCTGATCAATGTTTATAAACAATGTTACTTTGTATCTCTCAATCTCTCCATCTTCCGTCTGAACAATGTTTATAAACAATGTTACTTTCTATCTCTCCATCTTCTGTCTGATCAATGTTGGCAGCACAGTGGTGTACTGGGTAGCACTCTCGCCTACCAGTAAAAAGGGTCGCTGGTTCGAATCCCAACCACGACACCACCTGCCTAGAGTTTGCATGTTCTCCCTGTGCCTGCGTGGGATTCCTCCGGGTACTCCGGTTTCCTCCCACCCTCCAAAGACATGCTGGTAGATTTATTGACTTCTGTCTAAATTGGCCCTAGTATATGAATGTGTGTTAGGGACCTTAGATTGTAAGCTCCTTGGGGGCAGGGACTGATGTAAATGTACAATGTATATGTAAAGCGCTGTGTAAATTGACGGCGCTATATAAGTACCTAAATAATAATAATAAACAATGTTACTTTGTATCTTTGTATCTCCCATCTGATCAATGTTTATAAACAATGTTACTTTGTATCTCTCTATCTCCAGTCTGATCAATGTTTATAAACAATGTTACTTTGTATCTCCTGTCTGATCACTGTTTATAAACAATGTTACTTTGTATCTCTCTGTCTGGTCAATGTTTATAAACAATGTTACTTTGTATCTCTCTGTCTGGTCAATGTTTATAAACAATGTTACTTTGTATCTCTCTATCTCCAGTCTGATCAATGTTTATAAACAATGTTACTTTGTATCTCCTGTCTGATCAATGTTTATAAACAATGTTACTTTGTATCTCTCTGGTCAATGTTTATAAACATTGTTACTTTGTATCTCCTGTCTGATCAATGTTTATAAACAATGTTACTTTGTATCTCTCTGGTCAATGTTTATAAACATTGTTACTTTGTATCTCCTGTCTGATCAATGTTTATAAACAATGTTACTTTGTATCTCTCTATCTCCCGTCTGATCAATATTTTATCAATAGTTTATAAACATTGATCAGACAGGAGACAGAGTGTACCTTTAAAGCGGCACAATGATGTCTGGCACAAGCGCGTAGCCAACACATTTACCATTTGCCACAGTCGGCCCCGGCTCTGCTGACACAACACCCGGCGCGGCTCCGCAGCTTGTTCCTCCTTGTTAGAAGGTGTTAGTTTTGGCCGCGGCACCAAATCTGCAGCTCCCTATTCTCATTTCTCAACCAACAGAAAACTCATCCATCAAAAAGTCCTTTTTTCTTCATTTTTTTTTTTTTTATGTGAATTCAGTAAATCACTGAATAAAAAAAAAAAAAAAAAAACCCCGCCTCTCGCAGATCATTTGGAAAGAAATGTTAGCGGAATGAGCTCAGCGTTTGGCACGGCTGGCACTCGGCATTAGGGGGGGGAAAAGATGATGAAACCGGGATTTTCAGTTTTATTAGCTTGTTGAAGTCCCGTCACTTTCCAGCCAACGTACAAATTTCGGCAGAGACAGAGAAAAATAATCATTTCTGCCGTAGAGGCCGCGAGATCTATTTATGTCTCGTGTTGGCGGCGGTGAAATCCCAGGCTGGATTCTGCCGAGGAGAAAACGATGACCTCAATACAATTTTCATCTGCTGCTAGATTATGATATAAATATCCATAAAATGAGGGGGGGGGGGGGGAGGGGACAGCTGGCAGGGGTTTTGGGGGGCGAGCGCCAACACCCTTCAAATACAACATCTTTAAACTTCTTTGGCTGGGCCAAGGCCAGAGGACCCTCCGAGGACCCGATGTTATCATTGGTTGTTTGTTTTTTTGGTGTCACTTGATTTATTCGTAGCGGAGTAGGCAAAAGTCGCATCGTCTCGCCAAGTCAGCAGGTTTTTTTTTTTTTTTGGAGGGCAACTGTGACCCCCACAAACCCCATTCTGGTTAATTCCCCGGATCCAAGTATTGTCACACGGAGTTTTTAGTAACTATAAAGCTGGGAAAAGAATTGTCCACTTATTTTTTAAAGCCTTTTTATTATATTTTGGATAATGAGGAACGTTTAGAATGTACAAAGCCAAGAGGTAGAGAATGATTAGAACCCTCTGTGAGATTTGTATTGCTCTCCCTGTAACCATCTCTTTTTTTTTATATGTCATGGTGACCATTGTCACCGTGTCTGGTAAAGAAAAAAAAAAATGTAAAAAAATAAATAAAAAAAAAGTAAGACATTTTTTACTTTTTTGGGTTGTCACCAGAACTGGAAAAGTTGGGAAATCTTCCAATGGGGGACACTTGTTCTGGTGACAACTGTCCTCTTAGTTTTGTGAAGAGATCTGACTTCCTGTTGCATTTCTGGGACAGGAAGTGAAGGGAAATCTACCCAATAGAACAGGGGTCTCCAAACTTTAGGAAAAAAAAGACCCAGTTTACTGCCCTTCAAGCTTTACAGGGGCCAGACTGTGGCCAGTGGTAGTAGAAAATGCCCCAGCATCGTTGGGAGTAAGCAATGCCATAGGGTTGGTGGTCAGTGAGAGGAATAGTGCCCCATCATTGGTGTCATTTGGAGGAATAGTGCCCCATCTCTGTTATCAGTGGGAGGAATAGTGCCCCATCTCTGGTATCAGTGGGAGGAATAGTGCCCCATCTCTGGTATCAGTGGAAGGAATAGTGCCCCATCATTGGTGTCAGTGGAAGGAATAGTGCCCCATCATTGGTGTCAGTGGGAGGAATCGTGCCCCATCATTGGTGTCAGTGAGAGGAATAGTGCCCCATCATTGGTGTCATTTGGAGGAATAGTGCCCCATAATTGGTATCAGTGGGAGGAATAGTGCCCCATCTCTGGTATCAGTGGGAGGAATAGTGCCCCATCATTAGTGTCAGTGGAAGGAAGAGAACCCCATAATGTGTCGGTGGGAGGAATAGTGCCCCATCATTGGTGTCAGTGGGAGGAATAGTGCCCCATCATTGGTGTCAGTGGGAGGAATAGTGCCCCATCACTGGTGTCAGTGGGAGGAATAGTGCCCCATCACTGGTGTCAGTGGGAGGAATAGTGGCCCATCTTTGGTGTCAGTGGGAGGAATAGTGCCCCATCACTGGTGTCAGTGGGAGGAATAGTGGCCCATCTTTGGTGTCAGTGGGAGGAATAGTGCCCCATCATTGGTGTCAGTGGGAGGAATAGTGCCCCATCATTGGTGTCAGTGGGAGGAATAGTGCCCCATCATTGGTGTCAGTGGGAGGAATAGTGCCCCATCACTGGTGTCAGTGGGAGGAATAGTGGCCCATCTTTGGTGTCAGTGGGAAGAATAGTGCCCCATCACTGGTGTCAGTGGGAGGAATAGTGCCCCATCACTGGTGTCAGTGGGAGGAATAGTGCCCCATCATTGGTATCAGTGGGAGGAATAGTGCCCCATCACTGGTGTCAGTGGGAGGAATAGTGCCCCATCATTGGTGTCAGTGGGAGGAATAGTGCCCCATCACTGGTGTCAGTGGGAGGAATAGTGGCCCATCTTTGGTGTCAGTGGGAGGAATAGTGGCCCATCACTGGTGTCAGTGGGAGGAATAGTGCCCCATCACTGGTGTCAGTGGGAGGAATAGTGCCCCATCTTTGGTGTCAGTGGGAGGAATAGTGCCCCATCATTGGTGTCCGTGGAAGGAATAGTGCCCCATCTTTGGTATCAGTGGGAAAAATAGTGCCCCATCATTGGTGTCAGTGGGAGGAATAGTGCCCCATCCTTGGTGTCAGTGGGAGGAATAGTGCCCCATAATTGGTGTCAGTGGGAGGAATAGTGCCCCATAATTGGTGTCAGTGGAAGGAATAGTGTCCCATCATTGCCTTGCCTTGTCCCCCCCCCCCCTCCCTGCTCCTCATCAACATGCTTATGACATTTTTAAATAAAAACCTTTCCAACTTCCTTGCACTGGTTTCCCTTTACCTTTTCATCTGAGATGCATCACCAACCAATCAATGCCCACCACCCCTCTCTGCCAATCCCCTGCACTGGCTTCCCTTCACCTCTGATCTGAGATTCATCATAGAAACCAATCGGCTTCCAGGTTTTATTGTCAAATGAATATACTTTTATATATAAAAAATGACAGCCCCGGCCCCCCGGACTGACTCCTCTGCTCTGACAGGGAGAGAATACAAGAAAATAGCAGCACACACAGCTCTCGTTTAGCCTAAACTAGTAAAAGAACAGAAGTGTGCGGATTCAGATTGCTGGCAATGCCCAACGGTGATTGGTCCCCTTCAAACACCCATCACATAATATTAGAATAAAATTTATTGTTACTTTTTTTGCAGCTGTTGTCTGACCTCCTCACCGATTTTTATCATTGCAGGAGAATTGGAAAGTGAGCATCTCTTTTGTGGTGGAGAAGCAGCAGGAGGATGAAGTGCACACCCGGGCCCTATCGCAAGCCGTTTTGGCCCCGCAGCGCAGGCTCTTCAGTCTGGTGTCCTGGGAGAAGGTTCTGCAGCAGGTATGGAGCCTCGTTGTCTGTAGACAGCGGTGGGATGTCGGGACCTTGGAAAATGCGCGAGGGAATGTATTGCTGGTTTGCACGGCGCTTAGACACAACCTGTCCGTTTTATAAAAAAATATTTAATTTCCGGATCATGTTTCTTTTATTTATTATTTTTAATCTACACTGCCAATTCAATCTCTTTATTACTTTTATTTAATATTTTGTAGATATGTACAAACCAATGCACAGTCAACCAGTTCAACTTTCATACCCCATTTATTATGGGCCACAGCAATTTTACCTTTTCACAAATGTAACTTTATTACTTATAACTAGTGATGAGCCGAACACCCCCGGGTTCGGTTCGCACCAGAACCCGCGAACGGACCGAAAGTTTGTACGAACATTAGAACCCTATTAAATACAATGGATGCGAACGTTCGAATTCTAAAGTGCTAATTATAACGACTATTATGCATGTTATTGTCCTAAAAAGGGTTTGGGAACCCGGGTTCTGCACCAGGGGACATGTATCAATGCAAAAAGAAGTTCTAAAAACGGCCGTTTTTCGGGAGCAGTCATTTTAATGATGCATAAAGTGAAAAAAAAAAAAGTCAAATATTCCTTTAAATATCGTACCTGGGGGGTGTCTAAAGTATGCCTGTGAAGTGCCACGTGTTTCCCGTGTTTAGAACTGTCCCTGCACAAAATGACACTTCTAAAGGGAAAAAAGCCATTTAAAACTGCTTGCGGCTTTAATGTAATGTCTGGTCCCGGTAATATGGATGAAAATCTTTAGGAAAAATGGCATAGCTACCCCATCACCCCCCCCCCCCCCCCCACCCCAGCCCATTACCAGCCCCTTTGGGTCTTGTATGGATATTAAGGGGAACCCCGCACACAAAATAAAAAAGGCCCTATATACTCTGAACAGCCGTATACAGGCGGTGCATACAAGACAGGGACTGTAGGTTTGTTCTTATGTAGAATGTGTTTGTAATTTTGAACAGGTACATTGTTGAAGTGTAGCTCCAGCCCAAAAATCTATTTTTAAACTTTTTGGAAAACATAGGGAAGGGTTATCACCCCTGTAACATTTGTTTTGCTGTCTGTGCCCCTGTTCAGAACATTTCACCTCACTTTCCGTCCCAATGACAACTGTTTTTGAAATGTGGTGTTTTTCTTGAAACAAGGATTGCTGATAAAGCATCAGTACAGAGGAGACACCTTTCTCCCATATTAATTCTTACAGGAGAGAATTTTCCTTCCTAGGGGTAGATTTCCTCTCACTTCCTGTTGTCTTCTTCCGTTTGCAAGTAGGAGTCGTTTGTAAGTTGGATGTTTGAAAGTAGGGACCTGCCGTATATACTCTGCAGAAATAGGCCCCTTAGTTGTTGGTGTTGGCACAACACTGTAAGCACTCACAGTTACTCTTGGTTGGTGCTGGAACGCCCTGCTGTCAACTATTATATCAGGAATTGTAATAACATATAATTGTTGAACAGTGGTAGTAAAAATTGGGCCTTTGATGGTGGTGCTGGTGCCACAACACTGTAAGGCCTGACAGTTACTCTTGGTGGGCGCAGCAATGGGCCCTGCTGTGAATTATTAGATCAAGAATTGTAATTACATGCCCCTGTTGAACAGGGGCTGAAAAATTGGGCCTTTGGTGGTGGTGATGGTGGTGCTGGTGCCACAACACTGTAAGGCCTGACAGTTACTCTTGGTGGGCGCAGCAATGGGCCCTGCTGTGAATTATTAGATCAATAATTATAATTGCATGCCCCTGTTGAACAGGGGCTGAAAAATTGGGCCTTTGGTGGTGGTGATGGTGGTGCTGGTGCCACAACACTGTAAGGCCTGACAGTTACTCTTGGTGGGCGCAGCAATGGGCCCTGCTGTGAATTATTAGATCAATAATTATAATTGCATGCCCCTGTTGAACAGGGGCTGAAAAATTGGGCCTTAGGCACTGGTGGCACAACACTGCAACCCCTCACAGGTACTGTACTTGGAGCACAGCAATGAGGCCTGTTGCAAAGTATTGCATCAAAAATTGTAATTACACGCCCCTGTTAAACAGGGGCTGAAAATTGGGCCTTAGCCACTGGTGGCGTCACCCATAAACCAAAATGATCTTCCAAGCTATCATCATTAATCGTATCATTGAGGAGGAGGAGGATAGCCAGTCAACATAACAGCACAGGCACTCAGCATCAGCATCAGTCTTGAAGGGATGTGACATTTTAAAATCAATTAGTCTGTTATATCAGCATCAGGTGTGTGGTAGCTGGTGGTGATCCAAGACTGGTTCATCTTGATGAAAGTCAGTCGATCAACCGAGTCGGTGGACAGGCGCACCCTGTGATCCGTGACAAATCCTCCAGCAGCACTGAATGTGCGTTCTGAAAGAACGCTGGATGCAGGACAGGCCAGTAGCTCAATTGCATACTGTGCAAGCTCTGGCCAGTGATCCATCCTCAAGACCCAGTAAGCCAGAGGATTTTCGGTGGGGAAGGTGTCCAAGTCTGACCTTGCCCCTAGGTATTCCTGCACCATGTATATCAGACGCTGGCGATGGTTGCTGGAACCGATCATACTTTGGGGCTGCGGACTAAAGAATTGTCTGAACGCATCGGTCAGACGGCCACCTTCCCCACCGCTCCTTCTTTGACTGCCCGAAGCCTCAGCAACTCGTTGTCCAGGACCAGGAGTTTGTAACCTCCCAGTCTCTGGGAACGCGTTGCACAGACCTTTCTGCAAGGCCTCCCGGAGTTGTCTCATCCTCTGCTCCCTCTGCGACGGTAACATAAGGTCCGCAACCTTACCCTTGTACCGTGGATCAAGGAGAGTGGCCAGCCAGTAATGGTCCCTCTCCTTGATCCGAAGAATACGAGGATCCTTCCGCAGACTTTGCAGGATCAGGGAGGCCATGCAGCGTAGGTTAGCTGAGGCATTCAGTCCGGAGTCCTCTGGGTCACTAAGGACGACATGATCCGCAGCCACCTCCTCCCAGCCACGTACAAGTCCACTGGTTTCTTGGGACTGTAAATCATCCCTAAAAGACTGCTGCTGATGATGCTGAGTGCCAGCCTCCACCTCCATGCTGACACAATCCTCCTCCTCCTCCTCCTCCTCTTCCTGTGCGATGGGTGGGACAGAAGGAACACTGTCTGGGTAAAGGGGGCCTTGAGAGGCAAGGAAGTCCTCCTCTTCCTGCCTCTGTTCTGCCTCAAGTGCCCTGTCCATTATTCCACGCAGCGTGTGCTCCAACAGGTGGACAAGAGGTACAGTGTCACTGATGCATGCACTGTCACTGCTCACCATCCTCGTGGCCTCCTCAAATGGTGCCAGGACAGTGCATGCATCCCTGATCATGCCCCACTGGCGTGGTGAAAAAAACCCGAGCTCCCCTGACCCTGTCCTGGTGCCGTAGTCGCACAGGTACTCATTGATGGCCCTCTGCTGCGTGTGCAGCCGCTGCAGCATGGCCAACGTTGAGTTCCACCTGGTGGGCATGTCACATATAAGGCGGTTCTTGGGCAGGTTCAACTCCTTTTGCAGCTCAGCCAGGCGAGCACTGGCATTATAAGATCTGCGGAAATGAACACAGACTTTCCTGGCCTGCCTCAGGACATCCTGTAAGCCTGGGTACCTGCCCAAGAACCGCTGCACCACCAGGTTAAGGACGTGAGCCACACAGGGCACATGGGTCAGTTGTCCCTGTCGGAGGGCGGAGAGGAGGTTGGTGCCATTGTCGCAAACCACCATTCCTGGCTTAAGCTGGCGTGGCGTCAACCACCTCTTGGCCTGCCCCTGCAGAGCAGACAGGACCTCTGCCCCAGTGTGGCTCCTGTCCCCCAAACACACCAGCGCAAGCACGGCATGGCATCTTTTTGCCTGCGTACTTGCGTAGCCCCTTGAACGCCTACGGAGCACCGCTGGTTCCGAGGACAAACCACAGGAAGAGGCCATGGAGGAAGAAGAAGAGGAGGGGGTGGAGGAGAGAGGTGTGTCACAACCAGTAGTAGCATTTTGGAGGCGTGGCGGCGGAACAACCTCCAACACTACTGCACCTTGTCCTGCATCCTTCCCAGCTGCCAAAAGAGTGACCCAATGGGCCGTGAAAGAAAGGTAACGTCCCTGTCCATGCCTGCTGGACCATGAGTCAGCGGTAATATGCACCTTACCGCTGACCGCCCTGTCCAGCGAGGCCAAGACATTGCCTTCCACATGCCTGTAGAGGGCCGGAATCGCCTTCCGTGAGAAAAAGTGGCGTTTGGGAACCTGCCACTGAGGAACCGCACATTGCACAAACTCACGGAAGGGGGCCGAGTCTACCAACTGAAAAGGCAGCAGTTGAAGCGCTAGCAATTTAGCCAAGCTAGCATTCAACCGCTGGGCATGTGGATGGCTGGGAGTGAACTTCTTTTGACGGTCCAGCAGCTGGGGCACAGGGAAATTTGCCTGCTAGAATCGGACGTCGGTGTACTGCTAGCAGAGTGGCCGCAAGTACTTGGCTGTGACACACCTAATTCTACACCTTCATTCCTCTCAGTGCAGGTTTCAGAGAGGACTGAAGGTATAGTGGGGTTGGAGATCCCAGCTGATGCGGTGCAAGGAGAGATCCGCTTTGTTCTGTGGTGTGGGTCTTTAAGGTAGGCTTGCCAACGAGCTGCATGGCAGGTCAACATATGTCTGGTCAGGCATGTGGTACCCAAGCGGCTGATGTTTTGGCCACGCGATATACGCTTGAGACATATGTTGCAAACAGCAGCTGTGCGCTCTGATGCACTCGCCTCAAAAAAGGCCCACACCAAAGAACTTTTTGAATGACGGGCAGAGGCAGCGCCCTGCACAGGCGGAGCTCTGCGTTGTGATTCCGTCGGTGTGCTGCCCATACGCTGGCCACCCAAGGGCATCCTGCCTCGTTGGAGATGTGCCTCCTCCTCATCCTCCTCCTCCTCCTCTCTCCTATTAGGCACCCACGTGGAGTCAGTGACCTCATCATCCCCTCCCTCCTCATCACTGGAGCCAATCTGGCAGTATGCTGCAGCTGCTGGAGCATGACTGCCAGATTGGTGTCCTTCTTGAGCATCCCCTCTCTCTGCTGTCACGCTACTGCCTTCCTCTATCTGGGTATCATCATCAGATCCTTCGAAACGCTGGGCATCCTCCTGGAGCATGTACCCAACACTGTGCTCAAACAGTTCGGGGGACTCCTCAGGAGGAGGACATGGTGGGTCTAGGGAAGGATTGACTAATGAAGATAATGATACCAGAGAAGAGGACGCTTTGGCAGCTGCTTTGCCAGTACCCTGAGCCTGGGTGAGAGAGGATGAGGAGGATGAGGTGGGCTTGGTCATCCACTCTACCAAGTCTTCGGCATGATGTGGCTCAACATTAGTGATGAGCCGAACACCCCCGGGTTCGGTTCGCACCAGAACCCGCGAACGGACCGGAAGTTCGAACGAACATTAGAACCCTATTAAATACAATGGATGCGAACGTTCGAATTCTAAAGTGCTAATTATAACAACTATTATGCATGTTATTGTCCTAAAAAGGGTTTGGGAACCCGGGTTCTGCACCAGGGGACATGTATCAATGCAAAAAGAAGTTTTAAAAACGGTCGTTTTTCGGGAGCAGTCATTTTAATGATGCATAAAGTGAAAAAAAAAAAGTCAAATATTCCTTTAAATATCGTACCTGGGGGGTGTCTAAAGTATGCCTGTGAAGTGCCACGTGTTTCCCGTGTTTAGAACTGTCCCTGCACAAAATGACACTTCTAAAGGAAAAAAAAGCCATTTAAAACTGCTTGCGGCTTTAATGTAATGTCTGGTCCCGGTAATATGGATGAAATTCTTTAAGAAAAATGGCATAGCTACCCCATGACCCCCCCCCCCCTACCCCAGCCCATTACCAGCCCCTTTGGGTCTTGTATGGATATTAAGGGGAACCCCGCACATAAAATAAAAAAGGCCCTATATACTCTGAACAGCCGTATACAGGCGGTGCATACAAGACAGGGACTGTAGGTTTGTTCTTATGTAGAATCTGTTTGTAATTTTGAACAGGTACATTGTTGAAGTGTAGCTCCAGCCCAAAAATCTATTTTTAAACTTTTTGGAAAACATAGGTAAGGGTTATCACCCCTGTAACATTTGTTTTGCTGTCTGTGCCCCTGTTCAGAACATTTCACCTCACTTTCCGTCCCAATGACAACTGTTTTTGAAATGTGGTGTTTTTCTTGAAACAAGGATTGCTGATAAAGCATCAGTACAGAGGAGACACCTTTCTCCCATATTTATTCTTACAGGAGAGAATTTTCCTTCCTAGTGGTAGATTTCCTCTCACTTCCTGTTGTCTTCTTGCGTTTGCAAGTAGGAGTCGTTTGTAAGTTGGATGTTTGAAAGTAGGGACCTGCCGTATATACTCTGCAGAAATAGGCCCCTTAGTTGTTGGTGTTGGCACAACACTGTAAGCACTCACAGTTACTCTTGGTTGGTGCTGGAACGCCCTGCTGTCAACTATTATATCAGGAATTTTAATTACATATAATTGTTGAACAGTGGTAGTAAAAATTGGGCCTTTGATGGTGGTGCTGGTGCCACAACACTGTAAGCCCTGACAGTTACTCTTGGTGGGTGCAGCAATGGGCCCTGCTGTGAATTATTAGATCAAGAATTGTAATTACATGCCCCTGTTGAACAGGGGCTGAAAAATTGGGCCTTAGGCACTGGTGGCACAACACTGCAACCCCTCACAGATACTGTACTTGGAGCACAGCAATGAGCCCTGTTGCAAAGTATTGCTTCAAAAATTGTAATGACACGCCCCTGTTAAACAGGGGCTGAAAAATTGGGCCTTAGGCACTGGTGGCACAACACTGCAACTCCTCACAGATACTGTACTTGGAGCACAGCAATGAGCCCTGTTGCAAAGTATTGCTTCAAAAATTGTAATTACACGCCCCTGTTAAACAGGGGCTGAAAAATTGGGCGTTAGGCACTGGTGGCGGCACCCATAAACAAAAATGATCTTCCAAGCTATCATCATCAATCGTATCATTGAGGACTCGGAGGAGGAGGATAGCCAGTCAACATAACAGCACAGGCACTCAGCATCAGCATCAGTCTTGAAGGGATGTGACATTTTAAAATCAATTAGTCTGTTATATCAGCATCAGGTGTGTGGTAGCTGGTGGTGATCCAAGACTGGTTCATCTTGATGAAAGTCAGTCGATCAACCGAGTCGGTGGACAGGCGCACCCTGTGATCCGTGACAAATCCTCCAGCAGCACTGAATGTGCGTTCCGAAAGAACGCTGGATGCAGGACAGGCCAGTAGCTCAATTGCATACTGTGCAAGCTCTGGCCAGTGATCCATCCTCAAGACCCAGTAAGCCAGAGGATTTTCGGTGGGGAAGGTGTCCAAGTCTGACCTTGCCCCTAGATATTCCTGCACCATGTTTATCAGACGCTGGCGATGGTTGCTGGAACCAATCATACTTTGGGGCTGCGGACTAAAGAATTGTCTGAACGCATCGGTCAGACGGCCACCTTCCCCACCGCTCCTTCTTTGACTGGCCGAAGCCTCAGCAACTCGTTGTCCAGGACCAGGAGTTTGCAACCTCCCAGTCTCTGGGAACGCGTTGCACAGACCTTTCTGCAAGGCCTCCCGGAGTTGTCTCATCCTCTGCTCCCTCTGCGACGGTAACATAAGGTCCGCAACCTTACCCTTGTACCGTGGATCAAGGAGAGTGGCCAGCCAGTAATGGTCCCTCTCCTTGATCCGAAGAATACGAGGATCCTTCCGCAGACTTTGCAGGATCAGGGAGGCCATGCAGCGTAGGTTTGCTGAGGCATTCGCTCCGGAGTCCTCTGGGTCACTAAGGACGACATGATCCGCAGCCACCTCCTCCCAGCCACGTACAAGTCCACTGGTTTCTTGGGACTGTAAATCATCCCTAAAAGACTGCTGCTGATGATGCTGAGTGCCAGCCTCCACCTCCATGCTGACACAATCCTCCTCCTCCTCCTCCTCCTCCTCCTCTTCCTGTGCGATGGGTGGGACAGAAGGAACACTGTCTGGGTAAAGGGGGCCTTGAGAGGCAAGGAAGTCCTCCTCTTCCTGCCTCTGTTCTGCCTCAAGTGCCCTGTCCATTATTCCACGCAGCGTGTGCTCCAACAGGTGGACAAGAGGTACAGTGTCACTGATGCATGCACTGTCACTGCTCACCATCCTCGTGGCCTCCTCAAATGGTGCCAGGACAGTGCATGCATCCCTGATCATGCCCCACTGGCGTGGAGAAAAAAAACCAAGCTCCCCTGACCCTGTCCTGGTGCCGTAGTCGCACAGGTACTCATTGATGGCCCTCTGCTGCGTGTGCAGCCGCTGCAGCATGGCCAACGTTGAGTTCCACCTGGTGGGCATGTCACATATAAGGCGGTTCTTGGGCAGGTTCAACTCCTTTTGCAGCTCAGCCAGGCGAGCACTGGCATTATAAGATCTGCGGAAATGCACACAGACTTTCCTGGCCTGCCTCAGGACATCCTGTAAGCCCGGGTACCTGCCCAAGAACCGCTGCACCACCAGGTTAAGGACGTGAGCCACACAGGGCACATGGGTCAGTTGTCCCTGTCGGAGGGCGGAGAGGAGGTTGGTGCCATTGTCGCAAACCACCATTCCTGGCTTAAGCTGGCGTGGCGTCAACCACCTCTCGGCCTGGCCCTGCAGAGCAGACAGGACCTCTGCCCCAGTGTGGCTTCTGTCCCCCAAACACACCAGCGCAAGCACGGCATGGCATCTTTTTGCCTGCGTACTTGCGTAGCCCCGTGAACGGCTACGGAGCACCGCTGGTTCATAGGACAAACCACAGGAAGAGGCCATGGAGGAAGAAGAAGAGGAGGGGGTGGAGGAGAGAGGTGTGTCACAACCAGTAGTAGCATTTTGGAGGCGTGGCGGTGGGACAACCTCCAACACTACTGCACCTTGTCCTGAATCCTTCCCAGCTGCCAAAAGAGTGACCCAATGGGCCGTGAAAGAAAGGTAACGTCCCTGTCCATGCCTGCTGGACCATGAGTCAGCGGTAATATGCACCTTACCGCTGACCGCCCTGTCCAGCGAGGCCAAGACATTGCCTTCCACATGCCGGTAGAGAGCCGGAATAGCCTTCCGTGAGAAAAAGTGGCGTTTGGGAACCTGCCACTGAGGAACCGCACATTGCACAAACTCACGGAAGGGGGCCGAGTCTACCAACTGAAAAGGCAGCAGTTGAAGCGCTAGCAATTTAGCCAAGCTAGCATTCAACCGCTGGGCATGTGGATGGCTGGGAGTGAACTTCTTTCGACGGTCCAGCAGCTGGGGCAGGGAAATTTGCCTGCTAGAATCGGACGTCGGTGTACTGCTAGCAGAGTGGGCGCAAGTACTTGGCTGTGACACACCTAATTCTACACCTTCATTCCTCTCAGTGCATGTTTCAGAGAGGACTGAAGTTATAGTGGGGTTGGAGATCCCAGCTGATGCGGTGCAAGGAGAGGTCCGCTTTGTTCTTTGGTGTGGGTCTTTGAGGTAGGCTTGCCAACGAGCTGCATGGCAGGTCAACATATGTCTGGTCAGGCATGTGGTACCCAAGCGGCTGATGTTTTGGCCACGCGATATACGCTTGAGACATATGTTGCAAACAGCAGCTGTGCGATCTGATGCACTAGCCTCAAAAAAGGCCCACACCAAAGAACTTTTTGAATGACGGGCAGAGGCAGCGCCCTGCACAGGCGGAGCTCTGCGGTGTGATTCCGTCGGTGTACTGCCCTTACGCTGGCCACCAAAGGGCATCCTGCCTCGTTGGAGATGTGCCTCCTCCTCATCCTCCTCCTCCTCCTCTCTCCTATTAGGCACCCACGTGGAGTCATTGACCTCATCATCCCCTCCCTCCTCATCACTGGAGCCAATCTGGCAGTATGCTGCAGCTGCTGGAACATGACTGCCAGATTGGTGTCCTTCTTGAGCATCCCCTCTGTCTGCTCTCACGCTACTGCCTTCCTCTAGCTGGGTTTCATCATCAGACCCTTCGAAACGCTGGGCATCCTCCTGGAGCATGTACCCAACACTGTGCTGAAACAGTTCGGGGGACTCCTCAGGAGGAGGACATGGTGGGTCTAGGGAAGGAGTGACTGATGATTTGTCTGACATTGATACCAGGGAAGACGACGCTTTGGCAGCTGCTTTTCCAGTACCCTGAGCCTGGGTGAGAGAGGATGAGGAGGAGGAGGAGGGCTTGGTCATCCACTCTACCAAGTCTTCGGCATGATGTGGCTCAACATGTCCAGCTGCCGAAAAGAAGGACAAGCGTGTCCCATGGCCATGTGCTGATGACAATGCACCGCGTCCACGACCAGCACTGTTGCCCCCAGACACAGAGCCTGCTTGCCCTCTTTTATTGCCTCCTGACTGTCTGCCTCTCCTTGTTTGCCTTCCAGACATTCTAATAGATGGCCTGCAGGGAGATGGGAAAAAAGCAATAAGGGCTACCTTCAGGTGTCCTTCTCTGTCCCTGGAAACAAGGACTTGCAGAGTGAAAGAAAAAAAACACTCTCCCTACCTACAGTTTTCTGTCCCTAGAAAAAATGTTTTTTTTAATCACAATATAGCACAAGGAAAATTAACTCACTGTCCTTACAGGTCCCTGGAAACAAGGACTTGCAGAGTGAAAGAAAAAAAACACTCTCCCTACCTACAGTTTTCTGTCCCTAGAAAAAAATGTTTTTTTTAATCACAATATAGCAAAAGGACAATTCACTCACTGTCCTTCCAGGTCCCTGGAAACAAGGACTTGCAGAGTGAAAGAAACTGACACTGTCCCTACCTAGAGTTTTCTGTCCCTGGAATAAATGTTTTTTTCAGCACAATATAGCACAAGGACAATTAACTCACTGTCCTTACAGGTCCCTGGAAACAAGGACTTGCAGAGTGAAAGAAAAAAAATACTCTCCCTACCTACAGTTTTCTGTCCCTAGAAAAAAATGTTTTTTTTAATCACAATATAGCAAAAGGACAATTCACTCACTGTCCTTCCAGGTCCCTGGAAACAAGGACTTGCAGAGTGAAAGAAACTGACACTGTCCCTACCTAGAGTTTTCTGTCCCTAGAATAAATGTTTTTTTTAATCACAATATAGCACAAGGAAAATTAACTCACTGTCCTTACAGGTCCCTGGAAACAAGGACTTGCAGAGTGAAAGAAAAAAAACACTCTCCCTACCTACAGTTTTCTGTCCCTAGAAAAAAATGTTTTTTTTAATCACAATATAGCAAAAGGACAATTCACTCACTGTCCTTCCAGGTCCCTGGAAACAAGGACTTGCAGAGTGAAAGAAACTGACACTGTCCCTACCTAGAGTTTTCTGTCCCTAGAATAAATGTTTTTTTTAATCACAATATAGCAAAAGGACAATTCACTCACTGTCCTTCCAGGTCCCTGGAAACAAGGACTTGCAGAGTGAAAGAAACTGACACTGTCCCTACCTAGAGTTTTCTGTCCCTAGAATAAATGTTTTTTTTAATCACAATATAGCAAAAGGACAATTCACTCACTGTCCTTCCAGGTCCCTGGAAACAAGGACTTGCAGAGTGAAAGAAACTGACACTGTCCCTACCTAGAGTTTTCTGTCCCTGGAATAAATGTTTTTTTCAGCACAATATAGCACAAGGACAATTAACTCACTGTCCTTACAGGTCCCTGGAAACAAGGACTTGCAGAGTGAAAGAAAAAAAATACTCTCCCTACCTACAGTTTTCTGTCCCTAGAAAAAAATGTTTTTTTTAATCACAATATAGCAAAAGGACAATTCACTCACTGTCCTTCCAGGTCCCTGGAAACAAGGACTTGCAGAGTGAAAGAAACTGACACTGTCCCTACCTAGAGTTTTCTGTCCCTGGAATAAATGTTTTTTTCAGCACAATATAGCACAAGGACAATTAACTCACTGTCCTTACAGGTCCCTGGAAACAAGGACTTGCAGAGTGAAAGAAAAAAAATACTCTCCCTACCTACAGTTTTCTGTCCCTAGAAAAAAATGTTTTTTTTTAATCACAATATAGCAAAAGGACAATTCACTCACTGTCCTTCCAGGTCCCTGGAAACAAGGACTTGCAGAGTGAAAGAAACTGACACTGTCCCTACCTAGAGTTTTCTGTCCCTAGAATAAATGTTTTTTTTAATCACAATATAGCAAAAGGACAATTCACTCACTGTCCTTCCAGGTCCCTGGAAACAAGGACTTGCAGAGTGAAAGAAACTGACACTGTCCCTACCTAGAGTTTTCTGTCCCTAGAATAAATGTTTTTTTTAATCACAATATAGCAAAAGGACAATTCACTCACTGTCCTTCCAGGTCCCTGGAAACAAGGACTTGCAGAGTGAAAGAAACTGACACTGTCCCTACCTAGAGTTTTCTGTCCCTAGAATAAATGTTTTTTTTAATCACAATATAGCAAAAGGACAATTCACTCACTGTCCTTCCAGGTCCCTGGAAACAAGGACTTGCAGAGTGAAAGAAACTGACACTGTCCCTACCTAGAGTTTTCTGTCCCTAGAATAAATGTTTTTTTTAATCACAATATAGCACAAGGAAAATTAACTCACTGTCCTTACAGGTCCCTGGAAACAAGGACTTGCAGAGTGAAAGAAAAAAAACACTCTCCCTACCTACAGTTTTCTGTCCCTAGAAAAAAATGTTTTTTTTAATCACAATATAGCAAAAGGACAATTCACTCACTGTCCTTCCAGGTCCCTGGAAACAAGGACTTGCAGAGTGAAAGAAACTGACACTGTCCCTACCTAGAGTTTTCTGTCCCTGGAATAAATGTTTTTTTCAGCACAATATAGCACAAGGACAATTAACTCACTGTCCTTACAGGTCCCTGGAAACAAGGACTTGCAGAGTGAAAGAAAAAAAATACTCTCCCTACCTACAGTTTTCTGTCCCTAGAAAAAAATGTTTTTTTTAATCACAATATAGCAAAAGGACAATTCACTCACTGTCCTTCCAGGTCCCTGGAAACAAGGACTTGCAGAGTGAAAGAAACTGACACTGTCCCTACCTAGAGTTTTCTGTCCCTAGAATAAATGTTTTTTTTAATCACAATATAGCAAAAGGACAATTCACTCACTGTCCTTCCAGGTCCCTGGAAACAAGGACTTGCAGAGTGAAAGAAACTGACACTGTCCCTACCTAGAGTTTTCTGTCCCTAGAATAAATGTTTTTTTTTAAGCACACTATAGCAGAAGCACAAAACACACTGACACTCTCCCTACCTATCCTTCTCTTTCCCTAAACTAAAGGAATCCAGGTTAAGCAAGAAAGAAATAACAGTCACTGTCCCTGCCTATGCTACTCTATCCCTGCTCCGGAACACACTACACTAGGCCGCCGTGCTGGCGGCCTTTTATAGTGTGGGGCGTGTACTAAACACCCTCAGCAATAATTGGCCACAGGCATCCTGCCTGTGGCCAATCATTGCTCTCCTCGCTGCCGGCGCTGTGATTGGCCAAGCATGCGGGGTCACAGTGCATGCTTGGCCAATCACAGCGCCTGGATGACACTGCGATGGCGTAGTGCATTGTGGGCCGTTCGCGTCACTCGAATTTGGCGCGAACGGCCCAAATCGTTCGATCTTCGTCGAACGATCGAACAGCCAATGTTCGAGTCGAACGTATGTTCGACTCGAACACGAAGCTCATCCCTACTCAACATGTCCAGCTGCCAAAAAGAAGGACAAGCGTGTCCCATGGCCATGTGCTGATGACAATGCACCGCGTCCACGACCAGCACTGTTGCCCCCAGACACAGAGCCTGCTTGCCCTCTTTTTTTGCCTCCTGACTGTCTGCCTCTCCTTGTTTGGCTTCCAGACATTTTAATGGATGGCCTGCAGGGAGATGGGAAAAAGAGCAATAAGGGCTACCTTCAGGTGTATACTGTGCAGGAGGCTTAGCAACAATGACACTGACACTGTCCCCTGCCTATCCTTCTCTGTCCCTAAACACAAGGATTTGCAATATGCTTCAGCAAGATTGGTTTAGAACAGAATAGCACACTGACACTTTCCCTCACTGTACCTCTCTGTCCCTAAACTCAAGGATTTCAAATATGGTTCAGCAAGATTGGTTTAGAACAGAATAGCACACTGACACTTTCCCTCACTGTACCTCTCTGTCCCTAAACTCAAGGATTTCAAATATGGTTCAGCAAGATTGGTTTAGAACAGAATAGCACACTGACACTTTCCCTCACTGTACCTCTCTGTCCCTAAACTCAAGGATTGAAAATATGGTTCAGCAAGATTGGTTTAGAACAGAATAGCACACTGACACTTTCCCTCACTGTACCTCTCTGTCCCTACAAACAAGGATTAGCACAGAATAGCACACTGTCACTGACACTCTCCCTACCTATCCTTATTTGTCCCTAAACACAAGGAATCCAGGATTAGTAAAGGAAAAAAAATGACACTGTCCCTGCCTATGCTTCTCTTTCCCTGCTCCGGAACACACTACACAAGGCCGCCGCGCTGGCGGCCTTTTATAGTGTGGGGCGTGTACTAAACCCCCTCAGCAATAATTGGCCACAGGCATCCTGCCTGTGGCCAATCATTGCTCTCCTCGCTGCCGGCGCTGTGATTGGCCAAGCATGCGGGGTCACAGTGCATGCTTGGCCAATCACAGCGCCTGGATGACACTGCGATGGCGTAGTGCATTGTGGGCCGTTCGCGTCACTCGAATTTGGCGCGAATGGCCCAAATCGTTCGATCTTCGTCAAACGATCGAACAGCCGATGTTCGAGTCGAACGTATGTTCGACTCGAACACGAAGCTCATCCCTACTTATAACTAGAAAATGAATTTTCTGCAGAAAATGTGTGGGAATGCTGAATAGCTGAATTGGATGAATAGCTTAAATCCGTAAGAAAAAGTTGAAGAAGTGAGAATAGTTGGAAAAGTAGGAATGGTTTTAAAATAAACATGAATTTCATTAAAAGTTTGCAAAGAATAAGCCCAATACACACTCTGTTTAATCGATAAAATTTCCTGAAATGATCACTAAACTTAAACAGCTTTTTTCACAAAAACTGAAAAAGATATCAAACTGAAAATATATATCCAGACAGCTGAATATTTTGTGAACTTTTAAAAGTTTGTTTGGCGTCTGTAGGTGAAAGTATGAAGGAGCTGAAACTTTTGGGAGCGGAAGAAGATTTTAAGGATTTGAAGCATGCTCTCATTGACTTCAATGTTAAAAAAAAAAAAGTGTTAAAAAGCTTAAAGTGGTTGTAAACCCACTTTTTAAACAAACACCTACAGGTAAGCCTAGATTAAGGCTTACCTGTAGGTGCATGAAATATCTCTTTAACCTACACGGTTAAGGAGATATTTGCATTTAAATGCGGCGACACCCCATTCACAAATTCGGCTAGGTCGCAACATTCAACGACGTAGCCGAATTTGACAGCTCACGCGCGCATGCGCGGAGTCACGTCTTCGCCGCTCCGGCCAATCACAGCGCCGGAGCGGCGCTGTGATTGGCTGCAGCGGCGATACCCGGAAGTAACATTCCGGCTATCGCCGCAGCGATGGATGCGGCTAGAGGAGGGACACGGACGACTTCGGGGGCCCCGATCGAAGGTAAGTGGTACATAATGAGCTAGTATGCTAGTCATACTAGCTCATTATAGCTTTGTCTTGCAGGTTAGAAAAAAAAAAAAAAACGACAAAAGGGTTTACAACCACTTTAAAGGGGTTGTAAAGCTAAATGTTTTTTCACCTTAAAGCGGTTGTATACCCAAAAATATTACATGCGCCTACAGGTAAGCCTACATTAAGGCTTACCTGTAGGTGCTTGCAATATCTCCGAGACCTACACGGTCTCTGAGATTTTTGCAGAAAATACTGTACCGCTATCTACGGCGCATGCGCGCCGTAAATAACAGCACAGGCGCACTGAGCGCAGCGGCTCTTGAATGGGAGCCCGCCGGACACTGCCGGAATTCGCGGATGCAGGAGGGTCGTCATCGCCGCTTCGGCCAATCACAGCGTCGGAGCGGCGATACCCAGAAGTCACTCCGGGTATCATGGCGGTGACGGAGGACGTGTCCGAGGACCGCTGCGGGGGCTTCAATCTAAGGTAAGTGATTGATAATGAGCTAGTATGCTAGTCATACTAGCTCATTATGCCTTTGCCTTGCAGGTTAAAAAAAAAAAAAAAAAGTTTTGCGGTAGACAACCGCTTTAATGCATCCTATGCATTAAGGTGAAAAAACATCCGACAGTACCGCCCCCCCTCTCCCGAGCCCCCGTTTTACTTACCTGGCCCCTCGAACGTCCCGCGCTCGTCCCCGTCATCCTCCTCGGTTCTGAGCCTGGCTGTCGATTGGCTACACTGGATGGATTGAAAGCAGCGCATCCATTGGCTGGCACTGCTGTCAATCACATCCACGTCGGGGGGCTATGGCCGCCGCTGTATCACGGGAGCGCGCCCGCAATAACTCCACACCATGCGAGCTCGCATGAAGGTGTGGAGTCCTTGCGGGGAGGAGCCGAGACAGCCACCGAGGGACCCCAGAAGACCAGGAAGGGGCCACTGTGTGCAAAACGAGCTGCACAGTGGAGGTAAGTATAACATGTTTGTTATTTAAAAAAAAAAAAAAATTATTTACTGATCCTTAAGGGCCCTTTCACACGGAGGTCCGTTCAGGTCCGCCTGTCAGTTTTTTAGGCGGACCTGAAACGGATCCTCCATGCACCCCTATGGAGGCACGGATGTCAGCGGAGACATGTCCGCTGACATCCGCTCCGCCAAAGTGTGACGGAGGAAAACCCTATTTTTCCTTCCGTCGGCGGAGCGGATCGGATGACAACGGACTCTACGGTCCGTCGTCATCCGATTCCCCATAGGGGAGAGCGGCGCTCTGACAGGGCGGTCCCTGCACAGTGTGCGGGGACCGCCCAGTCATCCGTCGGCTCAGCGGGGATCAACGGAGCGATCCCCGCTGAGCAAGCGGAGCTTCACGGGGCGGATCTGCACGGATCCGCCCCGTGTGAAAGAGCCCTTAATATTTTAAAAAGTATAAATAGTAGAAAAAATTTTGAAGTCCCATCATTAGCTGAAAGAGCGGAACGTTTTAAAAGTTGAATGGTTTTTATAGCTGAAAGTATGCAGAAGTTACGCAGAGCCAAAAATTAAAATTAAAGATAAATTAAAAAACGAATAACAATAGTGGGACTGCTGAAGCATTCCCACTAATAACAAAATAATCTATACATTGTTGTTTTTTTGGGAAAAACTATGCTCTAGAACTAAAATTTGCAAAAATTAGTTTATTTTCATTAAAACTTATAAACAAAAAGACATTTTTTTCCCACTTTCTACCAGTGTGAGTTAAAAAAAAAAAGTTACTTATTGTAAAGAAAAAGAAAAGATAAATAAAAAAGAATAAAAACGATTAACCACTTAACAAACCATCTGACACATGTTTGCAAACATTGTTCATGTTGGAGATAGGGAAATACAGAGTAACATTGTTTATAAACATTGATTAGACAGGAGATAGAGAGATACAAAGTAACATTGTTTATAAACATTGATCAGACAGGAGATAGAGAGATACAAAGTAACATTGTTTATAAACATTGATCAGACAGGGGATAGAGAGATACAAAGTAATATTATATATAAACATTGATCAGACAGGAGATAGAGAGATACAAAGTAACAGTGTTTATAAACATTGATCAGACAGGGGATAGAGAGATACAAAGTAATATTATATATAAACATTGATCAGACAGGAGATAGAGAGATACAAAGTAACATTGTTTATAAACATTGATCAGACAGGGGATAGAGAGATACAAAGTAACATTGTTTATAAACATTGATCAGACAGGGGATAGAGAGATGCAAAGTAACATTGTTTATAAACATTGATCAGACAGGAGATAGAGAGATACAAAGTAATATTATATATAAACATTGATCAGATGGGAGATAGAGAGATACAAAGTAACAGTGTTTATAAACATTGATCAGACAGGAGATAGAGAGATACAAAGTAATATTGTTTATAAACATTTTTCAGACCAGAGATAAATACAGGGTAACATTGTTTTTAACTACTTGACCTCCAGAAGGTTTTGCCCCCTTCATGACCAGGCCATATTTTTGCTATTTAGCTCTCCACTACTTTAACTGGTAATTACACGGTCATGCAACGCTGTACCCAGGCAAAATTTATATAATATTTTTTTTTCACACACATAGAGATTTCTTCTGGTGGTATTTGATCACCACTGGGGTTTTTATTATTTATTATACAACAAAAAAAAGGGCAAAAATTCTTAAAAAAAAAAAAAAATTCTACTTTCTGTTAAATCTAATTTCTTCATAAATATAGGCCAAAATGTATTCTGCTACATGTCTGGTTAAAAAAAAAAAAAATCCCAATAAGCGTATATTGATTGGCTTGTGTGAAAGTTAAAGCGTCTACAAACTATGGGATATACAGTACATCTGCAAATTGATCAGTCCTGATGTACTGATGGCCGATCTAATTTCTTGAGGCCCCAAAAAAAAAAAAATATATGAAAAATAATAGCAAAGGGGGAAAGGAGTTAATTTGGGTTAACTGAGCATTAATAATCCTGTATAATAATGAGAATAATAAAAGTTAATAAAAATAGGAAAAAAAAAATTCACGGGGAATACTGGAGGTGGGAAGGGGCTTGAAGGCAAAGTTCACCTTCACCAGAAAAACTGCCTATGCAGATAAAAACAAACCTTGCAGCTTTGACCAAAGTCGAATTAATGCCCTTGGTATAGGTGTAGGTCATTTATGTACCTCGTGAAACCTGACTGAAAAACATCCAGGGATAGCAGGAAACAGATGGGAGGGGGGAATCAGGACTGGGATCAGGAACAAGAGGAGCAGATAAGAAGCAGTAGAGCACAGGATGCTGGGCAGGAGCAAGATCAAGGTCAGGATCAGAATTAAGGGCATGAAGTCTCTGGAAGCGGAGCACTGCAGGGAGAGGCACTAGTAGTGGAGGACCTAAATACTGTCCCAGCAGCCAGCATCAGATGAAAACTGATTACTGGGATCTGCTGACTGCTGGGAGACACCTGCTGGTGGACACCAGAACTACAACCTTCCGTTCTGGGAAACACAGTGCCACCAGCAGGTGATCCAGGTCCTGACAAATATTGAAAAGGGTGTGAACCAGCCAGGTTGGAGATACAGTGAAACTTCGGATTGCGAGTAACGCGGTTAACGAACGTTTCGCAATACGAGCACTGTATTTTAAAAAATCGTGACTCGGTTTGCCAGTGTTGTCTCGCAAAACGAGCACGATCCAGGCCAAAGCGGTGTGCAGTACCGCTTTTGACCTGAGGTGGGGGGGCGCCAGAGCCGAGCAGAGCCGAACGTCGCAGATGACAGTGTTTGGAAATGCATGGAAAGGCCAGAGGACAGCACGGCTGACCTTAGCAAATCTCGGGTAGGAAGTTTTTCTGAGGTCAGCCGACGTGTCCTCGGGCCTTTTCGGCCGTTTCCGAGGCCCTCCAGCGCCCCCCGCCTCTGGCCGCATGCTGTATTGCATCCCATTGAAGTCAATGCGGAACTAATTATTTTCGTTTCCATTGACTTCAATGGGGAAACTCGCTTTGATATGCGAGCACTTTGGATTACGAGCATTCTCCTGGAACGGATTATGCTCGTAATCCGAGGTTCCACTGTACGCAATTTTTCTTGGTCTTACGGTGGGACTAACTTGAATAACCACCCAACGCAGTTCTACTGGCCCTCTCACATGATCTGGTGCGCTTTGTCCGCAGCAAGGGTGCAGCACAGTGTACCCATGCTTTTCTTGCAGGTTAGCTGCGCTTTTTCCATAGACTTCTATTTTGTCCCACAGTTTTGGTCCTTTTTCAGAAAGCACACCAAAACTGTAGGACATAATAAAAAGTCTATGGCAAGGCGCATCTAACAAGCAAGAAAACCACGGGTACGCTACGCTGCACCCGCGCTGCGGGAGAAGTGCACCAGATCAAGTGAGAGGGCCCTTAGGCCCTTAGGGTCAGTGGAACTGCATTGGGCAGCCATTCCAGTGTAGTCCCACCGCAAGACAAGGAAAAATGCCGTATTTCCTACCTGTTCGGTTCACACCCGGTTTCAGTACGTGTCAGGACCTGGATCACCTGCTGGTGACACTGTGCTTCCTAGAACGGAAGGTTGTAGTTCTGGTGTCCACCAGCAGGTGTCTCCCAGCAGCCAGAAGATCCCAGTAATCGGTTTCCACCTGATGCTGGCTGCTGGGACGGTATTTAGGTCCTCCGCTCCAGTGTTGTGCTCTGCTATCGCACTGTGGGAGAAATTCACCGGCTTGGGTGAAATGGGCCCAAGTGTTACTAAACTGCAGCAGAGAAAAATAAGGTCTCCTGCCCTGCCAGACAAGGACTGCACTGTGTGGCAGAGGTGCATAAATCTCAGGACCGCATGGACAGAAATTGCAAATCCTTTGGGCAGGTAAAGCAGCTCCTGTATATGTATTTCATCTTTTGTCTTTTTGCTCTTATATGAAGAACTTTTTAGACTGACTGTCCCTTTAACACTGGCTGTATTTATTTACTGTTTAGGTCCATGAGCTGGGCAATCCCAAGATGAAGAAATCAAAGGACGCCCCCCTGTATTACGAGGTAAGGGATCGCGTTTCGGGCCGCTTGTGCGATCACAGAGCAGATCTGCGCCTCGCAATGTTTGAGCGTAAATGTACAAACTCATAAAACCCTGAGATTATTCGTAGCGGCCCTCACAAACCTTCTATTAACAATCTCGCCGAGCCCCCGGGGGCCCGCACATCCCTCCATACCCAAATATTGTGTTTGCGTTTTCACCCGGACATGCCCCATAAATTTTAATGCATCTCAGTTTTAAGCCAATATATAAAAATACGGCTTTTTCTCTGCGGTCAGGAAAAGGGAGGGGTGCTGTAACAAACGCCCCCCAGGACTCATTTAACACATACTCGATTGTTAAGTTTATTGGTTTAACTCCGCATTTCCCGGACCGATCTCCTGCACAAGCCGGGGTTTACAGGTTATTTATGGGCTTGTGATTTTGAAAAAAAAAAAAAAAGCGGTGTGTGTGCGTTAGACTGTTCTCCATCAAAGGGGGTAATTGGCTCAGGCAAAGGTCTGCAGGATCCTGACTCTAATTACAGCAGCTACCAGGCCGGCATGGCGGAAGACTGGCGAGAGGGCGAACGTTCCTTGTGCGCTTTTTGTTCTTTTCATCAATACTCCTCTTGCTTGTTTGGCCCTTTTTAACTGATTTACGGTGCCTTGAAAAAGTATTCATACCCCTTGAAACTTTCCACATTTTATCAACCGTAAATTTATTTTATTGGGATTTTATGTGATAGACCAACACAAAGTGGCACATAATTGTGAAGTGGAAGGAAAATGATAAATTGTTTTCATTTTTTTTTTTTACAAATAAATCTGTGAAAAGTGTGGGGGGGCATTTGTATTCAGCCCCCTTTACTCTGATACCTCTAACTAAAATCTAGTGGAACCAATTGCCTTCAGAAGTCACCTAATTAGTAAATAGAGTCCTCCTGTGTGTCATTTAATCTCAGTATAAATACAGCTGTTCTGTGAAGCCCTCAGGAGGTTTGTTAGAGAACCTTAGTGAACAAACAGCATCATGAAGGCCAAGGAACACACCAGACAGGTCAGAGATAAAGTTGTGGAGAAGTATAAAGCAGGGTTAGGTTATAAAAAAAAATCTCCCAAGCTTTGAACATCTCACGGAGCTCTGTTCAATCCATCATCGGAAAATGGAAAGAGTATGGCACAACTGCAAACCTACCAAGACATGGCCGTCCACCTAAACTGACCAGGCTGGGCAAGGAGAGCATTCATCAGAGAAGCAGCCAAGAGGCCCATTGTAACTCTGGAGGAGCTGCAGAGATCCATAGCTCAGGTGGGAGAATTTGTCCACAGGACAACTATTAGTCGTGCTTCTCCACAAATCTGCCCTTTATGGAGGAGTGACAAGAAGAAAGACATTGGTGAAAGAAAGTCATAAGAAGTCCTTTCTGCAGTTTGTGAGAAGCCATGTGGGGGACACAGCAAACATGTGGGGGACACAGCAAACATGTGGGGGACACAGCAAACATGTGGAAGAAGAAGCTCTGGTCAGATGAGACCAAAATTAAACTTTTTGGCCTAAAAGCAAAACGCTATGTGTGGGGAAAACTAACACTGCATATCACCCTGAACACACCATCCCCACCGAGAAACATGGTGGTGGCAGCATCATGTGGTGGGGATGCTTTTCTTCAGCAGGGACAGGGAAGCTGGTCAGAGTTGATGGGAAGATGGATGGAGCCAAATACAGGACAATCTTAGAGGAAAACCTGTTAGAGTCTGCAAAAGACTTGAGACTGGGGTGGAGGTTCACCTTCCAGCAGGACAATGACCCTGAAAAATACAGCCAGAGCTACAATGGAATGGTTTAGATCAAAGCATATTCATGTGTTAGAATGGACCAGTCACAGTCCAGACCTCAATCCCATTGAGAATCTGTGGGAAGACTTGAAAATTGCTGCTCACAGACGCTCTCCATCCAATCTGACAGAGCTTGAGATATTTTACAAAGAAGAATGGGCAAAAATGTCCCTCTCTAGATGTGCAAAGCTGGTGGAGACACCCCCAAAAAGACTTGCAGCTGTAATTGCAGAGAAAGGGGGTTCTACAAAGTATTGACTCCGGGGGGCGCCATACAAATGCCCCCCCCCACCCCCACACTTTTCACATATTTATTTGTATCATTTATCATTTTCCTTCCACTTCACAATTATGTGACACTTTGTGTTGGTCTCTCACATAAAATCCCAATAAAATACATTTACATTTTTGGTTGTAACCTGACAAAATGTGGAAAATTTCAAGGGGTATGAATTAGGGCTGGGAAAAAAAACGATTTTAATCTTGAATTGAGTTTTGAGCTCAAATCGATTCAGATTTGAAGAAAATCGATTTTTTTATATATTTTTTTTTTAATATTTTTTTTTCCTTCAAAGTTTCCGTAGCAGGACTGCAGGGGGCGTATCCAGAATGGCACTGGGCAGCGTTACCCCAATTACATCTACTCGCTGCAGCTGGCGTCTGCCTACCTGATCAGCGTGTCATGCAGACAGACGCCGGCCATTGCAGTGTTCAAAAGCCGCGCCTCCCGAGTCCTCGTCGTCTGTGATAGGCGGAACACTCAATTTCACAGCAGGCAGTATTCAGCCTATCACGGACATCCTCTCATCCTCGTCTGTGTTATGAGGATGACCATGATAGGCGGAACACTGAATGCTGGGAAATTGAGTGTTCCGCCTATCACAGACGAGGAGGAGGCGCGGCTTTTGAATACTGGAATGGCCACCGGTGTAGCAGTAAAATCCGTATACCATGAAAATCTGCATCAGGTACGGGCACAGTGATTGAAGCACGGGCACAGTGAGACACGGGCACAGTGAGACACGGGCACAGTGAAGCACGGGCACAGTGAAGCACGGGCACAGTGAGGCACGGGCACAGTGAGGCACGGGCACAGTGAGGCACGGGCACAGTGAGACACGAGCACAGTGAAGCACGGGCACAGTGAGACACGGGCACAGTGAAGCATGGGCACAGTAAGACACGGGCACAGTGAAGCATGGGCACAGTGAGACACGGGCACAGTGAAGCACGGGCACAGTGAGACACGGGCACAGTGAGACACGGGCACAGTGAGACACGGGCACAGTGAAGCACGGGCACAGTGAGACACGGGCACAGTGAGACACGGGCACAGTGAGACACGGGCACAGTGAGACACGGGCACAGTGAGACATGGGCACAGTGAGACATGGGCACAGTGAGACACGGGCACAGTGAAGCACGGGCACAGTGAGACACGGGCACAGTGAGACACGAGCACAGTGAGACACGGGCACAGTGAGACACGGGCACAGTGAGACAAGGGCACAGTTAAGCACGGGCACAGTGAGACACGGGCACAGTGAGACACGGGCACAGTGAAGCACGGGCACAGTGAGACAAGGGCACAGTGAGACAAGGGCACAGTGAAGCACGGGCACAGTGAGACACGGGCACAGTGAGACACGGGCACAGTGAGACACGGGCACAGTGAGGCATGGACACAGTGAGGCATGGACACAGTTCAATTCAACTAAGAGTAACCTCAGGATTTTTTGTTGTTTTATTAGCTAAATCCAAATACAGTATTAATAATTTGGATGTTTAACAATCTTTGTTGCACACTGCAAAAAACAACAAAAGGTCACAAGCGCTAAATTGGTGGATAAAGAAAAAAATATAATGGATGATGATAATAATAATAATAAGAAAAAAATCCCAAATATTTTGGGAAGTACAAAGTATCCAAAAGGGGGAAAAAACAGGATCCAGCGCAGCAAGAAAAAATCCGTAGCCAGAAGTACAAAATACACAACATGCACACAATATAATCCAGCGCTCATGGAACATACATTATTAACTATTGAAAACTCTTGATGAATTGATAAAAAAGCTTAGTCCATTTATTAATCACAATAAAGAGAGGGATCCAATCCCAAATGTGCAGAGGGCAAATGAATCTTAACTCTCCAGTTGCCAGTGGTGACAAACTTGTTAAACTTGCAGTGACATCCGTGGAGCAAGGAGGGGTTAAAAAAGTCAAAACAAAGCCTGTGGCATGATCTCGGTGTGAGCACAGTACCTTGAATGATGGACAACAGGCAGACCAGCGTGTGGAGGGCCCTCCAAGCCAAAAGGATGCAGAGCCAGGATCGCAGCAAGGCTGGGACAGAAGGAATCACACACAGAGTTTCAAGAGTTTTCAATAGTTAATAATGTATGTTCCATGAGCGCTGGAATATATTGTGTGTTTGTTGCACACTGACTTTGCAGTTAGAGAAAGGGTTTGCCTTTGCAATTTTGTTTGTTGATGCACTTTAATTAATATAATAAAAAAAAAATCAAATCGAATCGTAAATCGAGTTTTTTATAAAAAAATCGCAGATTTTTTTGGGGGGGAAAATCGCCCAGCCCTAGTATGAATACTTTTTCAAGGCACTGTACATATATTGTAATGCAGAAAGTTTGGAGTTTAAGTCATACCCCTCATTGGATAATATAGAGCTATTCATCCCATGAAATTGTGCAAATGCCGGCAAAATCGAATGTTACTGGGCTATTTACCCTCCGGGTCGGATGTTCTTCATTCATAATAGACATGTGCAATTTGCTTCAGTCCAATTATAAATTCGGACAAATTTTTGTTTTTTCGGAGACTCTTGGTTATTCGGAATCTCCAAATGAAATAGTAAAGAATTTCGTTGAAGTTGAGTTTTGTATATTTGTTTTCTAACAAATTCCTAATTTTTGGAACGATTTGATTGCGGGTCAGTCTAAATATGATCGACCGATTCAAATTCTGTGTGAAGAATAGCAGGTTGTTAACCACTTGCCGACCGCCGCACTAACATATACGTCGACAGAATGGCACGGACAGGCAAATGGGCGTACAGGTACGTCCCTTTTAAATTTGCCGCCGTGTGGTCACGCGCGCGCGCCGCGACCCCTGTGATCGTGCCCGCGGGACCCACGAACTCGATGTCCGCCGGTGTCCCGCGATCGGGTCACAGAGCTGAAGAACAGGAAGATGTCAGTGTAAACACAACACCTCCCCGTTCTTCCTAGTAACATGTCACTGATCGTCTGTTCCCTGTCATCGGGAGCAGTGATCAGTGACGTGTCACACGTAGCCACGCCCCCTAACATTTAGAATCACTCCCTAGGACACACTTAATCCCTTCCTCGCCCCCTAGTGGTTAACCCCTTCACTGCCAGTCACATTTACACAGTAATCAGTGCATTTTTATAGCTGTATAAATGTGAATAGTCCCAAAATAGCGCCAGATGTGTCCACCATAATGTCGCAGTCATGATATAAATCGCAGATCGCCGCCATTACTAGTAAAAAAAAAAAATATTAATAAAAATGCCATAAATCTATCCCCTATTTTGTAGACGCTATAACTTTTGCGCAAACCAGTCAATAAACGCAGATTCCGATTTTCTTTACCAAAAATATGTAGAAGAATACGTATCGGCCTAAACTGAGGAAAACACTTTTTTTTATTATTTATTTGTGGGGATATTTATTTTAGCAAAAAGTAAAAAATATAGAATTTTTTCAAAATTGTCGCTCTATTTTTGTTTATAGCGCAAAAAAAAACTGCAGAGGTGATCAAATACCACCAAAAGAAAGCTCTATTTGTGGGGAAAAAAAAGGACGTCAGTATTGTTTGGGAGCCACGTCGCACGACCGCGCAATTGTCAGTTAAAGCGACGCAGTGCAGAATCGCAAAAAGTGCTCTGGTCTTTGGCCAGCCAAATGGTCCGGGGCCTAAATGGTTAAGGAGCGGCCCAGTAAGCCGGCCACCGAGTCATTAACAATCGATGATTATTCAGCTGTCAGCGGGCCTTCCTGCTGACAGCTGAATGTAAACAGAATTGCTTTCAAATAAAAATTCAGAGAAAAAAAAAGTGGGACCACCCCCCCCCCCAAAACCATGCCAAGCCCTTCGGGTCTGGTATGGATTTTAAGGGGAACTCCATGCCAAAATTTTAAAAAAACTGACATTGGGTCCCCCCAAGATCCATACCAGACCCTTATCTGAGCATGCAGCCCAGCAGTATCCCATCTCTGCCTGAACAATGTTTTTAAACAATGTTACGTTGTATCTCTCTATCTCCTGTCTGCTCAATGTTTATACAGTAAACAATATTACTTTGTATCTCTCTATCTTCTTAATGATCAATGTTTATAAACAATGTTACTTTGAATCTCTTTCTCCCACCTGAACAATGTTTATAAACAATGTTACTTTGTATCTCTCTATCTCTTGTCTGATCAATGTTTATAAACAATGTTACTTTGTATCTCTCTATCTCCCATCTGATCAATGTTCATAAACAATGTTACTTTGTATCTCTCTATCTCCCATCTGATCAATGTTTATAAACAATGTTACTTTGTATCTCTCTATCTTCTTAATGATCAATGTTTATAAACAATGTTACTTTGAATCTCTTTCTCCCACCTGAACAATGTTTATAAACAATGTTACTTTGTATCTCTCTATCTCTTGTCTGATCAATGTTTATAAACAATGTTACTTTGTATCTCTCTATCTCCCGTCTGATCAATGTTTATAAACAATGTTACTTTGTATCTCTCTATCTCTTGTCTGATCAATGTTTATAAACAATGTTACTTTGTATCTCTCTATCTCCCGTCTGATCAATGTTTATAAACAATGTTACTTTGTATCTCTCTATCTCCCGCATGAATAATGTTTGTAAACATGTGTCAGATGGTCCTTTTTTATAGCACTGGAGGAGGTTTGGCCCCTCTATTAATATTGGGGCAAGCGCATCATTGGTTGTTAGGATGCTGGCAGTCCTAGCAATCATTGACATGGACAATGACAGGGGAAAGGAGGGAACCTATGCTGGAGCCTGGGGGGGGGGGGGGGGTGAAGCAGAGACCATAGACAGCCCTGGAGCTACGCCGGCACCATTAGATAGAAGGTCGGGCTGCATCTCCTCAGGGAACCCCCCAGCAACCTCTGGAGGACCTCGGGCTGGGAAAGGGCCGCTCTGTGTTATTGCTGTTCGCACCGCGTTATTAGATGGCGGCACATTTTACACCAAGTCAGCATTATATACAGAACATCCAGTAAAGGGCGAGATGAAAGCGCTCCGCGTTTTACGTTTTATGGATCGGCGCTCCTACAGAACGGCAAGACGCAAACCCACTCAGAGTCCTAAATATGAAAATGACATCGGACCGTAAAATCCCGCTCCGCGCTGTTTTCACAGAATTAGCTAAAACGCCGCCATAAACTTATTTTCAGACTTGCCGTGTTTATAGTGATGCCAAAAATGTGAGTTTTATTAGAGGTTCCGTGTGCCGCCGCCGTCGTGGGCTGTTTTTATGTTTTACTGCTTGTTTTTGTACTTTTTATTTTTATCCTCCATATAATGTGAGGCTCTCGATGGAGACGCTTTAAAGGGACAGTCACACTTTTCAGAACTAAAATCAAAGTGACGGGACAGTAGCATTACAACAGCAGAAACTCTCATGCCTCGTACACACGACCGGAAAACCGCTATGAGAGCTTTTAATCAGGAATCCCGGCCGTGTGTATGCTCCATCGCAGTTTTTCCGACGGGAAAACTGCCGGACAAAAAAAAAAGAAAAAGAAAAGCAGGATCTCTTATTTCCCGTCAGGAAAAAATCCTGACGGGAAAACCGTTCGTCTGTATGCTTTTCCGACTGGGGGAAAAAACCAACGCGCATGCTCAGAAATATTTTGACGCATGCTCGGAAGCATAGAACTTGATTTTGTCGGCTCGTCGTAGTCTTTTACGTCACCGCGTTCTTGGCAGTCAAAAGTTCACCAGACTTTTGTCGGAGCGTGTGTATGCAAGGCAGGCTTGAGAGGAATTCTGTCGGGAAAACCGTCGTTTTTTTTTATCCGGCGGAAAAACCGGTCGTGTGTACGGGGCATAAGGGCGCGTGCACACGGTCAGAATTTCCGACAACAAATGTTCGATGGGAGCTTGTTGTCGGAATTTCCGAGCGTGTGTACACAATTTCAACGCACAAAAGTCCACGCATTCTGGGAATCAAGCAGAAGAGCCGTACTGGCTATCGAAAATCATTTTTCTAGGCTCGTCGAACGTGTTGTATGTCACCGTGTTCTCGACGTTCGGAATTGTCCCCAACATTTGTGTGACCGTGTGTATACAACACAAGTTTGAGCCAACATCCGTCGGAAATAAATCCACGGTTTTGTTGTCAAAATGTCCGATCTGTACGCGGCATAACAGTTTTATTATCTGTTGATCCGTTATTCTTCTGCTTCCTGTAATGGGGTGACAACTCTGTTTTATTCTGCGGTGAAATCACACAGCGTTGTCACCCTGTGGATAGGGTAGTCTTAGATGGACATTTAAAGACACATTCCACCTTTTACAGCCTTATTCCAAAATTGATTAAATTCATTATTTTCCTCAAAATTCTACAAACAATCCCCCATAATGACCACATGAAAGAAGTTTGTTTGAAAAAGGAAAAAAAATCCAATGTACATAAGTATCACAGGCTCCTCCCACGTACATCAGTATCACAGGCTCCTCCCACGTACATCAGTATCACAGGCTCCTCTCACGTACATCAGTATCACAGGCTCCTCTCACGTACATCAGTATCACAGGCTCCTCCCACGTAGTATCACAGGCTCCTCCCACGTACATCAGTATCACAGGCTCCTCCCACGTACATCAGTATCACAGGCTCCTCTCACGTACATCAGTATCACAGGCTCCTCCCACGTACATCAGTATCACAGGCTCCTCCCACGTACATCAGTATCACAGGCTCCTCCCACGTACATCAGTATCACAGGCTCCTCCCACGTACATCAGTATCACAGGCTCCTCCCACGTACATCAGTATCACAGGCTCCTCCCACGTACATCAGTATCACAGGCTCCTCCCACGTACATCAGTATCACAGGCTCCTCCCACGTACATCAGTATCACAGGCTCCTCCCACGTACATCAGTATCACAGGCTCCTCCCACGTACATCAGTATCACAGGCTCCTCCCACGTACATCAGTATCACAGGCTCCTCCCACGTACATCAGTATCACAGACTCCTCCCACGTACATCAGTATCACAGACTCCTCCCACGTACATCAGTATCACAGACTCCTCCCACGTACATCAGTATCACAGGCCCCTCCCACGTACATCAGTATCACAGACTCCTCCCACGTACATCAGTATCACAGGCTCCTCCCACGTACATCAGTATCACAGGCTCCTCCCACGTACATCAGTATCACAGGCTCCTCCCACGTACATCAGTATCACAGGCTCCTCCCACGTACATCAGTATCACAGGCTCCTCCCATGTACATCAGTATCACAGGCTCCTCCCACGTACATCAGTATCACAGACTCCTTCCATGTACATCAGTATCACAGACTCCTCCCATGTACATCAGTATCACAGACTCCTCCCACGTACATCAGTATCACAGACCCCTCCCACGTACATCAGTATCACAGACTCCTCCCATGTACATCAGTATCACAGGCTCCTCCCACGTACATCAGTATCACAGACTCCTCCCACGTACATCAGTATCACAGGCCCCTCCCACGTACATCAGTATCACAGACTCCTCCCACGTACATCAGTATCACAGGCTCCTCCCACGTACATCAGTATCACAGGCTCCTCCCACGTACATCAGTATCACAGGCTCCTCCCACGTACATCAGTATCACAGGCTCCTCCCACGTACATCAGTATCACAGGCTCCTCCCACGTACATCAGTATCACAGGCTCCTCCCATGTACATCAGTATCACAGGCTCCTCCCACGTACATCAGTATCACAGACTCCTTCCATGTACATCAGTATCACAGACTCCTCCCACGTACATCAGTATCACAGACCCCTCCCACGTACATCAGTATCACAGACTCCTCCCATGTACATCAGTATCACAGACTCCTTCCATGTACATCAGTATCACAGACTCCTCCCATGTACATCAGTATCACAGACTCCTTCCATGTACATCAGTATCACAGACTCCTCCCATGTACATCAGTATCACAGACTCCTCCCACGTACATCAGTATCACAGACCCCTCCCACGTACATCAGTATCACAGACTCCTCCCATGTACATCAGTATCACAGGCTCCTCCCACGTACATCAGTATCACAGGCTCCTCCCACGTACATCAGTATCACAGGCTCCTCCCACGTACATCAGTATCACAGACTCCTCCCACGTACATCAGTATCACAGGCCCCTCCCACGTACATCAGTATCACAGGCTCCTCCCACGTACATCAGTATCACAGGCTCCTCCCACGTACATAAGTATCACAGGCTCCTCCCACGTACATAAGTATCACAGCCTTTGCCATGACACTCAAAGCTGAGCTCAGGTGCCTCCTGTTTCCACTGATCATCCTTGAAATGTTTCTACAACTTGATTGGAGTCCTCCTGTGGTAAATTCAGTTGATTGGACATGATTTGGAAAGGCACACACCTGTCTATATAAGGTTCTACAGGTAACAGTGCATGTCAGAGCACAAACCAAGCCATGAAGTCCAAGGAATTGCCTGTAGACCTCGGAGACAGGATTGTATGGAGGCACAGATCAGGGGAAGGGTACAGAAAAATGTCTGCAGCATTGAATGTCCCAATGAGCACAGTGGCCTCCATCATCCATAAATGGAAGAAGTTTGGAACCACCAGGACTCTTCCTAGAGCGGGCCACCCGGCCAAACTGAGTGATCGGCGGAGAAGGGCCTTAGTCAGAGAGGTGACCAAGAACCCGATGATCACTCTGACAGAGCTCCTGACAGGCTGACCCCTCCCCCACCCCTTCAACCTCTGCAGCAATGCTGGCAGCACTCATACGTCTATTTCCCAAAGACAACCTCTGGATATGACGCTGAGCACGTGACCTCAACTTCTTTGGTGGACCATGGCGAGGCCTGTTCTGAGGGGAACCTGTCCTGTTATACCGCTGTATGGTCTTGGCCACCGTGCTGCAGATCAGTTTCAGGTTCTTGGCAATCTTATAGCCTCGGCCATCTTTATGTAGTGAAAAAAATGGTATCCCGCGCCTAATAAAGTAAATAAAATAACTAGGAAATGATAACTAAAAAAAGCTGCACTTTATACCAATATTAAACAATAGGATGCCCTGGTAGCAGTGAGATTGGCTCTTACTGAGCAATCTAAGCTGCACAATGACCAAACTTATTTTCTCTAGTCGTCTGTCCAGGACAGCACTAGAGAGATAGGCTCCACCTCCAGAGGCAGGAAACACATCATACCAATCTTTAAAGGGCGGCTTCCGTCCCTCGTCCTCAGTCTTTGTGTTTCCTCCACCGGAGGAGGAGGCTGGATGGAGCTCTCCTTCCCCTAAGCCGAGGCAGACTGCTCGAGGAAGGGGGAAGGAGGTCTGCGATACCTGGAAGGTGGCAGGCTTTGTTGGGTCCCCCGGTCAGGCTGCAGTGAAGCTGGTACCGGCGCAATCCTCCGGTATAGCCCGAGGAGGGCTGACGTTCCCCGCAGGACATCCTGGCATCTGTCGGCCAGTTACTGTGGTCTCTGGCGTGGGTGTTCAGCGGGGGGCGGGCGTAGGCCTCGAGTTCCGGCCTGTGGAACGCAGGAGGAGGGCGGGGACTTCCGGCGCAACACTTCCGGTTCCGGGTCGCGCGGCGAGCGTGGACGCTGGGGCCATGGCGGGAAATTTAAAAAAAACGCCGGCCACAAGATAGACGGTTCCTTGAAGATGATCCAGCAGCTGACTACAGAGGTAGGAGACAGCATGGAGACAATGGAACCAGGTGGCAGTGGTGCCGGCCCAGCTCAGGTAGGCAGACACTGGGGTGCCCTGGACCTACAGGGCTGGGGAAGGAGGGGGAAAAAGGGGAAATACCCCCCCCTCCTTCAGCGACAGGATCCGGGCTAAAGAGCCATGTGAATCCTGTCAGCGGCTGGTGGGGGTGCACATCGGTGTGGTGAAGGTACAATCCCCGATTGTCTAAAAGGTTTCTGACTACTTGCCCTGGTTTCTTCTCTCCTTCTCTTTCCCAGGCTCAGCCTAAAGACCCGGAGAGGTCAGGGGGGAAGAAGAGGTGTCCGTCATGTACGAACAAACTAAAGGAGGGATGGAGCAAGCCCCTTTGTAAACCTTGTATTGACAAATTGGTTTACAAGGAGGCAACAGGGGCATGTAAAGAACTAATTTCTGGGGTTCAGAAAGAAATGAAGGCCATTAAATCAATGCTGGCAAGCCTTGAAACCCCAAAACCACCAGCTGCAGCCCCCCCTGATTCGGCCCCAGAGGTGGGTGACGCATCAGACGGAGGGGAACCAGATTCCTTGGACGAGCTAAGTGAGGCGGCTTCATCCAGAGATATTCCGAGCCAGGGGACAAGTTCGCCCAGATACAGGCTCTCACTCGAGGAGGTGGATGCCTTATTAGGGGTGATATATGAGACTCTCGATATCAAAGAAGAGCAGGCTTCCTTGTCCTTGCATGACCAGATGTACCAAACCCTGAAAGAGGATCAGAACAGGGTATTTCCGGTACATAGTACACTGGCAGATTCTATTAAAAAGGAATGGCGGGAACCAGAGAAAAAATTGTTTTTTCCCAAAAGTCTGAAGAGGAGATTTCCCTTCAGTGAGGATTCCTCCTGTATCTGGAACAAAGTGCCCAAAGTGGATGCGGCCTTTTCCCAGTGTTCCAAGTCTACAGACCTCGCCTTTGAGGACATGGGTGTCCTTAAGGAACCTATGGACAAAAGGATGGAGGTACTGCTGAAAAGGTCATGGGAAGTAGCCATGACAAGTTTAAAGCCAGCAATGGCTACAACTATAGTGGCTCGTAACTTGGAGGTCTGGCTGGACCAGCTGCAAAACCATCTGGAAAGTGGGACCTCCAGGAAGGAGATTCTTGATTCCCTGCCTATGCTACACAAGGCGGCGGGCTATATGGCGGACGCATCCGCGGAGTCGGTCAAGCTATCGGCAAAGACCGCTGCCTTAATCAATTCCTCACGCAGGGCTTTATGGCTAAAGTCCTGGTCGGGAGACCCGGCATCAAAAATCAGACTATGTGGCATCCCATTTGAAGGAGACCTTTTGTTCGGGCAAGATCTAGAGAAAGTGCTAGACCGTACTGCCGACAAGAAAAAGGCCTTCCCGGTCAAAAATAAAAGGGTTCAGGGGAAACGTTTTTTTCGTCCCCAAGGACAAAGGCCGATTCAGGGGCAGGCTCCTAAAGGGTCGTCCTCTGGGAAGCAGTGGGGAAAGGGTAAACAGAAAGGTGTCCTGTTTTCCTCTCCTAAAAAGACCACCAAATCCCAGTGACTTAGTTCCAGTGGGAGGGAGATTGGGGCAGTTCCTCCCACAGTGGGAAAAGACTACCCCAAATACATTTATTCGGAGTATAATCAGGGAAGGCTATCGAATTCAGTTCAGGGGCACTCCGCCCACAAGAACGTTCGTAACCTCTCCGCCCAGGGATTTTCAGTAAAAGACAGCCTTGCTGTCACAAATAGGCGACTTGGTAGACCAGGGGGTTCTTATCCCAGTGCCACAGCAGGAGATAAACTTAGGTTTCTACTCGCATGTTTTCATAGTGAGAAAACCGTCGGGCAATTTCCGCCTAATATTAAATCTGAAATCACTAAACAAGTGGGTGGCTTACAGAAAATTTCGGATGGAGACAATCCTTTCGGTGAAGTCAATTCTTCCCCCGGATTGTTTCTTGGCCTCCCTCGATTTGAGGGATGCCTACTTACACGTCCCTATCCATCCGGAATCTCAAAAGTTTTTAAGGGTAGCAATCAGATGGGGAAAGCAGGTCCGACATTTTCAATTCAGGGCCCTGCCATTCGGCCTTTCTTCATCCCCCAGAATATTTACAAAAATTTTGGCGGAGGCACTGGCCCCCCTGAGACTGGAAGGGATATCAGTCATCCCTTACCTGGACGACCTTTTATTTTTTGCACCCTCCGCGCTCCAACTGCAAGAGGATCTACGGGTGGCCATATCCTTTTTGGAAAAACTGGGGTGGTTAATAAATTGGGAGAAGTCAAACCTAACCCCGACACAGGTCCTGCAGTACTTGGGCTTCCTAGTAAACTCAGTGACGCAGAAAATTTATCTCACAGCGGAGAAAGTAAAAAAGGTAAAGGCTACGGCAGCCTTCCTTCAAAACAATCTGGCAATTTCTATCCGCTCAGCCATGTCGGGTTTGGGTGTCCTGACGGCAACAATCCCTGCGGTACCATGGGCAAGAGCCCATTTCAGGTGTCTTCAGGCAAATATTCTGAACAACTGGGACGGAACGCAGGAATCGTTGGACGCGACCTTCCACCTATCCCCAAAGACCAAAAGGTCTCTTTGGTGGTGGAGGGACGAAGAGAACCTAGTGCAGGGTCTGTTTTGGTCTCTTCCGGTGTCAGTCCGAATAACCACGGACGCCAGTGCCTGGGGCTGGGGGGCCCATTGGGGATCAAAGGTAGCCCAAGGGCGCTGGGAAAAAGTGCAGTCCCAAAGGTCAGCCAATTGGAGGGAGTTGCAAGCAATCTGGGAAGCCCTAAGGGCATTTGTCGCGGAGCTGAAAAATCACCACGTACAGGTCCTCTCAGACAGTGTGGTAGCAGTCTCATATTTAAACAAGCAAGGAGGAACAAGGTGTCCATCCTTAATCAAGATAGCGAGCGCTATCTTGGCCTGGGCAGAAAAAAATCTGAAGTCCATATCCGCGGTCCATCTGAAGGGAGTGGACAATTGCCTGGCGGACTTTCTGAGCCGACACCAAGTGTGCGAATCAGAGTGGTCGCTAAACAGGGAGGTCTCCCAACTAATAATAGAGAAATGGGGCATTCCCGAAGTGGACTTGTTTGCCAACAGGTCGAATGCCAAAGTTCCAGCTTACTTTTCGATAGAAAGAGAAATAGGGGCCAAAGGGATAGATGCCCTAGCCCAGAAGTGGCCGTTTCATCTATGTTACGCCTTTCCCCCATTCAAACTTATTCCTCTGGTTCTGAGGAAATTTGTGCAGGAACGCACCACAATGATCCTAGTGGTCCCGTATTGGCCAAAGAGGCCTTGGTTTGCCATACTGTTACGCCTGACAGCGGAACCCCCCCTCATGTTGCCCGTAAGGAAGGATCTGCTATCCCAGGGCCCAGTCCTATTATCCAAGGTTCAGACCCTGAATCTGTCAGCCTGGTGTCTGAAGAGAGTCTCCTGAAGTCTAAGGGGCTCTCGGATAGGGTAGTAAACACCATTCTTTCTAGTAGAAAGAAGGTTACCCAAGCGATTTATGTTAAAGTTTGGAAAAAATTTTTGTTCTTGGTTGGATACCAAAAAGGTGTCTGCAAGTATCCCAGCCATCTTGGAGTTTTTACAAGATGGTGCGGATAAAGGACTGGCCATTAGTACACTAAAAGTACAGGTATCGGCCTTGTCAGTTTTTTTAGAGCGACCCCTGGCTATAGACCCGCTAGTGAGCAGGTTCTTCAAGGGGTTAGCCAGAATTAGACCCATTCCATTTAAAGTCCTGCCAAAATGGGACCTGACGACAGTGTTGCAGGGTTGGGCTAAATGGTCACAAGAGAAAGAGCTGTCCCTAAAATGGGTCACGCTCAAAGCTGTCTTTCTAGTGGCCATAACCACTGCGAGACGCATTAGTGAGCTGCAGGCACTTTCCATTAAGGAGCCTTTTCTACAAGTTTTTGAAGACAGGCTGGTATTACGGACAGACCCAGGTTTTTTGCCCAAAGTGGTGTCAAAGTTCCATAGGGCTCAAGAAATGGTTTTACCTTCCTTTTTTTGGGTCCCCAACCAGTCTAAGGGAGACAGAATTCCACAATCTGGACGTGAGAGCCTGTGTCTTACAATATCTGGAGTTGTCCAAAAACATTAGGAAATCCAATGCTCTATTTATTTTGCATTCGGGAAAAAAAATTGGGGTTTCAAGCTTCAAAAGGCACAATCGCAAGATGGATTAGGCAGGCTATTGTGGAAACTTACAAAATCTTAGGAAAGGAATGCCCTTTTTCCCCCATGGCTCACTCCACACGGGCACTATCGGCCTCTTGGGCAGAGCGAGCTGGAGCAACACCAGAACAAATTTGTCGAGCAGCAAAATGGTCAAATTACTCGACGTTCATGAAGCATTATAGATTGGACCTTCTCTCAGCGCAAGACCAAGCGTTTGGGAGGAAAGTCCTCCAAGCGGTAGTCCCCCCCCCTAATCTGGTAAGTTCTCACTGATCCTCGACTAGAGAAAACTAGAGTTAGACTTACCGGTAACTCTATTTCTAGGAGTCGTCCAGGACAGCAGGGATTCCCTCCCTATATGCTGTTATAATGGTGGACGAGTGTTTTTTGTTTTCTCAGAAGCCGTTCTGGGGAAGTTCTCGGTTAAAAGACTGAGGACGAGGGACGGAAGCCGCCCTTTAAAGATTGGTATGATGTGTTTCCTGCCTCTGGAGGTGGAGCCTATCTCTCTAGTGCTGTCCTGGACGACTCCTAGAAATAGAGTTACCGGTAAGTCTAACTCTAGTTTTTTAGTTGAAGGACTTCAACAAGCCATGGGCAACAATTATTTTTGGGCACAGGACAAGTTTTATAATCAAATAAAGGGGGTGGCTATGGGGGCTCGTTACGCCCCAAGTGTAGCCAATATAGTATTAAACAAATGGGAAAGTGAAACAATATACCGTACAATGAATCTAAACAAGCTCTTTTGTACTACAAAAGATATATTGACAATGTCATCTTGTTGTGGGATGGCTCTCAGGCTGAGTTAGAATCTTTTTTAAGGTGTCTAAATGACAACCAGTATGGCCTAAAATTCACGGCAGAGTGGAGCACGGTGTCCGGTAACTATTTGGATCTCACTGGTAAAGAATCACAACAAAATTCTTCAAAAGCACGGATAGGAATGGCTTTGTGACAATTAACAGTTGCCACCATCCCCAATGGTTGGGAGCTATACCCAAAGGCCAGTATATGCGGATCAGGAGGAACTGCGATAGCCTGACTGACTTTCATGCACAGGACTCAATTCTCACTGAAAGGTTCAGAGAAAAAGGGGTACTCTCAACAGATGCTGACCAAAACACAAACTGAAGTTTCAACTATGGATAGGGATCAGAGGCGGCTCTAGGCTTTGTGGGGCCTTAGGCAAAATAATGGATAAAAAAAATTCAAGCAAGTAAAAATGGCTGCAGAAAAATGCGTGAATCTAGCACACAGGCGATCAGCACCACTTCCAGGGCACCCTCCTCACCCATCAGACATATGCAGCCAATACAACATCTGGGACCCAGCAAGGCGACAACCCCTCTAGGATTTTCCCCTGTGCCTTGGGAAAATGGGAAGGGGGTGTCACTGAATCATTCCACATCCACAGAGGAAGGAGAGTGGGGGGATCCCAGCGCAGAGAGGGAGGGAGAGAGAGAGGATGAGAGTGACGGAGGGGGGAGGGGGGAGGGGGAGAGAGAGGGAAGGGGAGGGCGAGAGGGAGGGAGGGAGAGAAAGAGAGGGGAGAGTGAGGGAGGGAGAGAGAGTAAGAGAGTGAGGGAGGGTGAGGGAGAGAGAGAGTAAGAGAGGGGGAGAGAGGGGAGGGAGAGAGAGGAAGGGAGACAGGGAGGGGGAGGGAGAGAAAGAGAGGGGGAGGGTGAGGGAGGGAGAGAGAGTGAGGGAGAGGGAGGGTGAGGGAGGGAGAGAGTAAGAGAGGGGGAGGAAGGGAGAGAGGGGGAGGGAGAGAGAGGGAGTGGGAGGGAGACAGGGAGGGGGAGAGAGAAAGGGGGGAGAGGGAGAGAGAATGAGTGAGGGAAAGAGAGAGGAAGAGAGTGTGAGAGAGGGGGAGGGTGAAGGAGGGAGAGAGGGGGAGGGTGAAGGAGGGAGAGAGAGTGAGGGGGAGAGGGAGGGAGGGAGAGTAAAAGAGTGAGGGAGAGAGAGAGAGGGGGAGGGAGAGAGAGGGGGAGGGAGAGAGAGGGAGGAAGGGGGAGAGAGGGGGGAGAGAGGGAAGGGGGAGAGAGGGAAGGGGGAGAGAGGGAGGGAGAGAGGGAGACAGAGAGAGAGGGAAGGGGGAGAGAGGGAAGGGGGAGAGAGGGAGGGAAGAGGGAGGGAGAGAGAGAAGGGGGAGAGGGAGAGAAAGAGAGTGAGGTAGGGATCTCCAGAACGTCCCTGTCTGCTGCCCCTCCTGTCTACCATGTCCCAGTCTGCAGTGCCTGTCTGTGGGAAGCTGTGTGTGATGCTTAGTACGGTACCTTCCAAGCCAGCAGGATGTTCATGATGGCCAGCAGCATCGCCTCGCTGCTCAATTTGCCCACCAGGCCCGGACTGGGACAAAAAAATAGACTGAGCCGCCCATGATAGCGGTCCCTTCCCTGCTCCTCAGCCTGAGAGACCCCCGCAGCAGCTGGAGGGAAAAGAGGGGGGAACCTAGCAGAGTTGCCCGGGGGTGAGGGGGGCCAGAAAAGGGAACAGGGGTGGCGGATAGCAGCAGAGGGGAGGGGGGCTGAGAGTGTGGGGGGCAAGAGCACTGGGGGAGTGGAGAGCAGGGGGCGGAGAGCACTGGGGGAGCTGGAGAGCACTAGGGGGATGCACTGGCGGAAGTGGAGAGCCTGGCGGGGGCAGAGAGCACGGGAGGGTGATGAAGAGCATAGGGCCAGAGAGTACTGGGGGAGGGGCAGAAGAGCAATAGGGAGGGTGGGGGATGGAGAGCACCGGAGGAGCTGGATAGCACAGTGTGGTGGAGAGCATGGGGGGAGCCAGGGAGCACAGGGGGGGTGGGGGGAGTTGGAAAGCACTGGGGGGGAGCTGGATAGCATAGTGGAGTGGAGAGCATGGGGGGAGCCAGGGAGAAAAGTGGGGGCTGGAAAGCACAAGGGGGGAGCTGGAGAGCACTGTGGAGGCTGGAGAGCACTGTGGGGGGGGGAGCTGGAGAGTACGGGGGAGGTTGAAAGCGCAGGGGGAGCCAGGGAGCACGGGGGGAACTAGGCAGAGAGCACTGGGGGTGCAGGTAGAACTGGGAGGGGTGAGGGAGCACAGGGGAAGCAGAGAGCTCTGGGGGGCTGGAGAGCACTGTTGGGGGGAGCCAGGGAGCACGGAGGTCGGAGAGCACTGGGGGGATAGTATGGGGGGGACAGGGAGGACCAGAGAGCACTGTGGGGGGGATGGAGAGCAGTGGGGGGGGGACTGGACAGCACAGTGGGGAGGGGGAGAGCATGGGGGGAGCCAGGGAGCACAGAGGTGGCCAGAGAGCACTGTGGGGGAGCCAGGGAGCAGAGGGGACCAGAGAGCACTAGGGGGGAAGCTGGGGAGCAGTGGAGAGGAACTAGACAGCACAGTGGGGGGGGGAGCATGGGGGGAGCCAGGGAGCACAGAGAGGACTGGAGAGCACTGTGGGTGGGAGCCAGGGAGCACAGGGGGGGTCGGGGGACTGGACAGCACAGTGGGGGGAGCAGTGGGGGGACTTGACAGCACAGGGGGGGACTGGACAGCACAGTGGGGGGGAGCATGGGGGGAGCTGGGGAGCAGTGGGGGGGACTGAACAGCACAGTGGGGGGAGCATGGGGGGAGCTGGGGAGCAGTGGGGGGGACTGGACAGCACAGTGGGGGGGAGCATGGGGGAGCTGAGGAGCAGTGGGGGGGGACTGGACAGCACAGTAGGGGGGAGAGCATGGTGGGGGCTGGGGAGCAGAGGTGGGGACTGGACAGCACAGTGGGGGGGAGCATGGGGGAGCTGGGGAGCAGTGGGGGGGACTGGACAGCACAGATGGGGGAGCTGGGGAGCAGTGGGGGGGACTGGACAGCACAGTGGGGGAGAGCATGGGGGGAGCAATAGAGGGGACTGGACAGCACAGTGGGGGGAGAGCATGGGGGGAGCTGGAGAGCAGTGGGGGGGACTGGACAGCACAGTGGGGGGAGAGCATGGGGGGAGCTGGGGAGCAATGGGGGGACTGGACAGCACAGTGGGGGGGAGCATAGGGGGAAGTGGGGAGCAGTGGGGGGGACTGGACAGCACAGTGGGGAGCAGTGGGGGGGACTGGACAGCACAGTGGGGGGGGGGAGCGTGGGGGGGGACTGGACAGCACAGTGGGGGAGACTGGACAGCACAGTGGGGGGAGGACTGGACAGCACAGTGGAGGGAGGAGCATGGGGGGAGCTGGGGAGCAGGGGGGGGGACTGGACAGCACAGTGGGGGAGCCAGGGAACACGGGGATCAGAGAGCACTGGGGGGGGAACCAGGGAGCAGAGGGGGTAGGTTGGATAGAAGGAGCCATGGTGGATGGATCCCATCCTAGCGCCTGCTGCAGCCTGGCTGACCACCCGGAGTGAACGTGAGTTCCCGGCCGTGCCGCCCTCCTGTGTGCCTGGATAGGAGGAGCGGCGGGGACAGCTGCACATGGAGGAATTGATCTTTCCATATTCTTTCTGCAGCCAATGAACACCCGCAGAAGAAGCGGTCATTCATCGGCTGCAGGAGGAATTTGGAAACATCAATTCCTCCATGTGCAGCTGTCCCCGCCGCTCCTCCTATCCAGGCACACAGGAGGGCGGCACGGCCAGGGACTCATGTTCTCTCTGGGCGGTCGGCCAGGCTGCAGCAGGCGCTGAGATGGGATCCATCCACCGGAGCTCCTTCCCCTTCACAGAAAGTCAAAAGGCAGGGATAGTTTCCGCCACCTGGCCTGACTCCTGACCCGAATAGGTAGCCGGCCAGACGCGGAGAGGCCAGGTGAGTGGCGCGGGCTGAAGTAGCAGCTCAGCTGCTTTGTGTGCCCTGTGGCTGCATACAGATGGCACCTGGAGCCTGCCTGTTGGTCAGTCCAGTGATCGAGCAGAGGCAAGTTAGGTGGCCGCGAGGCCCCTGTGAGTGCAAGGCCTTAGGCGACCGCGTAATTTGCCTAATTAGAGAGCCGCCTCTGATAGGGATACACTTTTGACCTCTAAGAAGAAATTGCCCTTCCAAGGAGACTTGGCCTTTATTTCTGGGTTCCATAGACAATATAAAAGTATTGAACGTACCTTCCACAAATTCTGGCCCATCCTCTTAAAGGATAGGGATTTAGAAACCGTTTTACCCCCCAGACCTAAATTCATATATAGGAGGGCACCGGGACTGAGGAATATGATTGCACCGTATGTCCCGAACCCCCCAAAAAGCCTCCAACATTTTTGGATGGGTCAGGGTTTCACTACTGTACAAGATGTAAAGCCTGCCGTACAACTCCCATACATGGCAAGAAAATTACCAAATTTAAATCTCTGGTAACACAGCAGAAATACAGTGTGAAACCTCTGATCACATGTTATTCTAAGTATGTTACCTATGTTCTGGAATGTCCCCGTTCCCTACAATATGTGGGGCGCACCACACAGGAGTTAAGAGTTAGGATCAATGAACATGTGGCCAACATTTCTAAAGGCTTTCCTAATCGCAGTGTGTGGCGCCATTTTGCTCAGTACTATGATGGAGATCCTCGCCAGCTTACTTTCTATGGTATAGATAGAGCTGTGTACCACTGGAGAGGGACTGACCTTAAGAAGGCGATTTCACAGAATGAGACCCAATGGCTATATCGCTTGCGGACTATGCAACCGCAGGGACTCAACATAGACTTGGATCTCAATTGTTTTTTAACTAATGAATAAATTACCTCCCTGCCATTGAAAAAAAAATAAAAATTTTTTTTCGTTTTTTATAATATCAATTTTTATTATCCTTTTATCGGTGTAATATTTGAATCATGTTTTTTTATTTTATTTTAGCTATTGCTAAGGTATCGGCACTTTATCTTAATTATTAGGACCACAATCCACCTGCTAGAGTGTGTTTTGCAAGTGCGCCGGATGTTATTGTGCGCTTGGCGCCAATGAGTCCGGCACTGAGGCTGTTAACACTACACGTCCTTCCTTGACAATCAATTGACAAGTATTCTTAAGACCATTCACCTAGTGACCAAGTAGGCTTCCTGATGACGTGTTAGACGAAACGTACGTCGAGGCGGTACTTGGTCACGTTGTTACCTCATTTCCGGTCCCGCTGGCTCGCCGTTGTTGCAGGTGGAACGCATGCCAGTCTCCGACAGACGCACGGGACATTATCCATTCTTTCCATGCCTTCCAGCCTCATTTCCGGGCTAAGGCACTTCTAAATGTAAGCAGCTATTTGGCCTTTTATCTGTATTTTTGTATTACTCATTAAATGGGATTACACTATTTTTGGTTCCCATCCTTCTGTTCACATATCTCGCTTTGAGCCATCTTTGGGGAGAAAGGCTGTTCCGGGATTACATCTCAACTCGTGTAGCAAGCGATATCTTGCTCAAAGCGCATTAGACCTGGGAAATGTTCTGGGAAACACACGGCTCCCAGAACACAGCGGGGACCAGTGAGGACGCACAGCGCGACTCCCGCATGCGCAGTAGGGAACCGGGGCAGTGAAGCTGCAACGCTTCACTTCCTGATTCCCTCACCGAGGATGGCGGCAGGGGGTAGCCGAGAGACGAGCGATTGCTCTGCTTCGTCTGCCGACATCGCGGGCGCCCCAGGACAGGTAAGTGTCCATTTATTAAAAGTCAGCAGCTGTAGTATTTGTAGCTGCTGGCTTTTCATATTTTTTTTTTAGGTGGACCTCCGCTTTAACCCTATCAAACCAGTGTTAATTTTGGCAGGAAATTTCGATTTAGTTTTAGTCTTAGGCCCCTTTCACACTGAGGCGCTTTGCAGGCGCTATTGCGCTAAAAATAGCGCCTGCAATGCGCCCCGAAAAAGCCGCTCCATTGTATCCAGTGTGAAAGCCCGAGGGCTTTCACACTGGAGCGTTGCGCTTGCAGGAGGGTAAAAAAACTCCTGCAAGCCGCATCTTTGAGGCGTGATAGGAGCGGTAAAAATACCGCTCCTATAGCGCCCCTGCACATTGAAATCAATGGGGTAGCGCCTCCAAAACGCCCGCAAAACGCAGCAAAGAGGCATTATTGCGGGTGTTATTAACCCTTTTTCGGCCGCTAGCGGGGGTTGAAATCACCCCGCTAGCGCCCGCAAATCGCGGCAAAAACAATGGTATACCGCCAGCGCATCCAGCGCTTCAGTGTGAAAGTAGCCTTAGGACTAAAATGGCATTTTAGTTTTAGTCCCATTTTAGTCTTCTGCAATTGTTTTAGTTTTAGTCGTATTTAGTCGACTAAATCTCCAGTACATTTTAGTAGACTAAAGCCTCGTACACACGGCCGGTTTTCTTGGCAAGAAAGCTGCTGGGAGAGCTTGTTGCCGAGAAAACCGTTCGTGTGTATGGTTTCTCGTCGGGAAAACTGCCCTCTATTTTCCTCATCGGGATTCTCGGCAGAGTGTTTCCTTGTATTTCCTTGTATGCTTACCTGTCCCCAGGTAAGCCCGCGCATGCTCGATGAGACTTCGGCGCATGCGCGGTAGCTTACAAGGGTAGTGTAGGGTGAAGCAAGATGGCGGTGACGGCATCGAATGTGATGAGCACCGTCTCGTCGTAGTCGATGACGTCTCCGCGTTCTTGCCATTCAAAAGAACGGCGGTTCTTTTGAATGGCCGTGTGTGCACTCGGCGAGCAAGAAAAGCTTGTCGGGAAAACCAACTTTTTTTTTCCCGACGAGATTCCCGCCTGTGTGATCCAGGGCTTAAAACTCATTTTAGTCATCTAAAATCTAATGGGTGTAATTAAATTGTAATGCATTATTTAACATTTCTCTACAATTTCCAAACTCTTTATATAGGGCTGGAGTGAAAAATCTACTATGTTATTATTTATGGTATTGAGGTATGAACATGCACTACAGACCACTGTTCATTTTGAAGTGGAATTTCGATTTAGTTCTAGTCGTAGTCTTTTGACTAAAATGCCATTTTAGTTTTAGTCGTATTCTAGTCTACTAAAATGTTATTCATTTAGTCGACTAAAATGTTTTAGTCGACTTAATTAACACTGTATCAAACTCCAAAGTGAGATATTTGATTGGAGTCATTTTGTGGGTTGTCATCTGGCCACGGGCCTCCAGACTTTATGGAGTATCGGTGGCTGTGGGCAGGGCCGCCATCAGGGGGGGTACAGGCAGTACACCTGTAAGGGGCCCGGATGGCAATCCCCCCTTTTTTTTATTTTTATTTTTTATTTTTTTTGTAAGGGGCCCAGAGGTCCCCAGGGCCCCGGATGGCAACCCCCCTTTTTTTTTTTTTTTTTTTATAATTTTTTTTTTTTTTATTTATAATTTTTTTTTTTTTAATTTGTAAGTGGCCCAGAGGTCGTCCCCAGGGCCCCGGATGGCAACCCCCACTTTTTTTTTCTTCTTTTGTTTTCTTTTTGTTCGTCAGCACCCAAAGCCCCCTCGACCTCAACAATTCACAGCGCCCCACCCCTGCTTCTCAATTTGCGGTGGCAGCAGCCCCCCCCCCACCCCCCAGGGGGCCCATGCCTGAAGCTGTGTAAGGGGCCCCAAAATTCCTGATGGCAGCCCTGGCTGTGGGAAGGAGTTTAGCACAAGGAATCCCCATCGGCCAATGATGAACATTCAATTATATTTGGGGGTCGTTGTCCACCATCTGTTGGGAATGGATTCTGGAGGAAGATGGCGCACTACAGGAAGCTGACTCTCTGAAGAGCACTTCCTGTGATCGGTGGCTGGAGATGTCCTCTGTGGATGGAGTCCAGTTGGGAACACTCAGTACAACCCGCCCTCCCCCCCAATGTATGAAATGTTGGAGCGGCTCAGGATCTCGTATCTCTACCGCCCCTCCATGGCGCGTCTAATCCCGCTCATATGGAAGACATTGCGGAATTTCTTTCAGGCCTCGCTAGAAGGCAGCAGCAAGCATATGTTCCCATCAGGGGGCCCGAAGACAGGGGGGCCCGAGGCTCTGGAAGATGGGAACTGTACACAGGCCAAAATTACACGTCTGATGGATGATATGATAATTATTACCAGCGAGAACACACACAGAGCACAGAGCAATATCTGTCTGTCCTTATCTGTCTACATATCTGTCTATAACCAGAATTGCAGAGAAGTGGTACTGTACAGAGTCCATACATACAGAATAAGAACAGATACCGAGAATTACACCCGACATACAGGACAAGAGAAGTGGTACTGTGCAGAGTCCATACATACAGAATAAGAACAGATACCGAGAATTACACCCGACATACAGGACAAGAGAAGTAGTACTGTACAGAGTCCATACATACAGAATAAGAACAGATACCGAGAATTACACCCGACATACAGGACAAGAGAAGTGGTACTGTGCAGAGTCCATACATACAGAATAAGAACAGATACCGAGAATTACACCCGACATACAGGACAAGAGAAGTAGTACTGTGCAGAGTCCATACATACAGAATAAGAACAGATACTGAGAATTACACCCGACATACAGGACAAGAGAAGTAGTACTGTGCAGAGTCCATACATACAGAATAAGGACAGATACTGAGAATTACACCCGACATACAGGACAAGAGAAGTGGTACTGTGCAGAGTCCATACATACAGAATAAGAACAGATACCGAGAATTACACCCGACATACAGGACAAGAGAAGTAGTACTGTGCAGAGTCCATACATACAGAATAAGAACAGATACTGAGAATTACACCCGACATACAAGACAAGAGAAGTAGTACTGTGCAGAGTCCATACATACAGAATAAGAACAGATACCGAGAATTACACCCGACATACAGGACAAGAGAAGTAGTACTGTGCAGAGTCCATACATACAGAATAAGAACAGATACTTAGAATTACACCCGACATACAGGACAGGAGAAGTAGTACTGTGCAGAGTCCATACATACAGAATAAGAACAGATACCGAGAATTACACCCGACATACAGGACAAGAGAAGTAGTACTGTGCAGAGTCCATACATACAGAATAAGAACAGATACCGAGAATTACACCCGACATACAGGACAAGAGAAGTAGTACTGTGCAGAGTCCATACATACAGAATAAGAACAGATACTGAGAATTACACCCGGCATACAGGACAAGAGAAGTAGTACTGTGCAGAGTCCATACATACAGAATAAGAACAGATACCGAGAATTACACCCGACATACAGGACAAGAGAAGTAGTACTGTGCAGAGTCCATACATACAGAATAAGAACAGATACTGAGAATTACACCCGACATACAGGACAAGAGAAGTAGTACTGTGCAGAGTCTATACATACAGAATAAGGACAGATACTGAGAATTACACCCGACATACAGGATAAGAGAAGTGGTACTGTGCAGAGTCCATACATACAGAATAAGAAGAGATGCTGAGAATTACACCCGACATACAGTACAAGAGAAGTAGTACTGTGCAGAGTCCATACATACAGAATAAGAACAGATACTGAGAATTACACCCGACATACAGGACAAGAGAAGTAGTACTGTGCAGAGTTCATACATACAGAATAAGAACAGATACTGAGAATTACACCCGACATACAGGACAAGAGAAGTAGTACTGTGCAGAGTTCATACATACAGAATAAGAACAGATACTGAGAATTACACCCGACATACAGGACAAGAGAAGTGGTACTGTGCAGAGTCCATACATACAGAATAAGAAGAGATACTGAGAATTACACCCGACATACAGTACAAGAGAAGTAGTACTGTGCAGAGTCCATACATACAGAATAAGAACAGATACTGAGAATTACACCCGGCATACAGGACAAGAGAAGTAGTACTGTGCAGAGTCCATACATACAGAATAAGAACAGATACCGAGAATTACACCCGACATACAGGACAAGAGAAGTAGTACTGTGCAGAGTCCATACATACAGAATAAGAACAGATACTGAGAATTACACCCGGCATACAGGACAAGAGAAGTAGTACTGTGCAGAGTCCATACATACAGAATAAGAACAGATACCGAGAATTACACCCGACATACAGGACAAGAGAAGTAGTACTGTGCAGAGTCCATACATACAGAATAAGAACAGATACCGAGAATTACACCCGACATACAGGACAAGAGAAGTAGTACTGTGCAGAGTCCATACATACAGAATAAGAACAGATACTGAGAATTACACCCGGCATACAGGACAAGAGAAGTGGTACTGTGCAGAGTCCATACATACAGAATAAGAAGAGATACTGAGAATTACACCCGACATACAGGACAAGAGAAGTGGTACTGTGCAGAGTCCATACATACAGAATAAGAACAGATACTGAGAATTACACCCGACATACAGGACAAGAGAAGTGGTACTGTGCAGAGTCCATACATACAGAATAAGAAGAGATACTGAGAATTACACCCGACATACAGGACAAGAGAAGTAGTACTGTGCAGAGTCCATACATACAGAATAAGAACAGATACTGAGAATTACACCCGACATACAGGACAAGAGAAGTAGTACTGTGCAGAGTCCATACATACAGAATAAGAACAGATACTGAGAATTACACCCGACATACAGGACAAGAGAAGTAGTACTGTGCAGAGTCCATACATACAGAATAAGAACAGATACCGAGAATTACACCCGACATACAGGACAAGAGAAGTAGTACTGTGCAGAGTCCATACATACAGAATAAGAACAGATACTGAGAATTACACCCAACATACAGGACAAGAGAAGTAGTACTGTGCAGAGTCCATACATACAGAATAAGAACAGATACCGAGAATTACACCCGACATACAGGACAAGAGAAGTAGTACTGTGCAGAGTCCATACATACAGAATAAGAACAGATACTGAGAATTACACCCGGCATACAGGACAAGAGAAGTAGTACTGTGCAGAGTCCATACATACAGAATAAGAACAGATACCGAGAATTACACCCGACATACAGGACAAGAGAAGTAGTACTGTGCAGAGTCCATACATACAGAATAAGAACAGATACCGAGAATTACACCCGACATACAGGACAAGAGAAGTAGTACTGTGCAGAGTCCATACATACAGAATAAGAACAGATACCGAGAATTACACCCGACATACAGGACAAGAGAAGTAGTACTGTGCAGAGTCCATACATACAGAATAAGAACAGATACTGAGAATTACACCCAGCATACAGGACAAGAGAAGTAGTACTGTGCAGAGTCCATACATATAGAATAAGAATAGATACTGAGAATTACACCCGACATACAGGACAAGAGAAGTAGTACTGTGCAGAGTCCATACATACAGAATAAGAACAGATACCGAGAATTACACCCGGCATACAGGACAAGAGAAGTGGTACTGTGCAGAGTCCATACATACAGAATAAGAACAGATACTGAGAATTACACCCGGCATACAGGACAAGAGAAGTAGTACTGTGCAGAGTCCATACATATAGAATAAGAATAGATACTGAGAATTACACCCGACATACAGGACAAGAGAAGTAGTACTGTGCAGAGTCCATACATACAGAATAAGAACAGATACCGAGAATTACACCCGACATACAGGACAAGAGAAGTGGTACTGTGCAGAGTCCATACATACAGAATAAGAACAGATACTGAGAATTACACCCGGCATACAGGACAAGAGAAGTAGTACTGTGCAGAGTCCATACATACAGAATAAGAACAGATACCGAGAATTACACCCGACATACAGGACAAGACAAGTGGTACTGTGCAGAGTCCATACATACAGAATAAGAACAGATACTGAGAATTACACCCGACATACAGGACAAGAGAAGTAGTACTGTGCAGAGTCCATACATACAGAATAAGAACAGATACCGAGAATTACACCCGGCATACAGGACAAGAGAAGTAGTACTGTGCAGAGTCCATACATACAGAATAAGAACAGATACTGAGAATTACACCCGACATACAGGACAAGAGAAGTAGTACTGTGCAGAGTCCATACATACAGAATAAGAACAGATACTGAGAATTACACCCGACATACAGGACAAGAGAAGTAGTACTGTGCAGAGTCCATACATACAGAATAAGAACAGATACCGAGAATTACAATATCATATATAGGGGAGGCACAGTATAATTTAAGGTATTGGGGAAGCTCAGGTACAGTATATTATCAGACATAGGGGAGGCACAGGTATGGTATAATTTATTTTGGGGGGGTAAGAGATAATCTCAGGTGAAGGAGGAGGTAGAAAGAAAGTATGTCACAGGTATAGAAGAGGTACAGGTAGGGTAGAATCTCAGGTGTAGGTACAGGATAAATGTAGGTAAAGGAAGAGGTGCAGGTATGAAATAATCCAATGTTGGAGAAGGTGCAGGTCTGGGATAATCTTAGGTATAGTTACAGAATAATCTCAGGTATAGAGGGGGTACTGGTATGAGATAATCCCAGGTATAGGAGGAGGCAGAGGGAAAGAATGATTACATGGATATGGGATGATCTCAGGTATAGGAGGAGATACAGTTACAAAGTAATTTGATGAGGAGAATGTATAAGATAATCTTAGTATAGAAGAAGTATAGATACAGGATAGTCTTGGGTATAAAGGAGGTTTGGGTACAGGATAATCTCATATATAGGAGAATGGTACAGCAATGGGATAATCTCAGGTATAGGAGATAATGGAGCTAAGGAATAATCTTGGGTATAGAGAAGATACATGTATGGGATAATATCTGATAAAGGAATAGGTACAAGTAAAGGAGGATGTTCAGGTATAGGATAATCTCAGGTATAGGGGGAGGTACAGGTATGGGATAATCTTGTGTATTGGAGGAAGTACAAGTATAGGATTATCTCAGGTATAGGAGAAGGTACAGGTATGTGATCACATTTATAGGAGGAGGTATAGGATCATCTCAGGTATAGGAATAGGTACAGGTATGTGATAATATCAGGTATAGGAGGAGTTACAGGTATAGGAGGCGGTACAGGTATGGTATAATCTGAGGTATAGGAGGCGGTACAGGTATGGTATAATATCAGGTATAGGAGGCAGTACGGGTATGGTATAATATTGGGTATAGGAGGATGTACAGGTATAGGATAGTATCAGGTATAGTAGGATGTACAGGTATGGTATAATATTGGGTATAGGAGGAGGTACAGGTATGGTATAATATTGGGTATAGGAGGAGGTACAGGTTTAGGATAGTATCAGGTATAGGAGGATGTACAGGTGTGGTATAATATTGGGTATAGGAGGAGGTACAGGTATAGGATACTATCAGGTATAGTAGGATGTACAGGTATGGTATAATATTGGGTATAGGAGGATGTACAGGTATGGTATAATATCGGGTATAGGAGGATAGTATCGGGTATAGGAGGATAGTATCAGGTATAGGAGGAGGTACAGGTATAGGATAGTATCAGGTATAGGAGGATGTACAGGTATGGTATAATATTGGGTATAGGAGGAGGAACAGGTATAGGATAGTATCAGGTATAGGAGGATGTACAAGTATTGTATAATATCGGGTATAGGAGGATAGTATCGGGTATAGGAGGATAGTATCAGGTATAGGAGGATGTACAGGTATGGTATAATATTGGGTATAGGAGGAGGAACAGGTATAGGATAGTATCAGGTATAGGAGGATGTACAGGTATGGTATAATATCGGGTATAGGAGGATAGTATCGGGTATAGGAGGATAGTATCAGGTATAGGAGGATGTACAGGTATGGTATAATATTGGGTATAGGAGGAGGAACAGGTATAGGATAGTATCAGGTATAGGAGGATGTACAGGTATGGTATAATATCGGGTATAGGAGGATAGTATCGGGTATAGGAGGATAGTATCAGGTATAGGAGGATGTACAGGTATAGGATAATATCGGGTATAGGAGGATAGTATCAGGTATAGGATAGTATCAGGTATAGGAGGAGGTACAGGTATAGGATAGTATCAGGTATAGGATAGTATCAGGTATAGGAGGAGGTACAGGTATAGGAGGAGGTACAGGTATAGGATAGTATCAGGTATAGGATAGTATCAGGTATAGGAGGAGGTACAGGTATAGGAGGAGGTACAGGTATAGGATAGTATCAGGTATAGGAGGAGGTACAGGTATAGTATAGTATCAGGTATAGGATAGTATCAGTTATAAAAGGATAGTATCGGGTATAGGAGGAGGTACAGGTATAGGATAGTATCGGGTATAGGAGGATGTACAGGTATGGTATATTATCGGGTATAGGAGGAGGTACAGGTCTGGTATAATATCGGGTATAGGAGGAGGTACAGGTATAGGATAGTATCAGGTATAGGAGGCGGTACAGGTATGGTATAATATCGTGTAGCGGGGTGTTCCCCTTTAATGCAGAGAGACAAGAAGTTCCAGGTGAGAGGTGAGTCAGGAGGAAGTAAAGAGACATTATGGAAGTGAAAGCAGAGGAGAGAGAGACTACATCTCCCAGTACATCTTGCAGCACCCAGGGTGCATTGCTCCAGAACAGAGACTGCTGGGGCAGACTTTATAAAGGGGAGGCGGAGTTTTGGTCGGCCTCTTTGGACACCCCTCTCCTAGCAAGAGGATCTCTGTGCTGAACTGCTGTGTGCACAAGGCCTGAAGCCCGGGCCGTGTGCTCCTTTCCAAAGAGCCCTCTGCCAGCCTAGCAGAGCCTTAGAGACATCTAATCCTCCTTGCTGCAGTACACCAGAAGGATTGAAGACTTGGATGTCGGTGGATTCCTGTTCCTAGACGAATCGATGGAGGAAACGGACTTGGACTTGTCCGGGTGGTGAGAGCTGTTTAAAGACAGATACTTTATCTTTACTATTCGTTGGGATTACAAAGTTGTTCTTCAAGTGCACCACCGAGAGATTGCTAGCAAATATTGTTTCACTGAACTTCCATTTAGATCAGTCAGGCCTGACTGCATAGGTAGACATTGCTGGGTGTTAGTCTACCCATGAGGGGAAGTAGCTGTAAAAGGGCAGCGCTAGAGTTGCATAGCAATACTTTATTATTCTGATTACTCTTTTTATCTTTATTACTGTTTGTTGCAGGGATCTGCAACTTGTTATACTGTTGTTTATTACTTGCCCATTAGCCTCAGTAAAATATCTGGGTAAAGTACATTTGGTGTCAGTTCCGCTTACTTTAATAGGAGTTTTAAAGTATATTCTGTGTATGTTTGTTATAGGACTGCGTCACCAACAGTTGCGATCACGCGGTCCTATCTCTCTATCACCAGCTGTGCCACGGGAGGTTAGAGCCGATTGCCGGGGGTTGACAGCGGTGCACTGCAGGGCCCAAATCAATATCAGCGGCTCTCTTAACTGGGGGTAGCGCTACACGTGGGGGCTCGAGTCCGGGATCCTTGTACGTTGCACGCTGCAATCAAGCCGGTCAGAAGTACCAGCATGGACCCGCTGGCAATGTCACAGTGATGCGCAGCGATTGGCGCCGATCCAACCGCGGCGGTAGTCATTGTACTCCCGGGGGAAAGATGGAAGGAAGAGGAGATAAAACAGCTCGTATTGTTACTGTCTCCGAGCCACAAAGCATGGGTGATGGATTTTAGGCCAGATCCAGTGATCTTGTTTACATACGCACTGGTAGAATGGAAAAACGAAATCCCAGAGCATTTTAAAAGTCAGAGTATACAAGCCATAGATAATCAGATCTATCACTTGATACATACGCTGCCAGTGAAGGAAGAATGGTTTCAGACACCAAAGCCATCACTCCCACAATTATCTCCACCACTATCCCCTAAAGCAGAAAAGCTTAAGGAACTATTAAGCCCGGGATCACCGCTGGCCGCTATAGGGCCTGAATTGTTGAATGCTCTAGGAGACCTTGTAATTAAGTGCCAGAAAAGCAGTACGGTGCATGTGGAGGCCAGTTACCGGAAGCTTAGCACCTTCTCAGGGAAGCTCCCCGTCCCTGCGGGGGAGGAAGATTTTGACACTTAGGCTGAACAGGCAGTTATGCAAGATTGTACTGAAGAAGGGAATGCTGCCCAAAGATGCAGATGAAGCACGCATGAAGCAGATCATGAGGGGAGCGCGGCGCTCAGACCCGGTCTGGCTGCACCTGAAAACCTCAGGAGGAGGAATGTCACTAACCTACTCTGATCTAATAAAAATTATTAGGGACGAAGAGGCGCTGGAGGAAGATCAGCAGGTGGCCAAGGCGAATGTCATACCTGTACCAGTGTTGGTCCATTCGGTCAAGAGCCCAGAAAGAGATGCGGAGGTTGACACTCTGAAATCGCAAATGGCCCAAGTGTTGGAGATGCTGACCTCTTTGATGGAGAAAGATCAGAGAAGACGAGAGAAACCAAGCCCAAGAAAGGAGTTGTTCCCGAACACCTCAGCACCGGCCTCCCTACAGGACCGAGAAGAGGTGATTTGCTATAACTGCGGAGGGAGTGGCCACTTTGCTAACGTATGCTCCAGCCCAAAGAAGAAGAGAACAGATAATTGCAAGCCGGCGGGAAACTCCAAAGGGCCCCGGTGAAGGAGTCAACCGGGTGCCCATCATCTTCAGTGCGCTCCAAACTAAAAAAAAAGGCCAAGAATGGAGGAGACAAAACTCCTAGGAGGAGGTATAGTACACCCCCACCAAGATGTACCCCAGAGGGAGGGGGCAAGACCCCTCAGTGGAAGTACAGCACCCCAAAGAAGGAACATCCACCTAAAAGGAACAATAACATCCCTCAGCGGGTTTGTGCCCCCATTGAGAGGGAGAAAGTCAATGCATGCCAGGCTCAGGAAAAATTAAAGTCCAAAAGGAGCAGGGCAAGGGTCGAAAGCCAAAAAAAAAGGTGACCCCAGTCCGGCCATACCCAAAGGAACTGGTGGGCCCGTCTCCTACTGTGCCCATTCAAGTGGAAGGAGTCTATACTAAAGCTCTTTTGGACACCGGAGCACAGGTGACTTTACTATACCGGGACTTCTATGATAGGCACTTGAGTCATCTGCCTATCCAGAAGATAGAAGAGCTGGAGATATGGGGACTTGGAACCCAGAGTTTCCCTTATGATGGGTACCTGCCCATAAAGATGACTTTCGACCCATCCGTGGCTGGGAAGGCTGAAGTGTTTGACACCCTGGCAGTTGTGTGTCCCCGGCCGCCTGGAGCCAGCAAGATTTCCCTGATCATTGGGACAAACACGGATCTAGTCAGGAGACTCCTGACCCCTCTCGTGAAAGAGAGAAACCATTCAGCCACCAAAATCCATCCCATGCTAAAGACGGCCTACCAACGACTGGTCTTAGAGCAGAAGACCCCGGGAGAGGGGATAGGAAAGGTGTGGAGACTTGGCAGAGAAGGAGTAGTACTACAGCCCGGAGAAGTAACCTGTCTTAGGGCCACTGTGAAGCTTTCGTGGGAACAACCTGGCCCCTTTGTCATGCTGGAATCAGACCCAAGGGAAGAGTCCTCAGGCCTGGAAGTGATACCAGAAGTGATTCCGTTCAAGGCCCTGAAGAAGGCCCATGGCAGAGTTCCGGTGAGTGTTAGGAACACTACGGGAGGACCCATGGAGATCCCTGCCAGAGTGTTGCTTGGTCAGGTGAGCCCTGCTGCCCCGGTCACTTGGTCCGAAGTCAAGGGGACGGGTGACGGAGGAGATGTTTGGGAGAAACTGTCCGTGGAAAACCCGAACCTACCCAGGGCTTGGAAAGAAAGAGCCAAGGCCCAGCTGACCAGGTGGGAGAAGATCTTTTCCGAAGATGAATTCGATGTGGGGTGTGCAAGAAGTGCCACCCATCGGATCCGCCTCCAAGAAGATAAGCCCTTCCGAGAGAGGGTCAGGCGGGTCCCCCTGGCAGATCTGGAGGATCTGAGGGAACAACTTGTAGAACTAAAGAAGACTGGTGTGATCCGGGAGTCTAGAAGTCCCTATGCCTCCCCAATCGTGGTGGTCAGAAAGAAGAATGGGTCGTTGAGGCTTTGTATCGATTACAGGACTCTCAACAGGAGAACCATCCCTGACCAATACACCACGCCAAGGATAGAAGATGCCCTACAAAGTTTGTCTGGAGCCAAATGGTTCAGTGTGATGGACCTCAAGAGTGGGTACTATCAAATCCCTATGCACCCAGAAGACAGGGAGAAGACAGCCTTCATAACCCCGGTGGGATTCTTCGAATTCAATAGGATGCCTCAGGGTCTGTCTGGAGCTCCTGCTACCTTTCAACGCCTTATGGAGAAGACTGTTGGAGACATGAATCTTATAGAAGTCCTTGTGTACTTGGACGATGTCATTGTCTTTGGAAGAACCTTGGAAGAACATGAAGCCAGGTTGGAGAAAGTATTGAGAAGACTCAGCGAAGAGGGACTTAAGCTTTCCCCCGAGAAGTGTCGGTTCTACCAGTCTTCTGTGAACTATCTGGGGCACATAGTGTCTGAAGAAGGGGTGGCCACAGATCCTGAGAAGTTGGAAGCAGTCACTTCCTGGCCACGACCCACCACAGTAACAGAGCTCAGATCCTTCCTGGGGTTCTGCTCCTATTATAGGAGGTTTGTGGAGGGGTTTGCTCGGATTGCCCGCCCGTTGAATGAATTGCTAAAGGCAGAAGGGGAAGAGGATGACTCAGGGCCCAGGAGCCCTGGTGAGTCAGTTCAAGATCACTGGAATCCAAGGTGTGAAGAGGCCTTTCATGCTCTGAAGAGGAGCTTAACCACTGCCCCAGTCCTGGCCTACGCCGACCCTACCAGACCTTATGAATTACATGTGGATGCCAGCCATGAGGGTCTAGGTGGTGTACTCTACCAAGAACATGAAGGACAACTGCGACCAGTGGCCTATGTGAGCAGGAGCCTGACCCCCTCAGAAAAGAATTACCCCACTCATAAGCTGGAATTCCTGGCCCTCAAATGGGCGGTAGTAGACAAGCTAAAAGACTACTTGTATGGGGCAGAGTTTACTGTGAAGACAGACAACAACCCCCTGACCTACCTCTTCACCACCGCGAAACTAGATGCCACCGGACACAGGTGGTTGGCCGCATTGTCTGGATTCAACTTCAGTCTGAAGTACAGACCAGGAGCCGGAAATAGGGATGCAGATGCCCTGTCCCGGAGGTCTCATGCCACGACAAATGACTGGGAAGATTGGACCCAAGTGGCACCGGACGGGGTGCGGGCCCTTTGTCAAGGGGCTGAATTCCAAGCCAGAGGAGGCTCCAGAGCAGAAGAAATAGGGGTTACCATGGTAGGAGTCCCCAAACACTATTGTGGGGTAACTCAACTGGAGGAAGACAACCTACCGAGACTGTCCAAGAAGGAGTTGAGGTGTGACCAATTGGAAGACCCCATGGGGAGATTGGTCCTCGAAGCCCTGGAGAATCAGGATCCCAACAAATTCCTACATCACCCCTCAAAGGAGGCTCGCCTGTTGAGGAAGGAATTGGACAGGCTACAGGTACATCAGGGAGTGGTCTACCGAAGGGGCCCCTCTGATGACTCAGAAGATAAGTGGCAGTTATTTCTTCCAGAGAAGCACCGAGAGACTGTACTAATTGCCCTGCATGACCATCATGGTCACCTAGGGGCAGAAAGGACCTTCCAGCTTGTCAGAAATCGGTTCTATTGGCCCTGCATGAGGGCAGAAGTAGAGGAGTATTGCCATTCCTGTGCACGATGCATTCAGAGAAAGACCCTACCCCATCAAGCTGCCCCAATGGGCCACTTACAGAGTCAAGGCCCAATGGATCTGGTATGCATTGACTTTCTCTGCCTTGAACCCGACCTGAGTGGATTGGGGAATGTTCTGGTAATAACCGACCATTTCACCCACTATGCTCAAGCTTTCCCAACCAAAGACCAGAAGGCATCCACCGTGGCCAAGATACTTATGGAGAAGTATTTTGTCCATTACGGACTACCACAGAGACTCCACTCAGATCAAGGAAGGGACTTTGAGAGTCGGTTGATCCGAAGACTTTTGGATTCATTAGGAATAAAGAAGACCAGAACCACGCCTTACCACCCACAAGGAGATGCTCAGCCGGAGAGATTTAACCGGACCCTGCTCAACATGTTGGGAACCTTAGAAACAGAGAAGAAGCAACACTGGAGTCAGCACATATCAGCCCTAGTACATGCCTATAACTGTACCACAAGTGATGCCACTGGCTACTCCCCTTATCGACTTATGTTTGGGAGAGAAGCAAGGCTACCTGTGGACCTGGCCTTTGGCACTTCTATAGACAATACCTCAGCTACATCCCACAAGGGATACGTGGACAGACTTAGACGTAGCTTGCAGGTGGCCTATGAACAAGCCCAGGCGGCTTCGGATCAAAGGGGGGCCCGCAACAAGAGAAATTTTGATCTGAAGGTTCGAGTGCAAGATCTGCAGCCCGGGGACCGAGTACTGCTACGCAATCTGGGGGTCCCTGGAAAACACAAGCTTGCCGACAGGTGGAGATCTGAGCCCTATGTTGTCTGTAGGAAGTTGCCCGGTTTGCCTGTCTACAAACTAAAGCCAGAAGGAAAGGTGGGTCCACTGAAGATGTGGCATCGGAACCACCTGCTCCCACTTGCTGAGGCAGTCAGAATACCTCCCGTGAGAGACTCCCCTGAACCGGCCTCTATCCTGGATATTCCTAGGCCGAACACTCGGTCCCAGACCTCTCGAGCCAAAGATGGGGAGGCCTCCCAATTGAGTACAGAAGAAGGTGGAGAACTGGACTGGCTGTGGCCTCCCTCGACTCTGGGAACGTCCGCCATAGATCTCCCAAATGGAGGGGATACCCCAGATGCAACGCTGAATCCGGAGGCTACTGAATTCATACCCTTCAGTCCCTCAGCTGATTACTGGGAAGATGTTCCTGACACTTGCGCTGAGGAGAACTCTAGAGATTCCATACGTCAGTCGACTTCTGAATCAGAGGTTCCAGAACCAGCAATGTTACCTGAACTTACTCCTGAAGACGAGCCTGTGGTGCCAGAGTCAGAAGCACCAAGAGAGCAGAGGGCTCGCAGAGTCATCAGGCCTCCCAAGAAACTAACTTACCCCCAAATGGGGACGAGCTCAGAGGACTCTGTTGTAACGGCTAGGAGAAGTGTTGAACAACCTGATCCTTCCACCGTCCATTTGGTGGAGGGCAACCCCAGCTCACTCTCTGGCACAGTTAGGCAGGCCACTCATGGTAGTGTGACCTGTGGGCAAGAGAGTTCCATCCCAAAGTTTTGGTGGGAATTCCCTATGCCAACATCATGCTCGACATTGTCCAAAATGGTAAACAGTATTTGTTGAAGTTTATCTTTGGGGACCAAAGAGTTCAAGTGGGGGGAGTGTGTAGCGGGGTGTTCCCCTTTAATGCAGAGAGACAAGAAGTTCCAGGTGAGAGGTGAGTCGGGAGGAAGTAAAGAGACATTATGGAAGTGAAAGCAGAGGAGAGAGAGACTACATCTCCCAGTACATCTTGCAGCACCCAGGGTGCATTGCTCCAGAACAGAGACTGCTGGGGCAGACTTTATAAAGGGGAGGCGGAGTTTTGGTCGGCCTCTTTGGACACCCCTCTCCTAGCAAGAGGATCTCTGTGCTGAACTGCTGTGTGCACAAGGCCTGAAGCCCGGGCCGTGTGCTCCTTTCCAAAGAGCCCTCTGCCAGCCTAGCAGAGCCTTAGAGACATCTAATCCTCCTTGCTGCAGTACACCAGAAGGATTGAAGACTTGGATGTCGGTGGATTCCTGTTCCTAGACGAATCGATGGAGGAAAGGGACTTGGACTTGTCCAGGTGGTGAGAGCTGTTTAAAGACAGATACTTTATCTTTACTATTCGTTGGGATTACAAAGTTGTTCTTCAAGTGCACCACCGAGAGATTGCTAGCAAATATTGTTTCACTGAACTTCCATTTAGATCAGTCAGGCCTGACTGCATAGGTAGACATTGCTGGGTGTTAGTCTACCCATGAGGGGAAGTAGCTGTAAAAGGGCAGCGCTAGAGTTGCATAGCAATAGTTTATTATTCTGATTACTCTGTTTATCTTTATTACTGTTTGTTGCAGGGATCTGCAACTTGTTATACTGTTGTTTATTACTTGCCCATTAGCCTCAGTAAAATATCTGGGTAAAGTACATTTGGTGTCAGTTCCGCTTACTTTAATAGGAGTTTTAAAGTATATTCTGTGTATGTTTGTTATAGGACTGCGTCACCAACAGTTGCGATCACGCGGTCCTATCCCTCTATCACCAGCTGTGCCACGGGAGGTTAGAGCCGATTGCCGGGGGTTGACAGCGGTGCACTGCAGGGCCCAAATCAATATCAGCGGCTCTCTTAACTGGGGGTAGCGCTACAATCGGGTATAGGATAGTATCAGGTATAGGATAGTATCAGGTATAGGAGGAGGTACAGGTATAGGATAGTATCAGGTATAGGAGGAGGTACAGGTATGGTATAATATCGGGTATAGGAGGAGGTACAGGTATGGTATAATATCGGGTATAGGAGGAGGTACATGTATGGTATAATATCAGGTATAGGAGGATAGTATCAGGTATAGGATAGTATCGGGTATAGGAGGAGGTACAGGTATAGGATAGTATCGGGTATAGGAGAATGTACAGGTATGGTGTAATATCAGGTATAGGAGGATAGTATCAGGTATAGGAGGATAGTATCAGGTATAGGATAGTATCGGGTATAGGATAGTATCGGGTATAGGATAGTATCGGGTATAGGAGAATGTACAGGTATGGTGTAATATCAGGTATAGGAGGATAGTATCAGGTATAGGAGGATAGTATCAGGTATAGGATAGTATCGGGTATAGGATAGTATCGGGTATAGGAGGATAGTATCAGGTATAGGAGGATAGTATCGGGTATAGGATAGTATCGGGTATAGGAGAATGTACAGGTATGGTGTAATATCGGGTATAGGAGGATAGTATCGGGTATAGGATAGTATCGGGTATAGGAGGATAGTATCAGGTATAGGAGGATGTACAGGTATGGTGTAATATCGGGTATAGGAGGATAGTATCAGGTATAAGAGGATAGTATCAGGTATAGGATAGTATCAGGTATAGGAGGATGTACAGGTATGGTGTAATATCGGGTATAGGAGGATAGTATCAGGTATAAGAGGATAGTATCAGGTATAGGATAGTATCAGGTATAGGATAGTATCAGGTATAGGAGGATGTACAGGTATGGTGTAATATCGGGTATAGGAGGATAGTATCGGGTATAGGATAGTATCGGGTATAGGAGGATAGTATCAGGTATAGGAGGATAGTATCGGGTATAGGATAGTATCGGGTATAGGATAGTATCGGGTATTGGAGGATAGTATCAGGTATAGGATAGTATCAGGTATAGGAGGATGTACAGGTATGGTGTAATATCGGGTATAGGAGGATAGTATCAGGTATAAGAGGATAGTATCGGGTATAGGAGGATAGTATCAGGTATAGGAGGATGTACAGGTATGGTGTAATATCGGGTATAGGAGGATAGTATCAGGTATAGGAGGATAGTATCGGGTATAGGAGGATAGTATCAGGTATAGGAGGATGTACAGGTATGGTGTAATATCGGGTATAGGAGGATAGTATCAGGTATAAGAGGATAGTATCAGGTATAGGATAGTATCAGGTATAGGAGGATGTACAGGTATGGTGTAATATCGGGTATAGGAGGATAGTATCGGGTATAGGATAGTATCGGGTATAGGAGGATAGTATCAGGTATAGGAGGATAGTATCGGGTATAGGATAGTATCGGGTATAGGATAGTATCGGGTATAGGAGGATAGTATCAGGTATAGGATAGTATCGGGTATAGGAGAATGTACAGGTATGGTGTAATATCGGGTATAGGAGGATAGTATCGGGTATAGGATAGTATCGGGTATAGGAGGATAGTATCAGGTATAGGATAGTATCAGGTATAGGAGGATGTACAGGTATGGTGTAATATCGGGTATAGGAGGATAGTATCGGGTATAGGATAGTATCGGGTATAGGAGGATAGTATCAGGTATAGGAGGATAGTATCGGGTATAGGATAGTATCGGGTATAGGATAGTATCGGGTATAGGAGGATAGTATCAGGTATAGGAGGATGTACAGGTATGGTGTAATATCGGGTATAGGAGGATAGTATCAGGTATAGGAGGATAGTATCAGGTATAGGATAGTATCAGGTATAGGAGGATGTACAGGTATGGTGTAATATCGGGTATAGGAGGATAGTATCAGGTATAAGAGGATAGTATCGGGTATAGGAGGATAGTATCAGGTATAGGAGGATGTACAGGTATGGTGTAATATCGGGTATAGGAGGATAGTATCAGGTATAGGAGGATAGTATTGGGTATAGGAGGATAGTATCAGGTATAGGAGGATGTACAGGTATGGTGTAATATCGGGTATAGGAGGATAGTATCAGGTATAAGAGGATAGTATCAGGTATAGGATAGTATCAGGTATAGGAGGATGTACAGGTATGGTGTAATATCGGGTATAGGAGGATAGTATCGGGTATAGGATAGTATCGGGTATAGGAGGATAGTATCAGGTATAGGAGGATAGTATCGGGTATAGGATAGTATCGGGTATAGGATAGTATCGGGTATAGGAGAATGTACAGGTATGGTGTAATATCGGGTATAGGAGGATAGTATCGGGTATAGGATAGTATCGGGTATAGGAGGATAGTATCAGGTATAGGATAGTATCGGGTATGGGATAGTATCAGGTATAGGATAGTATCGGGTATAGGAGGATAGTATCAGGTATAAGAGGATAGTATCGGGTATAGGATAGTATCAGGTATAAGAGGATAGTATCAGGTATAAGAGGATAGTATCAGGTATGGGAAAATTCCAGTAATTGGCTCGTCTGTGACCTGCTCTGTGGATTGACAGTTTTAGCCCATTATAATCTACAAAGAATTGTTTTTTTTGGTGGAGCCGGCGGGATGAAAACGCTTTGTAGAGACAAATTGTACTTCTGCTGGTTGCTCAGAAAGCGGAAAATTGAAAACACATTTGTGAGCAAATTGTTTCTTGTTTGTGAAGTTTCTGCCGTCTCGCCCTCCATGTGCAGTGCCTGGGATCAGGGGAAGGGGAATTATGGGATTAGCTGGAATTGTAGTGATGGAGGATTGATGGCACTAAACCGCGCTCCACCCGCTGCTGCCAATTGTGCTGCACTGAAATCCGCACTGACTGGGCTTTACATGACTAAAGCAGAAAATTCCCCCGTCCATTCATAAACACCATCACAGGTATGTCTTTGGGGTCACCTCTGGTCCTTCTCAGCAAGCCGGAATTGGGCCCCAAGTTTTCCACTTTCTTGGACCTGTACCCTGAGGATGTAATGCGGGTGGAACACAACCACAGACAGGGTTTGTCTCAAACACTGAGCTCTAATGGGGGGTTGTGTAACATCACTAACACGGCAGTAGCATCCCTGTTCTTCTCCCCCCTCCATGTGATTTAGAATATAGGGGGGGACATAATAAGGTAGGAGGGGGGAATAACTTCAATGACTACAGTATTGGTTTAATAATCTCCCATGTTAAGTAATTTGTTCAAAAGGAAAATATACTGATTTACCATGTTCTGCATATGGCTCCATGTACACAGAAGCTCAAAAACGACCGTTTTTAAAGCAGCAGAAAAAGCTAGCTTTTATCAGCGTTTTTTTTACTAGCTTTTATTAGCGTTTTTCAGTGTAGCTTTTTTTACCTTTAAAAAAAAAAAATTTCAATGGAAAAACGGCACTTTGAACGCAAATTTCCTGCGTTCAGAAAAAAGCCCATTAACTCCACTGCTCATTAAAGCTAAAAAACGTTATGTGTACATGAACACATAGGCTAACATAGAGTGCAGTTAATGGGTTTTTAAAAAAAACGCCAAAACGCCCATTAACTGCAGTTTATCAGCTTCTGTGTACATGGAGCCTAAATGTAACCTGATATATTTACTTTTTAATTAACTTTTATTTACCTTTGATATATATATATACCTTTTATGAACAATATCAGATGTTAATGTACCTGGTGGTTCTTACACCTTGTTAAAAATATTAATAAAAATGATTGGAATTTTTTATTGTTTTTTAATTAATAAAAAAATAATAATGTAAAAATGATACAATAATAAAAATAAAAAAACTACTGGCACCAACCTCTGCCCTGATGACACTGTCCTCTGCCTCTGCCTGTTCTATACCTCTCACTTCCTGTTGTGTGCACAGGGCAGGAAGTGAAGGGGAATCTCTCCAATGGGACACATAGTAAAAAAAAAAAAAAAAAATCTGAAGTTTTAACCATCCTTGCACTCTTTCCAAAAATAAAAAACAAAGTTTTGGCTTTAGATTCACTTACCGTATATACTCGAGTATAAGCCGAGTTTTTCAGCACCTTTTTTGTGCTGAAAATGCCCCCCTCGGCTTATACTCGAGTCATCTTTTTGTGCCTCATCTCGGGAACTCTGGGGACCCGGTACCGGCCGGCCCCTGGACCCCAAACTTGGCACACATGTAGCCCCACTATTCTTCTATAAGTGTGCAAAGTTTGTTGTCTGGGGGACCTACGGCCGGGAAGCACCGATTTTTCAAAGCCGGGCACCCCTTCTATAGACTCCTATGTTAAACTGTAATTTTTCCGGTAAGTTTGGGGACCCGGTATCGGCCGGTCATAGGTCCCCTGGCCCCACTCTTCTTCTACAAGTGTGCAAAGTTTGTTGTCTGGGGGATCTACGGCCGGGGAGCACTGATTTTTCAGAGCCGCACACTCCTTCCATAGACTCCTATGTTAAACTGTAATTTTTCCGGTAAGTTTGGGGACCCGGTACCGGCCGGCCATAGGTCCCCTGGACCCGAAACTTGGCACACATGTAGCCTCCTCTACAAGTGTGTAAAGTTTGCTGTCTGGGAGACCTACGGCCGGGAAGCACCGATTTTTTCAAAGCCGGGCACCCCTTCCATTATACTCCCATGTTAAACGTAAGTCTAGTCATGGGCACAGTGAGGCATGGGCACAGTGAGGCATGGGCACAGTGAGGCATGCAGATGGACACCCTAGGCTTATACTCGAGTCAATAAGTTTTCCCAGTTTTTTGTGGTAAAATTAGGTGCCTCGGCTTATATTCGGGTCGGCTTATACTCGAGTATATACGGTACACTTTTTTATTATTTATATATATATATGTAGCGGGGTGTTCCCCTTTAATGCAGAGAGACAAGAAGTTCCAGGTGAGAGGTGAGTCGGGAGGAAGTAAAGAGACATTATGGAAGTGAAAGCAGAGGAGAGAGAGACTACATCTCCCAGTACATCTTGCAGCACCCAGGGTGCATTGCTCCAGAACAGAGACTGCTGGGGCAGACTTTATAAAGGGGAGGCAGAGTTTTGGTCGGCCTCTTTGGACCCCCCTCTCCTAGCAAGAGGATCTCTGTGCTGAACTGCTGTGTGCACAAGGCCTGAAGCCTGGGCCGTGTGCTCCTTTCCAAAGAGCCCTCTGCCAGCCTAGCAGAGCCTTAGAGACATCTAATCCTCCTTGCTGCAGTACACCAGAAGGATTGAAGACTTGGATGTCGGTGGATTCCTGTTCCTAGACGAATCGATGGAGGAAAGGGACTTGGACTTGTCCAGGTGGTGAGAGCTGTTTAAAGACAGATACTTTATCTTTACTATTCGTTGGGATTACAAAGTTGTTCTTCAAGTGCACCACCGAGAGATTGCTAGCAAATATTGTTTCACTGAACTTCCATTTAGATCAGTCAGGCCTGACTGCATAGGTAGACATTGCTGGGTGTTAGTCTACCCATGAGGGGAAGTAGCTGTAAAAGGGCAGCGCTAGAGTTGCATAGCAATACTTTATTATTCTGATTACTCTGTTTATCTTTATTACTGTTTGTTGCAGGGATCTGCAACTTGTTATACTGTTGTTTATTACTTGCCCATTAGCCTCAGTAAAATATCTGGGTAAAGTACATTTGGTGTCAGTTCCGCTTACTTTAATAGGAGTTTTAAAGTATATTCTGTGTATGTTTGTTATAGGACTGCGTCACCAACAGTTGCGATCACGCGGTCCTATCTCTCTATCACCAGCTGTGCCACGGGAGGTTAGAGCCGATTGCCGGGGGTTGACAGCGGTGCACTGCAGGGCCCAAATCAATATCAGCGGCTCTCTTAACTGGGGGTAGCGCTACACGTGGGGGCTCGAGTCCGGGATCCTTGTACGTTGCACGCTGCAATCAAGCCGGTCAGAAGTACCAGCATGGACCCGCTGGCAATGTCACAGTGGTGCGCAGCGATTGGCGCCGATCCAACCACGGCGGTAGTCATTGTACTCCCGGGGGAAAGATGGAAGGAAGAGGAGATAAAACAGCTCGTATTGTTACTGTCTCCGAGCCACAAAGCATGGGTGATGGATTTTAGGCCAGATCCAGTGATCTCGTTTACATACGCACTGGTAGAATGGAAAAACGAAATCCCAGAGCATTTTAAAAGTCAGAGTATACAAGCCATAGATAATCAGATCTATCACTTGATACATACGCTGCCAGTGAAGGAAGAATGGTTTCAGACACCAAAGCCATCACTCCCACAATTATCTCCACCACTATCCCCTAAAGCAGAAAAGCTTAAGGAACTATTAAGCCTGGGATCACCGCTGGCCGCTATAGGGCCTGAATTGTTGAATGCTCTAGGAGACCTTGTAATTAAGTGCCAGAAAAGCAGTACGGTGCATGTGGAGGCCAGTTACCGGAAGCTTAGCACCTTCTCAGGGAAGCTCCCCGTCCCTGCGGGGGAGGAAGATTTTGACACTTGGGTGGAACAGGCATTGCAGGCAGTAGAAGCATGGGAGGTGCCTGAGGCACAGAAGAGACAGCGAGTCTTAGAAAGTCTGAAAGGTGCCGCGGCAGAATCGGTGAAGAGCTTCCGGTTTGGAAATGAAAACTGTACAGCTCAAGATTGCCTGGCCATGCTGCAGGAAGAGTTTGGTCAGCTGGAGAAGGTGTCAGAGATGATTTATCAAATTGAACACACTCTCCAGCAGCCGAATGAGAAACTGTCAGAATATGTTAGAAGGCTGAACAGGCAGTTATGCAAGATTGTACTGAAGAAGGGAATGCTGCCCAAAGATGCAGATGAAGCACGCATGAAGCAGATCATGAGGGGAGCGCGGCGCTCAGACCCGGTCTGGCTGCACCTGAAAACCTCAGGAGGAGGAATGTCACTAACCTACTCTGATCTAATAAAAATTATTAGGGACGAAGAGGCGCTGGAGGAAGATCAGCAGGTGGCCAAGGCGAATGTCACACCTGTACCAGTGTTGGTCCATTCGGTCAAGAGCCCAGAAAGAGATGCGGAGGTTGACACTCTGAAATCGCAAATGGCCCAAGTGTTGGAGATGCTGACCTCTTTGATGGAGAAAGATCAGAGAAGACGAGAGAAACCAAGCCCAAGAAAGGAGTTGTTCCCGAACACCTCAGCACCGGCCTCCCTACAGGACCGAGAAGAGGTGATTTGCTATAACTGCGGAGGGAGTGGCCACTTTGCTAACGTATGCTCCAGCCCAAAGAAGAAGAGAACAGATAATTGCAAGCCGGCGGGAAACTCCAAAGGGCCCCGGTGAAGGAGTCAACCGGGTGCCCATCATCTTCAGTGCGCTCCAAACTAAAAAAAAAGGCCAAGAATGGAGGAGACAAAACTCCTAGGAGGAGGTATAGTACACCCCCACCAAGATGTACCCCAGAGGGAGGGGGCAAGACCCCTCAGTGGAAGTACAGCACCCCAAAGAAGGAACATCCACCTAAAAGGAACAATAACATCCCTCAGCGGGTTTGTGCCCCCATTGAGAGGGAGAAAGTCAATGCATGCCAGGCTCAGGAAAAATTAAAGTCCAAAAGGAGCAGGGCAAGGGTCGAAAGCCAAAAAAAAGAGGTGACCCCAGTCCGGCCATACCCAAAGGAACTGGTGGGCCCGTCTCCTACTGTGCCCATTCAAGTGGAAGGAGTCTATACTAAAGCTCTTTTGGACACCGGAGCACAGGTGACTTTACTATACCGGGACTTCTATGATAGGCACTTGAGTCATCTGCCTATCCAGAAGATAGAAGAGCTGGAGATATGGGGACTTGGAACCCAGAGTTTCCCTTATGATGGGTACCTGCCCATAAAGATGACTTTCGACCCATCCGTGGCTGGGAAGGCTGAAGTGTTTGACACCCTGGCAGTTGTGTGTCCCCGGCCGCCTGGAGCCAGCAAGATTTCCCTGATCATTGGGACAAACACGGATCTAGTCAGGAGACTCCTGACCCCTCTCGTGAAAGAGAGAAACCATTCAGCCACCAAAATCCATCCCATGCTAAAGACGGCCTACCAACGACTGGTCTTAGAGCAGAAGACCCCGGGAGAGGGGATAGGGAAGGTGTGGAGACTTGGCAGAGAAGGAGTAGTACTACAGCCCGGAGAAGTAACCTGTCTTAGGGCCACTGTGAAGCTTTCGTGGGAACAACCTGGCCCCTTTGTCATGCTGGAATCAGACCCAAGGGAAGAGTCCTCAGGCCTGGAAGTGATACCAGAAGTGATTCCGTTCAAGGCCCTGAAGAAGGCCCATGGCAGAGTTCCGGTGAGTGTTAGGAACACTACGGGAGGACCCATGGAGATCCCTGCCAGAGTGTTGCTTGGTCAGGTGAGCCCTGCTGCCCCGGTCACTTGGTCCGAAGTCAAGGGGACGGGTGACGGAGGAGATGTTTGGGAGAAACTGTCCGTGGAAAACCCGAACCTACCCAGGGCTTGGAAAGAAAGAGCCAAGGCCAAGCTGACCAGGTGGGAGAAGATCTTTTCCGAAGATGAATTCGATGTGGGGTGTGCAAGAAGTGCCACCCATCGGATCCGCCTCCAAGAAGATAAGCCCTTCCGAGAGAGGGTCAGGCGGGTCCCCCTGGCAGATCTGGAGGATCTGAGGGAACAACTTGTAGAACTAAAGAAGACTGGTGTGATCCGGGAGTCTAGAAGTCCCTATGCCTCCCCAATCGTGGTGGTCAGAAAGAAGAATGGGTCGTTGAGGCTTTGTATCGATTACAGGACTCTCAACAGGAGAACCATCCCTGACCAATACACCACGCCAAGGATAGAAGATGCCCTACAAAGTTTGTCTGGAGCCAAATGGTTCAGTGTGATGGACCTCAAGAGTGGGTACTATCAAATCCCTATGCACCCAGAAGACAGGGAGAAGACAGCCTTCATAACCCCGGTGGGATTCTTCGAATTCAATAGGATGCCTCAGGGTCTGTCTGGAGCTCCTGCTACCTTTCAACGCCTTATGGAGAAGACTGTTGGAGACATGAATCTTATAGAAGTCCTTGTGTACTTGGACGATGTCATTGTCTTTGGAAGAACCTTGGAAGAACATGAAGCCAGGTTGGAGAAAGTATTGAGAAGACTCAGCGAAGAGGGACTTAAGCTTTCCCCCGAGAAGTGTCGGTTCTACCAGTCTTCTGTGAACTATCTGGGGCACATAGTGTCTGAAGAAGGGGTGGCCACAGATCCTGAGAAGTTGGAAGCAGTCACTTCCTGGCCACGACCCACCACAGTAACAGAGCTCAGATCCTTCCTGGGGTTCTGCTCCTATTATAGGAGGTTTGTGGAGGGGTTTGCTCGGATTGCCCGCCCGTTGAATGAATTGCTAAAGGCAGAAGGGGAAGAGGATGACTCAGGGCCCAGGAGGCCTGGTGAGTCAGTTCAAGATCAGTGGAACCCAAGGTGTGAAGAGGCCTTTCATGCTCTGAAGAGGAGCTTAACCACTGCCCCAGTCCTGGCCTACGCCGACCCTACCAGACCTTATGAATTACATGTGGATGCCAGCCATGAGGGTCTAGGTGGTGTACTCTACCAAGAACATGAAGGACAACTGCGACCAGTGGCCTATGTGAGCAGGAGCCTGACCCCCTCAGAAAAGAATTACCCCACTCATAAGCTGGAATTCCTGGCCCTCAAATGGGTGGTAGTAGACAAGCTAAAAGACTACTTGTATGGGGCAGAGTTTACTGTGAAGACAGACAACAACCCCCTGACCTACCTCTTCACCACCGCGAAACTAGATGCCACCGGACACAGGTGGTTGGCCGCATTGTCTGGATTCAACTTCAGTCTGAAGTACAGACCAGGAGCCGGAAATAGGGATGCAGATGCCCTGTCCCGGAGGTCTCATGCCACGACAAATGACTGGGAAGATTGGACCCAAGTGGCACCGGACGGGGTGCGGGCCCTTTGTCAAGGGGCTGAATTCCAAGCCAGAGGAGGCTCCAGAGCAGAAGAAATAGGGGTTACCATGGTAGGAGTCCCCAAACACTATTGTGGGGTAACTCAACTGGAGGAAGACAACCTACCGAGACTGTCCAAGAAGGAGTTGAGGTGTGACCAATTGGAAGACCCCATGGGGAGATTGGTCCTCGAAGCCCTGGAGAATCAGGATCCCAACAAATTCCTACATCACCCCTCAAAGGAGGCTCGCCTGTTGAGGAAGGAATTGGACAGGCTACAGGTACATCAGGGAGTGGTCTACCGAAGGGGCCCCTCTGATGACTCAGAAGATAAGTGGCAGTTATTTCTTCCAGAGAAGCACCGAGAGACTGTACTAATTGCCCTGCATGACCATCATGGTCACCTAGGGGCAGAAAGGACCTTCCAGCTTGTCAGAAATCGGTTCTATTGGCCCTGCATGAGGGCAGAAGTAGAGGAGTATTGCCATTCCTGTGCACGATGCATTCAGAGAAAGACCCTACCCCATCAAGCTGCCCCAATGGGCCACTTACAGAGTCAAGGCCCAATGGATCTGGTATGCATTGACTTTCTCTGCCTTGAACCCGACCTGAGTGGATTGGGGAATGTTCTGGTAATAACCGACCATTTCACCCGCTATGCTCAAGCTTTCCCAACCAAAGACCAGAAGGCATCCACCGTCGCCAAGATACTTATGGAGAAGTATTTTGTCCATTACGGACTACCACAGAGACTCCACTCAGATCAAGGAAGGGACTTTGAGAGTCGGTTGATCCGAAGACTTTTGGATTCATTAGGAATAAAGAAGACCAGAACCACGCCTTACCACCCACAAGGAGATGCTCAGCCGGAGAGATTTAACCGGACCCTGCTCAACATGTTGGGAACCTTAGAAACAGAGAAGAAGCAACACTGGAGTCAGCACATATCAGCCCTAGTACATGCCTATAACTGTACCACAAGTGACGCCACTGGCTACTCCCCTTATCGACTTATGTTTGGGAGAGAAGCAAGGCTACCTGTGGACCTGGCCTTTGGCACTTCTATAGACAATACCTCAGCTACATCCCACAAGGGATACGTGGACAGACTTAGACGTAGCTTGCAGGTGGCCTATGAACAAGCCCAGGCGGCTTCGGATCAAAGGGGGGCCCGCAACAAGAGAAATTTTGATCTGAAGGTTCGAGTGCAAGATCTGCAGCCCGGGGACCGAGTACTGCTACGCAATCTAGGGGTCCCTGGAAAACACAAGCTTGCCAACAGGTGGAGATCTGAGCCCTATGTTGTCTGTAGGAAGTTGCCCGGTTTGCCTGTCTACAAACTAAAGCCAGAAGGAAAGGTGGGTCCACTGAAGATGTGGCATCGGAACCACCTGCTCCCACTTGCTGAGGCAGTCAGAATACCTCCCGTGAGAGACTCCCCTGAACCGGCCTCTATCCTGGATATTCCTAGGCCGAACACTCGGTCCCAGACCTCTCGAGCCAAAGATGGGGAGGCCTCCCAATTGAGTACAGAAGAAGGTGGAGAACTGGACTGGCTGTGGCCTCCCTCGACTCTGGGAACGTCCGCCATAGATCTCCCAAATGGAGGGGATACCCCAGATGCAACGCTGAATCCGGAGGCTACTGAATTCATACCCTTCAGTCCCTCAGCTGATTACTGGGAAGATGTTCCTGACACTTGCGCTGAGGAGGACTCTAGAGATTCCATACGTCAGTCGACTTCTGAATCAGAGGTTCCAGAATCAGCAATGTTACCTGAACTTACTCCTGAAGAAGAGCCTGTGGTGCCAGAGTCAGAAGCACCAAGAGAGCAGAGGGCTCGCAGAGTCATCAGGCCTCCCAAGAAACTAACTTACCCCCAAATGGGGACGAGCTCAGAGGACTCTGTTGTAACGGCTAGGAGAAGTGTTGAACAACCTGATCCTTCCACCGTCCATTTGGTGGAGGGCAACCCCTGCTCACTCTCTGGCACAGTTAGGCAGGCCACTCATGGTAGTGTGACCTGTGGGCAAGAGAGTTCCATCCCAAAGTTTTGGTGGGAATTCCCTATGCCAACATCATGCTCGACATTGTCCAAAATGGTAAACAGTATTTGTTGAAGTTTATCTTTGGGGACCAAAGAGTTCAAGTGGGGGGAGTGTGTAGCGGGGTGTTCCCCTTTAATGCAGAGAGACAAGAAGTTCCAGGTGAGAGGTGAGTCGGGAGGAAGTAAAGAGACATTATGGAAGTGAAAGCAGAGGAGAGAGAGACTACATCTCCCAGTACATCTTGCAGCACCCAGGGTGCATTGCTCCAGAACAGAGACTGCTGGGGCAGACTTTATAAAGGGGAGGCGGAGTTTTGGTCGGCCTCTTTGGACACCCCTCTCCTAGCAAGAGGATCTCTGTGCTGAACTGCTGTGTGCACAAGGCCTGAAGCCTGGGCCGTGTGCTCCTTTCCAAAGAGCCCTCTGCCAGCCTAGCAGAGCCTTAGAGACATCTAATCCTCCTTGCTGCAGTACACCAGAAGGATTGAAGACTTGGATGTCGGTGGATTCCTGTTCCTAGACGAATCGATGGAGGAAAGGGACTTGGACTTGTCCAGGTGGTGAGAGCTGTTTAAAGACAGATACTTTATCTTTACTATTCGTTGGGATTACAAAGTTGTTCTTCAAGTGCACCACCGAGAGATTGCTAGCGAATATTGTTTCACTGAACTTCCATTTAGATCAGTCAGGCCTGACTGCATAGGTAGACATTGCTGGGTGTTAGTCTACCCATGAGGGGAAGTAGCTGTAAAAGGGCAGCGCTAGAGTTGCATAGCAATACTTTATTATTCTGATTACTCTGTTTATCTTTATTACTGTTTATTGCAGGGATCTGCAACTTGTTATACTGTTGTTTATTACTTGCCCATTAGCCTCAGTAAAATATCTGGGTAAAGTACATTTGGTGTCAGTTCCGCTTACTTTAATAGGAGTTTTAAAGTATATTCTGTGTATGTTTGTTATAGGACTGCGTCACCAACAGTTGCGATCACGCGGTCCTATCTCTCTATCACCAGCTGTGCCACGGGAGGTTAGAGCCGATTGCCGGGGGTTGACAGCGGTGCACTGCAGGGCCCAAATCAATATCAGCGGCTCTCTTAACTGGGGGTAGCGCTACATATATATATATATATATATATATATATATATATATATATCTACTACTTCCCATATTAACATATGTCCCCCTAGATTCATAAATGTGTACCGTTCGCTTCAGTTTTCCACCATAAGCATAACATTCCAGAGCAAACCTCCATTACCCATATGGCCACCGTACCGCCAGCTGTGCGCTTGGACACGTCTGAAGTCACCTGGAAGCGTCGAAAACAAGCGTGATTGCACTTTGGCAACCGTTTTAATAAATAAATGGCGAATTATACTGCCGAACCCTGGCAGCTGCAGACCTCGGACGCACTGCGCAGTCTCCGTCTCTCCAGCAAAAAATTGACACCACATGCGGTCTGGGCCTAATTGCTACAAGGAAGGGAAGATAGGGCTGGAGAGCGAACGAGGGTGGAGGGGTTTGCGGGGGGAGGGCCTGTCAGAATATTCATATCACCTCATTTTTCCTTCGTTTATAAATAAACCCAAAACTCGGTCCAGGAATATAAAACATCAACAAAGGTCGACGGGTCTTTAGGATGAGATTAGAGCCGTTTTCTGGGCTTCTTAGCGCCCCCCCCCCCCCCCCTGGAGGAGAGACCCCTTCCCAGCGCCCGTGGCTAACGCAGCAGCCATGAGCGAGTTTTATGGGCCATTTTTTTTTTTTTTATTATTTTATTCATTTCACAGTAAATAAAGTGGATACAGGACTCGGAGGAGAAGGAGCCAGATGTTAGCAAGTTGTATGAAATTTGGTGGAAACAAGCTGTAAAAAAAAAAACCTCAGCTGTAAAACGTGAAATATTTAGAGGGCCGGTCCATGCCACACATCTGGAGAGGCAGCTGTCGTCACTCGCAGGAAACTCAATACCCTGATTTCACCCCAATTAGGCCGCAGAGTTGGAGCGCAGACCCCGACCAGGCTGCTCTGCCTTTGGAAAGCCTAATTGGGCCCCCTTTATGGTGGAGAGAATGGGCCCCCCTCCCCTGGCCTGGGCCACCATATTGCTGGCGAGACTCCATCCTCGCCCCCATTACTGCCCCGCATCCCAAAAAAAAAGAAGAGGAAAGCTATAGCTAACAGAGTTCAGGTACCATAACTGTGATAGACTCACCCAGGACAGAGGCTTATGGAGGGGACTGAGTGCTAGCCTCCTGCCAACTGACTATGGGCCCTAGTTTGTTAACCTTTTGTTTCAGCTCTCCATGCCCTCTTAGGTCTAAGTCACCCTGTGTCTCTTAGGGGCACAGGGGGACCAAGCAAATGGGACAGTAATATTTATCCGCAATATCTCCCAGGAAATATGTAAAGACTATTCCTAGTTTATTTGATTCTGAACTATACATGGTAATTGAAAGAGCTGATCACATTGGCCTCTCTACAATGGGGGGAGACGGATAGTCTGCTACTGGTGGGCTTCTGCTGTTGTGAGAAGGTGTCCTGTGTTTATAATTATGGTAATGTGGATTGTGTCTTCTGAGCTAGAAGACGGCAAGGCTGACCTGGAAGGTCAAACCTCTGAGTCACCTAGGCTGGTTAAATGATTAGTTAATTAGCTCGTGTTAATTTATGTTTCTGGTTACAGTTGTATTGTTAGGGTAATATGATCAGGAGGGGGGGGGACCTCCTCCTCAAGTGTATATAAGACTGTATTCTTGTTCTAATAAACAGTTCTATTTCTGGTGTACGCCAAAACTGGTGTTGGCTGGTTCTTGGGGTTACTATAGCCAGACAGGGCCGCCATCAGGAATTTTGGGGCCCCTTACACAGCTTCAGGCATGGGCCCCCTGGAGCAGAGGAGAACCGGGGGGGGTGCTGCCGCCGCAAATTGAGGAGCAGGGGAGGCAGCCGCGAATTGATTGAGAAGCGGGGGGTGCCGCAAACTGAGAGGGGGGGTGTTGCCGCCGCATATTGTTGAGGTCAGGGGGGCTTTGGGTGCTGTTGAGCAAAAAAGAACAAAAAAAATGGGGGGGTTGCCATCCGGGGCCCTGGGGACCTCCGGGCCTCAAAAAAAAAAATTATAGTTTATTTAAAAAAAATATATATATTTTTATAAATAGAAAAAAGGAAGAAAGGGAGGTTGCCATCCGTGGGCCCTGTGGACCTTCGGGCCTCTGGGGACCTCTGGGCCCCTTACAAATATAAATAAATAAATAAATAAAAATTAAAAAAAATATTATTATTTTATTTTTTTATAAAAAATACATAAAAAAAGGGGGGTTACCATCCGGGGCCCTGGGGACCTTTGGGCCCCTTACAGGTGTACTGCCTGTACCCCCCTGATGGCGGCTCTGTAGCCAGATCAAGTGGTCTTGTGTTCCAGAGTTTAGGAAGCGATATACTGACGGAAGCACTCAAGCGGAGTGTGGGACGTTCCGTCACAATAACCACCCTAGATGGATCCCCAGTTACATTTGCAAGCTTCCAAAGTATTATTCTGTTTAGGAAAGGTCAGGAGCTGGGTAAGAGCCCCTGTCAAGTTTTGTCAAGCCATTAAGTGGGCAATTCAGGGGAAAACCTGGGCGGCAGTAAAGGAGATAACAGCAAACCCCTTAATCTGTGTAAATGTTCAATTCACTAAGAACTGTGTAGTATTTACTGCGGTAAAGTTTTGAGAACGCGGTAATCACCGCATATTTTCATGTGGTAATTTATCGCATTTAGCTGGTTTCTAAGGAGCGGGCCGGGAAGAACAACAGATGACTCAGCTGTCTGCAGGTTCCCCAAAATAAAAAATAAAAAACCGTGTGGGGTGTTAACCCCACAATCCAAACCAAACCCTTATCTGAGCATGCAGCCCGGTGGGTCAGGAAAGGGAGAGGACGAGTGAGCGCCCCCCTCCTGAACCATACCAGGCCACATGCCCTCAACATGAGGGGGTGCTTTGGGGCATGCTCCTGGCTGGTGATGTCACAAGGGGCGGGGCCACGCAGTGACATCATTAGGTGACTCCTCCCCTTGGCTACTTAGGAACTGCCAGGCGGCGGAGCAGGCAGTCAGCGGGAGCCTTCGTCGGGGCCCAAGGATTTTTTTTTTCTGTTTCGGGTACAGCGGTGTCGGGGATGTCGTGATTGCCATTGGATCTACTTCAGGGGGACATTTTTATTTAAATTTTTAAAATACAGGAATTGTCAAAACTGTGTGTGTTTTTATTTCTTTCTGACACTTTTTTTGGTGAATGAGTAGGGGTACAATGTACCCCTACTTATTCGCATGGAGGGGCAGAATCTAGGGGCCCCCTTGTTAAAGGAGGCTTCCGGATTCCGATAATCCCCATGCCTGCAGACCCCCACAACCACAGCCCAAGATTTGTGGGAAGAGGCCCTTGTCCCCATCAACATGAGGGACAAGGTGTTTTGGGGTGGGGGGGCAGAGCCTGTCTGCCCCAAAGCACCCCCCCATGTTGAGGGCATGTGGCCTGGTATGGTTCAGGAGGGGGGTGCTTGCTCACTCCCCCCTTTTCTGACCTGCCAGGCTGCATGCTCGGATAAGGGTTTGGTATGGATTTTGGGGGGGGGGCACGCCATTTATTTATTTATTTTGGCATGGGGTTCCCCTTAAATTCCATACCGGATCCGAAGGGCCTGGTATGGACTGGGGGGGACCCCACGCTGTTTTTTTTTCATAATTTTTTAATTGCCAGCATTTTTTTTACATTCAGCTGTCAGTGGGGAAACCCGCCGACAGCAGATGAGTTATCCGTTGTTAAGGACGCAGCGGCCGGCTTCCCGGCCCACTCCTTAGCAACCAGTTATGGGAGGGGACCCCCACGCTATTTCTGACAAATACCACATGTGATACCGCCAGCAAAACTCTGGTGATAAATATTGCATTTTTGTTCACTCTCTGTTCCGTTTGTGAATTGGGCTTAAGAGTTTACCGCGTGTTTTTTTGATGATATTTACCGCCACATTTTTCATTTTGCGGTAAGTAATCTTTTTCTTTTGTGAATTGGACTTTTTTTACCGCATGTGATAATTTATGCAAATGAGTCATGTGACCGTGTTATCACGTGCGGTAAACACTACTGAATTGACCCCTTACCCCTGTGGGTGGGGTCAAATTAATTAAGGGCGTGGCCTGAGTGGAGCCAGACTGAACTGAGTTTTACTGACTTTGTATCTGGCTTGTTCTGGTGTGCGGTGGTTTAAAATTTTTCCCCACTTCGTTATACACCTTATTTTAGACACGGTGATGTCATCACTGGGTCTCTGTGCTTCTCCGTGTAATGCAGGCAGATCATGGCTGGTGGGAGGGGCCTGGCAGGGTGCTGTCATGTTTACAGGAAGCTATGTACCTCTTTATGGCAGTCTTTGTCCCCAGTGAGGGGATTTCCTCTCACTTCCTGTCCCTAAATAAAAAATGAAATATTGTATGTGAATATTCTGCAGTCTTTTATCCAGCCAGCAGGGGGAGGATCTACCACATGTGTTCACAGAGATCCATAGATCAAGGCAAAACTATCACACAGGACAGAAGAAAAAAACAGACACAAAAAAAAATACATTGTATAAAACCTGTACAATTCATGGCCAAATGACAATTCCCCCCACCCCCTCCCTAGCAAGGTATTCTCATCAATCTACGCTCCCTTGCCTGTAACATGGTGTCAGGACTCACCTGTAACATGATGTCAGGACTCACCTGTAACATGGTGTCAGGACTCACCTGTAACATGGTGTCAGGACTCACCTGTAACATGGTGTCAGGACTCACCTGTAACATGGTGTCAGGACTCACCTGTAACATGGTGTCAGGACTCACCTGTACCATGGTGTCAGGACTCACCTGTAACATGGTGTCAGGACTCACCTGTAACATGGTGTCAGGACTCACCTGTAACATGGTGTCAGGACTCACCTGTACCATGGTGTCGGGACTCACCTGTAATGTGGTGTCAGGACTCACCTGTACCATGTTGTCAGGACTCACCTGTAACATGGTGTCAGGACTCACCTGTAACATGGTGTCAGGACTCACCTGTAACATGCTGTCAGGACTCACCTGTAACATGGTGTCAGGACTCACCTGTAACATGGTGTCGGGACTCACCTGTAATGTGGTGTCAGGACTCACCTGTACCATGTTGTCAGGACTCACCTGTAACGCAGTGTCGGGACTTACCTGTACCATGTTGTCAGGACTCACCTGTAACATGGTGTCAGGACTCACCTGTAACGCAGTGTCGGGACTCACCTGTAACGTGGTGTCAGGACTCACCTGTAACGCAGTGTCAGGACTCACCTGTAACGTGGTGTCGGGACTCACCTGTACCATGTTGTCAGGACTCACCTGTACCGTGTTGTCAGGACTTACCTGTACCGTGTTGTCAGGACTTACCTGTAACATGGTGTCAGGACTCACCTGTAACATGGTGTCAGGACTCACCTGTAACGCGGTGTCGGGACTCGCCTGTAACATGGTGTCAGGACTCACCTGTACCATGTTGTCAGGACTCACCTGTAACGTGGTGCTAGGACTCACCTGTAACATGGTGTCAGGACTCACCTGTACCATGTTGTCAGGACTCACCTGTAACGTGGTGCTAGGACTCACCTGTAACATGGTGTCAGGACTCACCTGTAACGCAGTGTCGGGACTCACCTGTAACGTGGTGTCGGGACTCACCTGTACCATGTTGTCAGGACTCACCTGTACCCTGTTGTCAGGACTTACCTGTAACATGGTGTCAGGACTCACCTGTAACGTGGTGCTAGGACTCACCTGTAACATGGTGTCAGGACTCACCTGTAACGCAGTGTCGGGACTCACCTGTAACGTGGTGTCGGGACTCACCTGTACCATGTTGTCAGGACTCACCTGTACCCTGTTGTCAGGACTTACCTGTAACATGGTGTCAGGACTCACCTGTAACGCAGTGTCGGGACTCACCTGTAACATGAAAAAAACAGACACAAAAAAAATACATTGTATAAAACCTGTACAATTCATGGCCAAATGACAATTCCCCCCACCCCCTCCCTAGCAAGGTATTCTCATCAATCTACGCTCCCTTGCCTGTACCATGTTGTCAGGACTCACCTGTAACGTGGTGCCAGGACTCACCTGTAACATGGTGTCAGGACTCACCTGTAACGCGGTGTCGGGACTCGCCTGTAACATGGTGTCGGGACTCACCTGTAACATGGTGTCAGGACTCACCTGTACTGTGTTGTCAGGACTTACCTGTAACATGGTGTTAGGACTCGCCTGTAACATGGTGTCGGGACTCACCTGTAACATGGTGTCAGGACTCGCCTGTAACATGGTGTCGGGACTCACCTGTAACATGGTGTCTGGACTCACCTGTACTGTGTTGTCAGGACTTACCTGTAACATGGTGTTAGGACTCACCTGTAACATGGTGTTAGGACTCACCTGTAACATGGTGTTAGGACTCACCTGTAACATGGTGTTAGGACTTACCTGTAACATGGTGTCAGGACTTACCTGTAACATGGTGTCAGGACTCACCTGTAACATGGTGTCAGGACTCACCTGTAACATGGTGTCAGGACTCACCTGTAACGTGGTGTCAGGACTCACCTGTAACGTGGTGTCAGGACTCACCTGTAACATGGTGTCAGGACTCACCTGTAACGTGGTGTCAGGACTCACCTGTAACATGGTGTCAGGACTCACCTGTAACGCAGTGTCGGGACTCACCTGTAACGTGGTGTCAGGACTCACCTGTAACATGGTGTCAGGACTCACCTGTAACGTGGTGTCAGGACTCACCTGTAACGTGGTGTCAGGACTCACCTGTAACATGGTGTCAGGACTCACCTGTAACGTGGTGTCAGGACTCACCTGTAACATGGTGTCAGGACTCACCTGTAACATGGTGTCAGGACTCACCTGTAACGTGGTGTCAGGACTCACCTGTAACATGGTGTCAGGACTCACCTGTAACGCAGTGTCGGGACTCACCTGTAACGTGGTGTCAGGACTCACCTGTAACATTGTGTCAGGACTCACTTGTAACGTGGTGTCGGGACTCACCCATACCATGTTCAGGCCTGGCATCTGACCACTCACGTCCGTCGTCCAAGCACTAGCACATGGGGGTGATCACATACTTCTCCTTACCCAGAAGCCCAGCAGAGTGAGGGCTTTCATGGACTGGGAAGGCAGTAGAGGAACACAGTTGGGAATGAAAATCCTGCGGGGGGAGGGGCAAAGGCTATCCAAAGACTTTGTCTTGTTGTCCTGTGTGTGCTGGTGACCGTATCTCTTTGGCATCATCATAATGTATCTAATATATTTATTTCCTATGATCAGTGGTTCCATCTAGTGGGCATAATGCAGTATTTTCCTGATTGAGATATTTTAGGAAAAACTTGCATTGTGGCCACTAGATGGGGCTGACGATCATAGCAAGTAAAATCTATTAGGCAAATTACGGTGCTGCCGCATGTTGGCCACTAGAGGATGCTGATGATCATAGTAAATAAATCTATTGAGCAAATTACAATGGTGTTGCATTATGGCCACTAGATGGAGCTGATCATAGGAAGAAAAAAACTACTGTATTAGGCAAATTATGGTGATGCAGCATTATGGCCACTAGATGGAGCTGACAATCATGGGAAATAAACCTATTAGGCAAATTGCAGGAATTGTTCATGGCGGCTGTGCGGATGCTTTACAAATTGACCCCTTCATGTTCCTTTTATGATCCCCTTAACACTTTAACTCTTTTCCTGACCCTGAACGATATCTCCCATCACTTACCTTGTCTGTAACACTTACCCCTTACCCTTACCTTATCCTATTACCAATCCTAACCCTAAAAACGCTGTACTTGCCTTAATGATGCTGAAATGATCGCTCCCACCTTTGAATGCTCCCATGTCGGCAGGGCCACCATCAGGAATTTTGGGGCCCCTTACACAGCTTCAGCCATGGGCCTCCTGGAGCAGAGGAGAACGGGGGGGGGGTGCTACCACCGCAAATTGAGAAGCGGGGGGGCTGCCGTGAAAATTGAAAGGCGGGGGGGTGCCACGAAATGAGAAGCAGGGGGGTGCTGCCGCCGCAAATTGTTGAGGTCGGGGGGGCTTTGTGGGTGCTGACGAACAAAAAAAAACAAAAGAACAAAAAAAAGGAGGGTTGCCATCCGGGGTCCTGGGGACCTCTGTGGACCTCTGGGCCCCTTACAAAAAAAAATTATGAAAAAAAAGGGGGGTTGCCATTCGGGGCCCTGGGGACCTCCAGGCCTCTGGGGACCTCTGGGCCCCTTACAAAAAAAATCATAAAAAAATAAAGGGGGGTTGCCATCCGGGGCCCTGGGGACCTCCGGGCCTCTAGGGACCTCTGGGCCCCTTACAAAAAAAAAAATTATAAAAAAAAATGTTATAAAAAAAAAGGGGGGTTTCCAATCCGGGGCCCTGGGGACCTCCGGGCCTCTGGGGACCTCTGGGCCCCTTACAAAAAAAATAATAATAAAAAAAAGTGGGGTTGCCATCCGGGGCCCTGGGGACCTCCGGGCCTCTGGGGACCTCTGGGCCCCTTACAAAAAATAAAAAAAGGGGGTTGCCATATCTGGGGGCCCTGGGGACCTCCGGGCCTCTGGGGACCTCTGGGCCCCTTCTTACAATAAAAAAAAATTATAAAAAAAAAAAAGGGGGGTTGCCATCAGGGCCCCTTACAGGTGTACTGCCTGTTACCCCCCTGATGGCGGCCCTGCCTGTCGGCACCCTTAGTATGGAATCCGGTGGTCTGGTACTTTGCGGTATGTGGTGACGTTGTTGTATCTCTTCCCCCGCAGGTCACAGAAGCAGCAAAGTCCCTCCTGGACAGCGGAGAGAACTTACCTCTTCCCCTCATCGCCAAACTACTGAAGTTCCAATTCCTGACCATCAAACAGAGAGACCTGCAGAGGAGGGACGCCGAGCAGAAGGTGAGCGCAGAGGACCCCAAAGACTTCAACTAGTTGAGGACCGGCCTATTTTTCAGACTTGGTGTTTACAAGTTTAAATAAAAAAATTTTTGCTAGAAAATTACTTAGAAACCCCAAATATATTATATATATATATATATATATATATATATATTCGAAAATGGGGGGGGGGGGAGGGATTTTATCGGTGCAATAGATAGTCAACGTATGAGAGAGAGATATCCTAGTACAAAAATATTTTATTTAAATATACATCAATTTTAAAAAACTGATCCTGGATAAGTATGTACATAAACTGGCAAATGGTGGTCACGGTTAGCAGGTTAAAGTCAAACCAGGATGGAGGGAGTCTCATAAACCCGACATGTTTCGCTAACAAAGCTTCTTCAGGGGTATGCGAAGACAATCCATGCTAATAATTACAACTGTGCAGATAAAAAAATCACACAATTACTAATAAGCAAAAAACAATGAACATAATAGACTCCTTGATGGTTTCAGCAGTACTTATGACCCTCTATTGGATTATTTGTCTATTATGTTCATTGTTTTTGCTTATTAGTAATTGTGTGATTTTCTATCTGCACAGTTGTAATTATTAGCATGGATTGTCTTCGCATACCCCTGAAGAAGCTTTGTTAGCGAAACATGTCGGGTTTATGCGACTCCCTCCATCCTGGTTCGACTTTAACCTGCTAACCGTGACCACCATTTGTTTACAATACAGGGGGTCCCCGGGTTACGAACCCGTTAGGGACTTTCCTCCTGTTCAGAACTCGGAAATGTTCGTAAGTCGGCCGCGCGTGCGCAGAACGACAATTACGGACATTTCCGATGTTTTCCGATGTTCCGTCGAATGCCGTTCTGCGCATGCGCGGCCAATTACGGACATTTTCCGAGGCTGTCTGGCCGCGCATGCGCAGAACAGCAGAATGGCCGCGCAGAACGGCAGAGGGTCCCCGCAGCGCCCGGTTCGTAAGTAGGAGGGGTTCGTAAGTCAGGGACCCCCTGTATGCCAGTTTATGTACATACTTATCCAGGATCAGTTTTTTAAAATTGATGTATATTTAAATAAAATATTTTTTTACTAGGATATCTCTCTCTCATCACTATGTTGACTATCTATTGCACCGATAAAATCCCTCCCCCCCCCCCCCCCCCACACATTTTTGAATATTTTTGTATGGGATGTGGTGCCTATATATTTGGGTGTTTCGCCTCTGATTGGACTAAATCAAATGAGATATATATATATATTTTTTTCCAGACACCCTAGAGAATAAAATGGCGGTAATTGCAATACTTTGTCACACTGTATTTGCGCAGCGGTCTTACGAGCACAATTTTTTTTATAAAAAATGCACTTTTTTTTAATTAAAAAAAATAAGACAACAGTAAAGTTAGCCCAATTTTTGTTTTTTTAATTATGCAAGAAATAAGCCGAGTAAATTGATACCCAACATGTCACGCTTCAAAATTGCGCCCGCTCGTGGAATGGCGACAAACTTTTACTCATAAAAATCTCCATAGGCGATGTTTAAAAATGTCTACAGGATACCAGATTTGGGTTCCAGAGGAGGTCTGGGGCTAGAATCATTGCTCTCGCTCTAACGATCGCGGCGATACCGCTCGTGTGTGGTTTAATCACCGTTTTCATACGCGGGCACGACTTACGTATGCGTTCGCTTCTACGCACGAGCTTTTATTTATTTTACTTTTTTATTTTTACACTGTTTTTGGATCACTTTTATTCCTATTACAAGAAATGTAAACATCCCTTGTAATAGAAAAAAAGCATGACAGGTCCTCTTAAATATGAGACCTGGGGGGTCAAAAAAACTTTAGATCTCATATTTACATTAAAATGCAATAAAAAAATATATATATTTTTTTATTTGCAAAATAAAAAAATAAAAAAAATTCCCCTTTTAAGACCATTGGGTGGAAGTGACATTTGACGTCGCTTCTGTCATCCAATGGTATTGAGCCGAGTGGAGGCCATCTTTCCCTCACTCGGGATCCAGGCCTCTCAGGGGAAAGGACGCGATCGTCTCCGCCGCTACTTGCGGCTCCGTTAATTGGCGGAGACGACCGGAGCGAGGCCCTCTCCCGCCCCCGATTAAAAGTGATCACATGGCGAATCCGCCGCAGAGACCACTTTTATCTGAAAGAGGACCATCCGCCATTGAATAGGGGTCACCATACCAACGTTATTCCACTTCAAACAGCCGCCGTATAACGACAACGGACGGTCCGCAAGTGGTTAAAGCTGAACTCCGGGCACATCGCCAAATACATGAATAAAATTTACATGTGGGAGATGTTTTATTAACCATTTAAGGACCGCCGCACGACGATGTACGTCGACAAAATGGCACGGCTGGGCATAAGGGCGTACAGGTACGTCCCCTTTGAGATCCCGTGGGTCACGCCCGCGTGACCCGCGGACCCGATCGCCGCCGGTGTCCCGCGATCGGGTCACAGAGCTAAAGAACGGGGAGAGGTCAGTGTAAACAAACATCTCCCTGTTCTTCCTCTTCGTCTGTTCCCTGTCATCGGGAACAGTGATCAGTGACGTGTCACACCAAGCCACGCCCCCTAACAGTTACAATCACTCCCTAGGTCACACTTTACCCCTTCAGAGCCCCCTACAGGTTAACTCCTTCACTGCCAGTCTCTTTTTTACAGTATCCAGTGCCTTTTTATAGCACTGATTGCTGTAAAAATGACAATGGTCCCAAAATGGTGTCAAAAGTGTCCGATGTGTCCGCCATAATGTCGCAGTCACGATAAAAGTCGCTGATCGCCACCATTACTAGTATAAAAAAAAATTATTAATAAAAATGCCATAAAACTATCCCCTATTTTGTAGACGCTATAACTTTTGCGCAAACCAATCAATATATGCTTATTGCGATTTTCTTTTTTTACCAAAAATATGTAGAAGAATACGTATCGGCCTAAACTGAGGAAAAAAATGTTTTTTTATATATTTTTTGGGGATATTTAATATAGGAAAAAGTTAAAAAATATTGAATTTTTTTCAAAATTGTCGCTCTATTTTTGTTTATAGCGCAAAAAATAAAAACCGCAGAGGTGATCAAATACCACCAAAAGAAAGCTCTCTTTGTGGGAAAAAAAGGACATCAAGTTTGTTTGGGAGCCACGCAGCACGACCGCGCAATTGTCAGTTAAAGCCACGCAGTGCCGAATCGCAAAAAGTGGCCGGTCATTTGGCCAGCAAAGCGGGGCTTAGGTGGTTAAAGGATGTGTATTTCTGTCCATCCAGCTCTGAGATTTGCACAGCTCTGCTGCACAGCACAGCCATGTTTGGTCTTTTTATATGTTCTAGTTGAGTGACTCTATAAGGCCTGAGGAATGGTGAAGCCTGATCATACTAAAGAGCCATCCCAATAACTAGGAAACTTTCCACCTTGCAGAGAGCCCAGGAATCCGTTTTTCTTTCTCGTACATCACGGGACACAGAGCGGCATAGTCATTACTATGTGGGTTATATAGATACCTTCAGGTGCTGGCACTGGCAACTTCCAAACCGGAAGTACCCTCCCCTATATAAGCCTCTCCCATCCGGGAGCACCTCAGTTTTTTGCCAGTGTCTAAGGTGTTGGCCAAGAAGTAACATGTGTTTTTCACTGGGCTTGTGTACAGGTTCTTTTATGGGCCTTAGTAAGCTGTTCCGGATCCGACCAAAAAAGCTTCATAGCTAAACGGTCGGTACCCGGGCCTTGCAGAGAAGAGCAAGGTTCTGCCTGTAATGCCTCTCTTAGGAGAGCTGGACCCTGGGATCCAGAGCTCTGGTCATACCCACGACCAAGATGTTTTCTGTGCAGGGTGCTATACAGGTCCAGGGGAGTGGAATCCTTGGGAACCCGGTCCCTGAAGGTTTAATTACAATGCCTGCCGTGATAGGTGAAGTTTGGGCTTCTGTGGACCAAACAGAGTCCAACAGGTAAGTGGGGGCCCCCAGGAACTTGGTTCTATTGGGGGACCCCCAAGCCTAATTTGTCTTTCTGTCTGTTACCTAATGGTATTCCCGCTAATATCTGTGCATGCCTGTAACTACAAAAAAATGTAATAATTTTAAGAGTGGTCAAGAAAAAAAAAATGGTTAACCCGCGGTACCTGTGTTAAACCACTAGAGGCCGCTGTGGAACGTTGTTTTCTTGTCATGTGGATTTTTTCTTTCCAAGTCAAAATCCAGGCAGATGGTGAGTTCTCTGGATGGGAAACTGTTTCCTCTGCCATGTTGCAATGCTCGTCCATCCCCCCGCCCTGTGGCAAACAAGGCCCTGGCTTCTGTCCCTAGCTCCTTTTCAAAAAGAGCGCCGAAGGCGCACGTGCCCGCGCGCGTGCGCGAGCACGCGCCTCTATTTATAGAGGTGAGCTGGAAAAAGGGGCGGAGCTTGGTGGATGACGCTCTGTGCGCGCCGCAGCGCTTCTGCGCATGTGCGGGCATCCCAGCATGTTAAAAGCACAATTAGGTGTTGTCAGCTGGTTATGGAATGCAGAAACAGAGCTGGCAACATTTAGAAAGGCATACAGCAGGCGGTTGATGCAGGCATCCCCATAGAAAGGCACATTAGTAGACACCAACTGTTTATATAGCAGCAATTGTGCTAGACTATTGTCAGTAAGTGGTGTATTTCGGCTGGAATACCTCAGCTTTGGGCTTAGGAATATGCCGTCTAAAGTCTCCGGGACTAAGACTCCCAGGAAGCAAAGGGGGTCTCCATCGGGCTCTGAGGATCTTGGGCATGCTTTGGCTGCACCAATCTCCCCTGAAAAATCAGAGGTTAGTGACCGTAGAGAACCCTCAGGAGTACCTGGTACTGTGGCTGTCCCCAGTTCACCTGCTCCTGTGTATGTAACAGAGGAGGTTTTTTCCTCAGCTCTGGGAGGGCTGGAAGAGAGATTGTCAGCATTGATCGCGGCTTCCCTGTCAGAGGGAAAGCGCGTCCGATCTCCGTCTCCTCCCTCAGAGTGCCTGTTAGCGGAGCAACAGTCCCATACAGAGATCGACCTACCTGAAGGGGATCAGGATGAGGTTGATTCTGTTATAGAGGAATCAACAGTGGAGGAACCTTTCTCAGCATCACATGCTGAAAGGTTATGGGTTCAGTCCCTGACTAACATGGTCCGATCAGCATTAAAATGCCCCTTGCGGAGCCATCATCCACTTCTGTCTCCTCGTTGGGGTCGCTAAAAGCTCCCCAGACTGTCTGTTCCTTTCCACTTCACCCTTTACTGGAAGGGCTCATTTACCAGGATTGGGAACATCCTGATAAAATATTTACTCCTCCCAAGAGATTTCCGGTGGTCTATCCCATGGAGGATAAGTTCATCAAAAAATGGAGGGTCCCTACAGTGGACACAGCCATCTCTTGTGTGAATAAATCACTGACATGTCCAGTGGATAATGTCCAAATGTTCAAGGACCCAATAGATAAAAAATTGGAGTCCTTATTAAAATCTGCTTTCCCTACAGCAGGCTTGGTGACACAACCAGCAGTGGCAGCTATTGGGGTCTGCCAAGCAGTGAAGGATCAGTTGAAACAGGTCTTAAGGGACTTGCCAGATCAGCAGGCCCTTGCCCTAGCTGATCTACCTAGAGCCTTATGCTTTGCGGTTGACGCTATAAAGGATTCCATCCATCAGGACTCCCGCCTTACGCTGTCTGTAGTACATATGCGCAGGCTTCTATGGCTCAAAAACTGGTCTGCTGAAGCTCCCTGTAAAAAATTGCTGGTTAGCTTCCCATTTCATGGTGAACGCTTATTCGGGGAAGACCTGGACAAATATATCCAGAAAATTTCCAGCGGTAAAAGTACACTCTTGCCGGTTAAAAACAGAGTTAGAGGTCCCTCTTTTAAGAGGCCTGCTTCTCCAGTCCCTAGGACATCGGCTGTGAAACAGTTCCGACGGCCTCCTCTGTCAAATCCCGGGGGTAAAAATCAGGGACAATCGCAGGGTAACAAGAAACCCTGGGTCAGGAGAGGTACAAAACCTCCCCCAAAGTCAAATGCATGAAGACTTCAGTTGTTCGCAGAGACCTGGCGGGACACGATCAGAGACAGATGGGTGCTCTCCGCAGTAAGTCTGGGATACAAATTGGAGTTAAAAGACTCCCCTTCTTCCCATTTTATAAGGTCGAACGTGCCAAGGGATCCCCGGAAGAGAGGATCCCTCCTGTTGGCACTAGAACAACTATTGCTCCAAGGAGTAATTATGGAGGTTCCCCTGGAAGAATTGGAGTCGATCCGATCGGTGGCCACTGCCCTACAAGGGGAGGAATGGCTAGCCTCGATCGACATCAAAGATGCTTATTTTGCACATTCCCATCTTTCCAGTTCACCAAAAATGTATACGCTTTGCGGTAGAAGGGCGCCATTTTCAGTTCAGAGCCTTACCCTTCAGTCTGGCCACAGCACCACGAGTGTTCACAAAAATTCTGGCCCCATTATTGGCCAATCTAAGAACACGAGGTGTAACGATAATGGCATATCTAGACGACTTGTTGCTGATAGACCACTCAGTGGAAAAACTAGAAGTGGTTGTTCACGAGACGATCAAGTATCTGGAATCTCACGGTTGGATTATCAACCGAGACAAGTCAGCCCTAAAACCAGTCAAAAGTCTGGAATACTTGGGGCTAAGGCTGGATTCAAATCAGAGAAAATTTTTCTTGCCTCAAGAAAAGGTGTCGTCTTTGAGAGATTTGATCCACCTAGTGGGTACAAAAAGACAGCCATCCATACGCCTGTGCATGAGGCTGCTGGGAAAAATGGTGGCATCATTCGAAGCAGTACCCTACGGTCAATTCCATTCAAGGAATTTGCAAAGGGCCATATTGTCAGCCTGGAACAAAAAAGTTCAGGCCCTAGACTTACCAATGTCCTTGTCCCCTGCCGTTCGCAAGAGCATCCTTCAGTCCGATTTCTTGGAAGGTGGTCACTACAGATGCCAGCCTTATAGGCTGGGGGGCAGTACTGGAGCAATGGTCTCTCCAGGGCAGATGGTCGGATGCAGAAAAGGCCCTGCCCATCAATCTCTTAGAGATACGAGCAGCCCGGTATGCCCTAGTAGCATGGACATCCAGACTCCAAGGGTCCCCTGTCAGAATTCAATCAGACAATGCCACGGCAGTGGCATATATCAATCATCAGGGTGGCACCAGGAGTCGTGCAGCCCAGAGGGAAGTGAATTGCATCCTGGAATGGGCAGAAAGATATGTCCCAGCCATATCCGCGGTATTCATTCCAGGAGTGGAGAATTGGAAGGCGGACTTTCTAAGTCGCCAACAATTATGCCCAGGGGAATGGTCCCTTCACCCCGAGGTTTTCCGGACAATATGTCAGCGGTGGGGAACACCGGATGTAGATCTGCTAGCATCCAGATTCAACGCAAAGGTGGACAGATTTGTCTCTCGGACAAGGGATCCCCTAGCTTGCGGCTCGGATGCCCTAGTGTTCCCTTGGGATCAGTTCAAGCTGATATATGCATTCCCACCGCCACAATTGTTACCTCGATTACTCCGCAGAATCAGGGTAGAAAAGAAACCAGTGATTCTGGTGGCTCCAGCGTGGCCCCGAAGAGCATGGTACGCGGAGATTGTAAAAATGTCTGTGGGGAGTCCTTGGACCCTCCCACATCGTCCGGACCTGCTTTCGCAAGAACCGATATACCACCCTTCCTTACCAGCCCTAGGTTTGACGGCCTGGCTATTGAAGCCCACATTCTAAAAAAGAGAGGGCTCTCTAATCCTGTGGTACCTACCATGATCAATGCCAGGAAGCCGGTATCCAGGCAGATCTACTATAGAATCTGGAAGGCGTACATCGCGTGGTGTGAGGCCAAGAAATGGCATCCGCGTAAGTACGTAATAGGTAGGATTCTGGACTTCCTACAGTGGGCTGTAGATAGGAAGCTTGCCTTGAGTACTATCAAGGGTCAGATTTCGGCCTTGTCAATATTTTTTCAAAGGCCCTTGGCTTCGCATTCACTAGTCAAAACTTTTATACAAGGAGTGATGCGTATTAGTCCTCCGGGTAATATTCCCATCTGTCCATGGGACTTAAACCTGGTTCTATCGGTTCTACAGAAACAACCATTTGAACCATTGCGGCACATTTCCTTGGTTCTTCTCACCAGGAAATTGATTTTCTTAGTAGCCATTTGTTCGGCTAAAAGAGTATCGGAATTGGCCGCTATGTCCTGTAAGGAGCCATATCTGGTTGTCCATAAGGACAGAGTAGTGTTACGTCCTCATCCAGCCTTTCTTCCTAAGGTGGTATCGAGGTTTCATTTGAACCAAGATGTGGTTCTTCCTTCCTTTTTCCCCAAACCTAGTTCGGTAGAGGAAAAGTTATTGCATTCTTTGGATGTAGTAAGAGCAGTTAAAGCTTATCTAAAGGCCACTGCTCAGATTCGCAGAACGGATACTTTGTTTGTTCTGCCGGAAGGCCCCAGAAAGGGTCAGGCAGCGTCAAAATCTAATTTAGCCAAGTGGATTCGACAGGTCATAATACAAGCCTATGGCTTGAGAAGGAGACCGCCTCCGTTCAAAGTTAGGGCGCACTCCATGAGAGCAGTTGGAACTTCATGGGCAGTGCATCACCAGGCCTCCCTGGCTCAGGTCTGTAAGGCCGCAACATGGTCTTCGGTACACACGTTTTCTAGGTTCTACCAGGTGGACGTTAGAAGTCAGGAGGATGTCGCCTTTGGGCGCAGTGTGTTGCAGGCCGCAAAAGATCCTCATGCCTGATGGCGCCCAGCTTATGTATCCCCCCCCCCTCGTTGGGCATTGCTTTAGGACATCCCATTAGTAATGACTAAGTCGCTCTGTGTCCCGTGATGTACGAAAAAGAAAATAGGATTTTTATAACAGCTTACCTGTAAAATCCTTTTCTTGGAGTACATCACGGGACACAGAGCTCCCACCCCTCTTTTGGGGACACTTATTGCTTTGCTACAAAACTGAGGTGCTCCCGGATGGGAGGGGCTTATATAGGGGAGGGTACTTCCGGTTTGGAAGTTGCCAGTGCCAGCACCTGAAGGTAAACTATATAACCCATTAGTAATGACTAAGTCGCTCTGTGTCCCGTGATGTACTCCAAGAAAAGGATTTTACAGGTAAGCTGTTATAAAAATCCTATTTTCTCTGCTTAGGGGTCCCTGAGTATTTAGGAACCTATACCTGCAGCGGCCAATCTGATTTGATCTTTATCACAACCTAATGCAGGTTAGACTTGTGAAACAGAAGCTGTGATTGGTCGGTGTGAGCGCCCGTCTTGTTGGTCCCGGGGCCTGCTCTCTGTCAGACGTTCGGTAGCGGGCGAGCTGTCGGTTTGGGAAATGTCGGAGTGCTGAGGATAAACACAGCCGTGTGATCTGGATAATATTGGATATTGTGTATAGAGGAATTAGAGGAGACGGGAACACAGCTCCAGATGGGAGACGTTACCCAGATTTCATTTACAATAAACACATCTGTAAACTAAACTGCTCAGCCTCTGAGTGGTGGTCCCTAACCAGTGGCTTGGGAGTCACATGTGGCTCTCATCTACTTTGAGTTTAGCTCCTGCTGCTCATTAGTTGAGTGAACCACATTGCACAATTCCCTAAAGTGGCCATGTTTGTCATCTGATTAACTTCAAAATGTATTTCCAATTAAACCGATAATAATTGATACTGACGGTTTGTATAGGATCCCATCCAGAGAAGGCAAGGAAGGCTTCTTCTTCTACTGCTCCAGTCCAGGCATCTATGGGTAGCGGGACGTAGTGTGGGGGTAGGCATGTGCATTTCGTTTCGAATCGAAATTCGGACGAATTTTCATTATTCGGACGTTCGGATGCATCCGAATTAACGAATTACAATGCTAACGAATTCAACCGAACGTTTCGAATCGAAAAACCACGGACAAAATTCGAATCGAATTCGAAAATAATTCTAGTCGAATTAGAATAGAATCGAAAATATTGGAAATAATCAAATAGAAAAACAATAGAACAGAATAGAATAAAATACAATATATATATATATATATATATATATATATATATAATATTTTATTCTATTCTGTTCTATTTTTTTTCCTAGTCTATTTTCTATTTCTATTCTAATCTTTTCTAATTGGAATTTGAAAAAAAACGGTCGCATTCGAAAATATTTCAACCAAATTCGAAAATATATCTACCGGATTAGATAATATTTCATCCGCATTCGTTAATATTTCAACCAAATTCGATAATATTTCAACCGGATTTGAAATTATTTCAACCGAATAGAAAAGATTATAATAAAATAGAAAGACGGATAATAGACTAGAAAAACAATAGGACAGAATATATTATATTTTATTCTATTCTGATCTATTTTTTTTCTAGTCTATTCTTTTATATTCTATTCAAATCTTTTCTATTAAAATCAAAATCATTATATACTAAATTTGAATTTCGGAAGATGGTTATATATATATAATCATTTTTTTTCCGGCATTCAAATTTCGTATAGAATGAATTCTAATTTGAATAGAAAAGATTAGAATAGAAATAGAAAATAGACTAGAAAAACAATAGAACAGAATAGAGTATAGATACTATCTATTTAATTTTTTATTTTTTTTTGCAGATTACTATTTGTTTCCATAAGATCTCCTGCAGACTATTTAATTTTTTTATTTATTTTTTTGCAGATTACTAATAGTCTGCAGGAGATCTGAAAAAAAAAATAGATGCTAATAGTCTGCAGGAGATCTTATGGAAACAAATAGTAATCTGCAAAAAAAAAAAAAAATAATTAAATAGTATCTATACTCTATTCTGTTCTATTGTTTTTCTAGTCTATTTTCTATTTCTATTCTAATCTTTTCTATTCAAATTAGAATTCATTCTATACAAAATTTGAATGTCGGAAAAAAAATTATATATAAAACCATCTTCCGAAATTCGAATTCAGTATATAATGATTTTGATTTTATTAGAAAAGATTTGAATAGAATATAAAAGAATAGACTAGAAAAAAATAGAACAGAATAAAATATAATATATTCTGTCCTATTGTTTTTCTAGTCTATTATCTGTTTTTCTATTTTATTATAATCTTTTCTATTCGGTTGAAATAATTTCAAATCCGGTTGAAATATTATCGAATTTGGTTGAAATATTAACGATTGCGGTAGATATATTTTCGAATTTGGTTAAAATATTTTCGAATGCAACCCATTTTTCGAATTCCAATTAAAAAAGATTAGAATAGAAATAGAAAATAGACAAAAAAAAAATATAGAACAGAATAGAATAAAATATAATATATATATATATATATATATATATATATATATATTGTATTTTAATCTATTCTGTTCTATTGTTTTTCTATTCGATTATTTCCAATATTTTCGATTCGATTCTAATTGTTTTCGAATGCGGTTGAAATGATTTCGAATCATGTTGAAATATTTTCGAATCCGAACGTTTTTACGAATTCGGTCGAAAACGGAACGAAATCCGAAAACAAATTTAACGGATTTAACGAATCTAACTAAATGAAATTAATTAATTAACTAATTAAAACGAAGCGAAACTAAATGAATTTTTTCCTTTTGCACATGTCTAGTGTGGGGATGAAGAGTGACATGGGTGCTGGTGGATGTCATGGTTAGTGCTGTCATCACATGCCTGGAGGTGACAGAAGTTGCGGTTCACCAACGAGGATAGACATGGGAAACAGGCCAGGCCAGGGTCAGCAACAGCCTGGAAAGACTGTACCAATATGGAAAGCAGGAACAGGCCTGGTCAGCAACAGCCAGGGGAGACGATACTGATATGGAAGGCGGGGGCAGGCTGGGGCAGCAACAGGTGGGGAAGACTGTACCGATATGAATGGCAGGGACAGGTCAGCAACAGCGGGGCAAGATGGTACTGATATGGAAAGCCGGGTTAGGTGTAGGTCAGCAATGGGTGGGTGGAAGCGGTATTGATATAGGAGGCAGGGACAGGCCGGGTCAACAACAGCCGGGGAAGACGGTACTGATATGGAAGGCAGGGTTAGGTGTAGGTCAGCGACGGGTGGGTGGAAGCGGTATTGATATAGGAGGCAGGGACAGGCCGGGTCAATAACAGCCGGGGAAGACGGTACTGATATAGAAGGTGGGGACAGGTCAGGTCAGCAACATGCGGGGGAGACAATACCGATATGGAAGACAGGGACAGGTCGGGTCAGTAACAGGTGGGGAAGACTGTACCGATATGAATGGCAGGGGCAGGTCAGCAACAGCGGGGCAAGATGGTACTGATATGGAAGGCCGGGTTAGGTGTAGGTCAGCAATGGGTGGGTGGAAGCGGTATTGATATAGGAGGCACGGACAGGCCGGGTCAACAACAGCCGGGGAAGACGGTACTGATATGGAAGGCAGGGTTAGGTGTAGGTCAGCAACAGGTGGGTGGAAGCGGTATTGATATAGGAGGCAGGGACAGGCCGGGTCAACAACAGCCAGGGAAGACGGTACTGATATAGAAGGTGGGGACAGGTCAGGTCAGCAACATGCAGGGGAGACAATACCGATATGGAAGACAGGGACAGGTCGGGTCAGCAACAGCTTGGCAAGATAGTATTAATATGGAAGGCAGGGCAGGTTAGGGCAGCATCCAGGGAAGACCGTACTGATATGAAAGACAGGGACAGGTGAGGTCAGCAATAGCCGGGGGAGACTGTACCGATATGGAGGAGGGGGACAGGCCAGGTCAGCAACAGCTGAGCAAGATGGTACTGATTTGGAAGGCAGGGTCACGCCAGGTCAGCAACAGCCAGGCAAGATGCTACCAATTTAGCGGGCAGGGACAAGCCAGATCAGCAAAAGCCTGAGGGGGGGGGGACCATACTGATATGGAAGGCAGGGACTGGCTGGGTCAGCAACAGCCGAATGAGAGACTGTAACATTATGGAAGACAGGGACAGGCTGGGTCAGCAACAGCCAGACAAGATGGTACCAGCATGGAAGGCAGGGACAGGCTGGGTCAGCAACAGTCGGGTAGACAGTCCAATATAAAAGGCAGGGACAGGCCGGGTCAGCAACTTGTGGGAAGGCAGAAATCACAGTTGGGCAACCAGAGCACGAGCATGTATAGGAGAACCACCGACGAGTCAGGGAATGAGCCAGGTCAGTAAGGACTCATTCACACAGGCAGCAATGCTTGCTGCTCCAACCTGCATTGCACTCAGTGGCAGGTGGTTGCAGTGAGTGCAGCCCAATTCACATAAATGGGTCGTGTTCATCATCAGTACTGCCTGCCGGAAGTAACATGCACTGATTGGAGCTCAAGTTGTACAATCTGGGCAAAAAGAGGTCATTTCAGGGATGATCACACCATCCTGGCATGTTTATCTTAATAGAATGTAAGGGAAACTTTTTTTTGTTTTCATTTTTGCAGTGTTGCATGACAGAGTAATTGTCAGTCAAACCTTCACAGCACTGAAAACTGAAAAATGGTCTGGTAATGAAGGGGTGTGTACACAGAACTCTGCACACAGGCACGCTCAGGTTCTCACAATGAAGTCCAGTTTTATTATTGCATTTATTTTAACATTGCCGATATCTAGGCCTCTTGTACTGGAGTTTATGTTTGGTATGTTTCAGTCTGCGGAGGACAAACCGAAGCAGAAGGCGGTGAAGGGTGCCAAGGCTAAGCCATCCAGTGCCAAGGGTTCAGCCAAAGGAAAAGGCAAAGGAAAGGTCCCCGAGACTCCTCCCCCTGTGAAGAAAGAGACCACCCTGATACGGAGGGGGGAGGAGGAGGACGCCAACGCTTATATAGGTAATAACGCCCATGTCTGGAAAACGGTACTAAAGAGGATCTCCATCCAAAACATTGATTGTGGGAGAAAATGTGTAGTTATACTTTGTTTCTGCAGGGTGGGGGCCCAGTGCTGCGCAGTTCCTCCATTGAATTCCCCCTCTTGCTGCTTAGGCCGGTAGAAGTGTTATACTTTGTTTCTGCAGGGTGGGGGCCCAGTGCTGCGCAGTTCCCCCGACGGGACAATTACTCCAAAACCCAGCCATATCCGATCCCTGATTCTGTGAGTTTTGGCCCATGGTTGGCGCAGTGGTCGGTGTATGTCGCTCACGGAGCCGCCATGTTGTCTTTTCTACAGATGATGAGCCAGACGACGGAGTCCAGCACTATATCATCGTACTCGGAGTCTACCAACCACAGATCCTCGTCCTGCTGGCCGATCTGGGCATCCATGTGTCCAGCGTCATCGGGATGTCGTCCCAGAACTACACCAGCCTGCCAGCCGATCCGGCACAGGGAGAGGCGGAGCCAGAAGGTAGATTATAATTAAGTCTTGTAGGGGGGTCAGTTCTGACGATTTTGGTAACCTTGTGAATGGGATAGATGCCATAGGGAAGTCTGATGTGAGGACCTCTGTGCTGGGACCTCTGTGCTGGGACCTCTGTGCTGGGACCTCTGTGCTGGGACCTCTGTGCTGGGACCTCTGTGCTGGGACCTCTGTGCTGGGATCTCTGTGCTGGGACCTCTGTGCTGGGATCTCTGTGCTGGGATCTCTGTGCTAGGACCTCTGTGCTGGGACCTCTGTGCTGGGATCTCTGTGCTGGGATCTCTGTGCTGGGATCTCTGTGCTGGGACCTCTGTGCCGGGAGCCCTGTGCCGGGAGCCCTGTGCCGGGAGCCCTGTGCCGGGACCTCTGTGCCAGGACTGACAGCGAAGCTTGGGATTTCAGGGCAGAAGAACATATTTAAAGAGGCGCTGGGAATGATCAACCTTATATTTACAGTCAGGTGAAGAAAAACATCAAACAAGCTTAATAGCTCTTGTGAGGTGGCTTCTCTTGATGGGCACTGGATGGAAGCTCAATTTATAGAAATTAAGATCCAAAATTAAATTAAATATTGGTAAATACTGTAGGTCATAAAAGCAACCAACACATTTTGGGGCTCAACACCACCCCTTTCATCATGGCTCAACACAAGATAAAAACAGGATAAATCTTGGATGGACTCAGAGAAAACCATGATCGTTATTAGAATCGATATTCAACTCTGTAAGAGTTGCTGATCAGCAATAGACTATAATACCAACTGTTACATTGTTACTCAATAAGGAAAATTTAAAGTGTATCTAAACCCAAAACCAACAAAAAATTAATATATTGCAACTTACTAGTTCTTGGTGTGGTGGCTGCATTCTTTTTTTTTTTTTTTTTTTTTCACGCTTCTTTTGCTTTATTTTCAATGGGTAATCCTGCAAATAACACACTTCCTGTCCCTGGGTGGCTACATCACTCCTCTACTATATCTATGGAGGAAGCCATGGTTGTCACCTTCGGCTACTCTCGTGATATAGACCACAAACATGTCCGTATCTCTTCATCTCCATTACATGGGGGTTCAGGGCAATTGGTAGATTGCAGAAGATAGCCAAGAAGGAAGATATTCTTTGCTACATTCATTTCTTCTTCCTTTTTCTTTCTTCTTTCTTTCTTTTCTTCGTAAAACCTTTATTTCTCCAGCTGCGGAGGCCGAGACACAGAGGAGAATGTCTGTCACCAAATCCCTGGAAGTGTTCTGGAAGTATCTGGAACCAATCCTGGAAAGTGGGAAGAGTGGATCACCATTATCTCAGATCGCACGACTGCAACACCTGGTGAAAGAGAACGTCCAACCCACAGACTGGACTGATACTGAGGAGCAGGTGAGTGGAGTCCGTGCTGACACCATACTGACCCTGCCATGTCCTCCCCCCTCTTCCCTCACCTTCTACCTTCATTCTCTCCTAGGGTTGCCACCTGTCCAGGATTCCCCTGGACAGTTCGGGTTTGGAATCGTGCGTCCGGGTTTCAGACTGTCTGAAACCCGGACACATTATTTAAACTGGACTATGGCTTCCCAGCGGGGTTGCTGGCTGCAGTTGTCTAAGCTGAGAGTGTCTGTTACATTCTTCCACATTGCCCAAAGCCAACACTAACAAACCTCCCCACCCCAAACACCTCTACCCCTCTGTGTCTGCCCACACTCCAATCCTCGGCACTGTGCCTCAGAAAAGGAAAGTTGGAGCCGGAAATTTGAAGTCTAACAGCCTTAGATATATCTGGATGAGAAGTGCTGACTGCCAAGGGGTGAGTGAGCTCACCATCCATCCCTGTCTGTGACTGAAGTCTCCCCCCTTCTCTCTCCTGCCTCTTAGTGAGTACACTAAGGTAAATCAGAGTTCTCAGAGCACCCCTTACATCAGAGTTCCCCTTTACACCAGAGGCTGCAGTGTTTCCCCTTACATCAGAGTCCTCTCCATACATCAGAGTTCTGTGTTCCCCCTTAAATCAGGGTTCCCAGAGCATCCCTTATGTTAGAGGCCCCAGTGTTCTCCCTTACATCAGAGTCTGCAGAGCCTCCCCTTACAGTGAAAGGGAACTCTGCGAGTTTAGATGTAAGAAGGGAACTCTGTGGACTCTGATGTAAAGTGGAACTCTGTGGACTCTGATGTAAAGGGGGACTTTTGTTATTTACTTCATATGATTAAAAATGTTATTTAATAGCAAAATATATGTATAGTTTATACTATAAAAAAATTGATGTGTGCCACTAAAGTGTTCGGGTCTGACTTGAAGAAAAGGTGGCAACCCTATTCTCCCCCCTTGCTTTCTTCACCTTCTTCCTTTCTTCCTCAATTTCCCACCTCTCCTTTTATGCTACCTCATTCTGTCTTCCTCTTTTTCTCACTTCATCCCTTTTCTTCCTTCCCTCCCTTCCTCTTCCCTCCCTCCTCACTCCCTCCCTCCCCACTCTCTCCCTCCCTCCCCACTCTCTCCCTCCCCCCCCACTCTCTCTCTCCCCCTCTCTCCCTTCCACTATTCCCTCTCTTCCTCCTTCCTCCCTCTCTCTCTCCCTCCTTCTCTCTCTCTCTCCCGCTCGCTCCCTCTATCCCTCTTCACCCTCTTCCTTCCTCCCTCCACCCCTCTCTCCCTCCCTCTTCACGCTCTCTCTTTTTTTCTCTCTCTCTCTCCTTCCTTCTTCCCTCTTTCCCCCTCCCTTTTCCCCCTCTTCCCTCTCTACTCCCTCTCTACCTCCCTCCCTCTTCCCTCACTCTCTCCTCTCCCTCCCTCCTAACTCTCTCTCCCCTCTCTCTCCCTCTTCCCTCTCTCTCTCCCTCTCCCTCCCTCCCTCTCCCTCCATCCTTCATTCTCCCTCATTCTCCCTCCCTCCTTCCTTCACCCTCATTCTCCCTTGCTCCCTCTTCCTTCTCTAACCCCTTTCCTACCTGGCTTAATTTCCTCCCTCTTCTCTTTCTATTCCTACTTCTTCTCTTTGTTTTTCTTCCCCTTCCCCCAGTTTCTCTCTCTCTCTCTCTCTCTCTCTCTCTCTGTCTCTCTCTCCTCCTTCATATTCTCTCCTTCCCTTGCTGTTCATGCCTCCCTCCTTTCTTCCCACCTTTCCCCCTCAACCTCCCTCCTTCCAATTCCGCTTCCTTCCCTCTCTTCCTCCTTTCCTTCATTTCCTTATTTTTTTCTTCCCTCCTTTTATCCCCCTCCCTTCCCCTGCTACTATTAGTATCCAGATATTGGATCTTCCGTCCCTGTTATTGTATCTTCATGTAGAAGCTGATATTAATTGTAGAAGCAATATGTGTTATGATAAGCCCTCATTATTACTGTTATTATCACCTTTATTATCACTTTTATTATTGTAACGGAACGTCTCACACTCCGATTGAGTGCTCCCGTCATATACAGTGGTGTAGTGGTTAGCACTCTTGCCTAGCAGTAAAAAGGGTCGCTGGTTCGAATCCCAACCACCACACTACCTGCCTGGAGTTTGCATGTTCTCCCTGTGCCTGTGTGAGTTTCCTCCGGGTACACCGGTTTCCTCCCACACTCCAAAGACATGCTGGTAAGTTAATTGGCTTCTGTCCAAATTGGCCCTAGTATATGAATGTGAGTTAGGGACCTTAGATTGTGAGCTCCTTGAGGATAGGGATCGATGTGAATGTACAAATGTATAATGTAAAGCGCTGCGTAAATTGACGGTGCTATATAAGTACCTAAATAATAATAATAATAATATACCACTTCCTCCAGTCTAAATATAGATATTAGATATTATAGCCGCATATTACAACCAAGAACTAGGCAGGACTTGTTTAGCTGCAAAGCTGGAACTGTTTATTTGAACGAGAATACAGGCTTTTATACACTTGAGAAGGAGGTTCCCCCCTTCTGATCATATTACCCTAACAATACAAACTATAACCAGAAACATAAATTAACATGAACTAAGTGGATGTAAACCCAATTTTTTATTTTTTTAAATTAAGACTCGTACCTGGTACAGCAGAGGATGTCATTTCATCTGTGCCCAGCCTTACCACGATAAGTAAATCCAGCTCTGGGCAATCCTCATCTTTTTTCAGTAAGATAAAAACGGACACACAGAAAAATAGGTGTCTATTTCTTCCCCCTTGCTGTGACTGGCAGGTGATTTCCATATCTCATGCACCAGCGTGTCTCTGCCTCTCACAGCCTCTCACAGCTACCACACAGCTCTCTCGAATCCACACTGCAGACAGCTGTGTATGTGCACATGCGCAGGAATGACATGGGGGGCCCGTGAGTGCGCTCTGCTTGCTCAGAGAACACGCTCTGCCACTCCTGTGCATCCTTGCGATGCTACCTTGCCAAGGGGAGTGTAGAGGTGGGCAGGGAGTCTACTGATGTCACGACTTCCCTCACCGATGATCAACAGACCCGTCCACAGAATCCGCAGTTTTTCGGGGCTCAAAACAGACAAAGGGGAGACATTTGACCAGTAAGGATACATGCAGGAGTGCAGGAGGCATGTGTATCCTTTATAGATAACCACTATGGCAATACTTTGGAAAGGATGAGAGTGGGTTTACATCCAATTTAACTAGTCATTTAATCAGCCTAGGTGACTCAGAGGTCTGACCTTCTAGGTCAGACTTGCTGTCTTCTAGCTCAGAACACACAATACACATTATCATAAGTATAAACACAGAACTCCTTCACACAATAGCAGACCTACTTACAATAAACACATTATGGCCGGGGGCCCCAGACAGATGGCTTGCTGATGACATCACCATTTTCTATGAGTCCCACACTGGCAGAGACCATCATGGCCTTTTTAATAATGTCCTTTTGCATTACATAACAGAATATCTTCCTAAATGCTTGTAGCTCAATTAAATGCCAGGGACCATAGTCTAAGGCAGGGGTGTCAAACTCAGTTTCATTGTGGGCCGCATCAGTATTATGATTATCCTCAAAAGGGCCGGTTGTATCTGTAATATTAGATGTCCAGCGCATCCCCTCCCCCTACATTAGATGTCAAGAGCCCCCCCCCCCACCATCAGAAGTTGAGTCCCCCACTCTCCCTTACACCCCCCTTTCCTTATGCTGGTGCTGGGAAGAAGCTGTATGCATTGCTTGAAAGCAGAAAGTAAGGGTCTGGAGGAGGACCAGAGGAGGGCTGGAGCTCTCCTGCAGCTGCAGGAGAGGTGCGAGGGCCACATAAAATAGCCTGGAGGGCCGGATTCGGCCCGCGGGCCTTGTGTTTGACACCTGTGGTCTAAGGTGACCAGATTTTTAAAAATGAAATCCGGGAACATATTATTATTTTTTTTACTAGTACTCTCTGCCCGTCGCCGCCGCCACCGCCCGCCTCACAGCCTGTCAGTTCTTACTCTCTGGGCCCCGGCTACTACTGGGTGGGAAGTGGAGGAAGATCACTCTGCCAGGGAAGGCAAGGAGATAAGCAGGCAGGCGGCTGGCCGGGACTTGAGCCAAGGCAGAAGAACATGCGAGCGGAGCTGAATGGGCACCCGAAACTGAAGAAATATTCCCTCCGCTCCGACCAGCACATGATCATCAGAAAGGGGCACAGATAATGGAAAAAAATACACCCCCCCTTAAGCTAGTAGGAGCGGCAGAGCGGGGGGGGGGTGTAATTCAGAATATTTTTTTTTAAATTCTGCACTGATTGTCTTTGAAATTGCCCCAGCCCCTGTTCAAATCCAATATGGGGACAAAACCGGGGACAGACTTGGCATGGGGACAGTGTCCTCAATCCGGGGACAAAACTGGGGACAGACTTGGTCCGGGGACAGTGTCCTCAATCCGGGGACAAAACCGGGGACAGACTTTGTCCGGGGACAAAACCGGGGACAGACTTGGTCTGGGGACAAAACCAGGGACAGACTTGGTCCGGGGACAGTGTCCTCAATCCGGGGACAAAACCGGGGACAGACTTGGTCTTGGGACAGTGTTCTCAATCCGGGGACAAAACCGGGGACAGACTTGGTCTGGGGACAAAACCAGGGACAGACTTGGTCCGGGGACAGTGTCCTCAATCCGGGGACAAAACCGGGGACAGACTTGGTCCGGGGACAGCGTCCTCAATCCGGGGACAAAACCGGGGACAGACTTGGTCCGGGGACAGTGTCCTCAATCCAGGGACAGACTTGGTCCGGGGACAGTGTCCTCAATCCGGGGACAAAACCGGGGACAGACTTGGTCTGGGGACAAAACCGGGGACAGACTTGGTCCGGGGACAGTGTCCTCAATCCGGGGACAAAACCGGGGACAGACTTGGTCCGGGGACAGCGTCCTCAATCCGGGGACAAAACCGGGGACAGACTTGGTCCGGGGACAGTGTCCTCAATCCAGGGACAAAACCGGGGACAGACTTGGTCCGGGGACAGTGTCCTCAATCCGGGGACAGACTTGGTCTGGGGACAGTGTCCTCAATCCGGGGACAGACTTGGTCCGGGGACAGTGTCCTCAATCCGGGGACAAAACCGGGGACAGACTTGGTCTGGGGACAAAACCGGGGACAGACTTGGTCCGGGGACAGTGTCCTCAATCCGGGGACAAAACCGGGGACAGACTTGGTCCGGGGACAGCGTCCTCAATCCGGGGACAAAACCGGGGACAGACTTGGTCCGGGGACAGTGTCCTCAATCCAGGGACAAAACCGGGGACAGACTTGGTCCGGGGACAGTGTCCTCAATCCAGGGACAGACTTGGTCCGGGGACAGTGTCCTCAATCCGGGGACAAAACCGGGGACAGACTTGGTCCGGAGACAGTGTCCTCAATCCGGGGACAAAACCGGAGATAGACTTGATCCGGGGACAGTGTCCTCAATCCGGGGACTGACTTGGTCCGGGGACAGTGTCCTCAATCCGGGGACAGACTTGGTCCGGGGACAGTGTCCTCAATCCTGGGACAGACTTGGTCCGGGGACAGTGTCCTCAATCCGGGGACAAAACCGGGGACAGACTTGGTCCGGGGACAGTGTCCTCAATCCAGGGACAAAACCGGGGACAGACTTGGTCCGGGGACAGTGTCCTCAATCCGGGGACAGACTTGGTCTGGGGACAGTGTCCTCAATCCGGGGACAGACTTGGTCCGGGGACAGTGTCCTCAATCCGGGGACAAAACCGGGGACAGACTTGGTCTGGGGACAAAACCGGGGACAGACTTGGTCCGGGGACAGTGTCCTCAATCCGGGGACAAAACCGGGGACAGACTTGGTCCGGGGACAGCGTCCTCAATCCGGGGACAAAACCGGGGACAGACTTGGTCCGGGGACAGTGTCCTCAATCCAGGGACAAAACCGGGGACAGACTTGGTCCGGGGACAGTGTCCTCAATCCAGGGACAGACTTGGTCCGGGGACAGTGTCCTCAATCCGGGGACAAAACCGGGGACAGACTTGGTCTGGGGACAAAACCGGGGACAGACTTGGTCCGGAGACAGTGTCCTCAATCCGGGGACAAAACCGGAGACAGACTTGATCCGGGGACAGTGTCCTCAATCCGGGGACAGACTTGGTCCGGGGACAGTGTCCTCAATCCGGGGACAAAACCGGGGACAGACTTGGTCCGGGGACAAAACCGGGGACAGACTTGGTCCGGGGACAGTGTCCTCAATCCGGGGACTGTCCCCTGAAACCGGGGATGTCTGGTCACCCTACCATAGTCGGTAGGCATGAGGTTAGCATTCAGTCCCCTCCAGAAGCCTCTGTCCCGGGTGAGTCTGTCACAATTATAGCCCTTATTATTATATTTATTATGACCTTTATGATCTCTTTTTCTCTCCGGCTCATTCTTGTAGATGAAATATTCCTCGGAGGTGTTTGAGAGCGTCGCCTGTCTGATGTATGACTGCCTGGACTGGAGGAGACAACACCAGCAGTACCTGGATAATCTGCGGATCATCCGTGTCCCGGCCGTGGAGAAGGAGAAGGCTGCGGAGAGACCGCCCTCAGCACCAGAGGTGAGCCGCGTGGCATCCTCGCTGTGGGAGTGTCATTTGCTACGTGTCACGGCTCCGCCCACCACTGGCGGGATCTCTCTGTTACCAGTCTACAGTGACACAGACAATTCTCCAACTTTTATCGATTTGCAATGTTTTTTTTTTAAGGAGACATAATATGACTTGTATGTCTTTTATTTGGTAGAATCTTTTCTTGGATTATTTATAGGCTGAGAAATGGACAAATGTTTCTAACGCTATCTTCTGTCACTTGTATGCGGCTTTGTTTACAAACAAAGCCAAGTGATCACCCTGTTACAGCTGACAAGGAGGATCACATTATCAGGAAATCACATTGATTGATTGATTCCCAATCGTTAGTGGAGACCTAAAACTTCCAGTGACAGCTGGATCTCACAGTGTGCACAGCTGCACGCTCCTTGTAGCAAAAGGGGAAGGGAATATAAATTTAGATTCTATTTGTGAATAGCTTAAGAAGGTGTTCTGTACCATATACAGAGTACAGAGGCAGGTAAAAAAGCCTCCTACGTAAGTTGTACCTGTTTATCTGCAGTCTTTTCTTCTTTACAGCTATACAAAGTCCAGGATTTATAACGCTTGTCTGGGCTGCCGGGAAAAAAAGGGGACGGGGAGCAGAAGTTACAATCTGCAGAACTCAGTGAGGAGAGCTCTGAAAGCTGATTGGAGAGAAGGGACCCCCCCTCCTTCTTTTCACACAGCACACGGGAACAGGGTGCTGGAGATCCCTACTCTGTCACCTTTTATCTCTTGGTGTCAGGAAAATTTGTCGGAAGTGATTCATGCAGATAGCAAAGGAAGGAGGCATTAGACAGAAATGACACTTAGTGCTCTGGATTGGGACAAGTAGACACTATGGAGGGATGTGCTTTGTTTATATTCCATGTATATATTTTAAATAATAATTCAGTATTTTCTGTCTTTGCCTTGTTAGGCTCCGGCTGCAGCGATACCGTCCAGTCCGACAGGGAAAAGGAAAGGACAAGCGGATGAGGTTCATGCGGCATCCTCACCGCCAACCCCGACTCAGCGTGAGTACAGAGGGCGCATCCTGGGGAGGGGGAGGGGACAAGCCGTCGTGATGTAAGCCGGAGACCCTGTGCGCTCTATAGGTCCGTCCCCTGCAGCGTGGCGGCTCTGACATCACTCGCCTACAATGCATGCTTCTGCACATACTCAGATACACAGGCAGGGCCGCCATCAGGGGGGTACAGGCAGTACACCTGTAAGGGGCCCGGATGCCCCCCCTTTTTTTTTTTACTTTTTTTTTGTAAGGGGCCCAGAGGTCCCCAGGGCCCTGGATGGCAACCCCCCTTGTTTTTATAAAAAAAAAATATAATTTTTTTTTGTAAGGGGCCCAGAGGTCCCCAGAGCCTCGGATGGCAACCCCCCTTTTTTTTTTATAAATTTTTTTTTATAATTTTTTTTTTTGAAAGGGGCCCAGAGGTCCCCAGAGTCCCGGATGGAAACCCCCTTTTTTTGTTCTTTTGGGGGGTTTTTTTTGTTCGCCAGCACCCAAAGCCCCCCGACCTCAACAATTCGTGGCACCCCCCCCGCTTCTCAATTCGCGGCGGCAGCACCCCCCCGTTCTCCTCTGCTCCAGGGGGCCCATGCCTGAAGCTGTGTAAGGGGCCCCAAAATTCCTGATTCCGGATTTGGATTGAAAGTACCTGAATGAGCTCTGGTAAACACGTGCAATTCGTTTATTTCCCAATTTGTTTTTTAACGAATTTCGACAAATTTGTTAATTCGGAAATATTCAAATTTTTTAATTTTTGAAATTTCGAATTTTCGAAAAATTTTAATTTCGGATTAGAAAATTGGAAATTTCGGAAATTAAAAAATTAAAAAATTTTAAAATGAGAAATTTTGAAAATTCCAAATTTTCGGAAATTTTGAAATTAAGAAATTCAACATTTTCGGGAATTCGGAAATCTGAAAACAAGAATGAAAATCCGAAAATAGAAACAAAATTCCAACAATTCGAAAACCGGAAAATTCTAAAATCTGATATAACAACTAACTAATAATAACGTGACTATTACGAACTATTAAATTATAGGTATTGGAATTTCCTTTCAAATTTGGCTCTTAGAGAACGTAACGAATACAAATTTATCCATTTGGCTGTTAGTGAAAGTTAGGAATACGGATTTATCCGAAGTTACGAATTATCCGAAATAACGAATGCCGCATCTAAACGAATGGAACGTAACAAATTAATAATAATAAATTACTATAATGATAGTAATAAAAACGTATTATTATTATTTGTTATTAATTTGTTCCATTCCGTTTGTTTCGATGCGGCATTCGTTATTTCGGATAATTCGGAGCTTCGGATAAATCCGTATTCCTAACATTCACTAACAGCCAAATTTGAAAGGAAATTCCAATACCTATAATTTAATAGTTCGTAATAGTCAAGTTATTATTAGTTAGTAGTTATTTCAGATTTTTGAATTTTCGGGTTGTCAAATTTTGGGATTTTCGTTCTTTTGAATTTTCGGATTTTCTTTCTTATTTCCGAATTTCCGAAAAAAAACAAAACGAATGAAACGAAAAACAAACACATATTTTCGGCAGTGCGCATGTCTACACCCTGGTGTCAGCCTCATACAGTCCCTGTACAGCAGAGCTTAGACTGGGGGAGAGAGGAGCAGCACAAGGAGCCAATAAGTGCAAAGTACACACTGATAGCAGGAGAGAGCAATGTGACAGAGAGTTGAGCTCATCATTCTGCTGCTTTCTCATTTCACTGTCCAATCACAGCTGGGGGGGAGGGACAGGATCTGTAAGTGTTAACCTTAGCACGCAGATATTCTCCCCTGCAGAGAGGGCTGTGCTATGTGGCAGAGCTGTGCAAATCTCAGGACTGGATGGATAGAAATACAAATGGAGTTCAGATTTAAGCTTTCTGCACATTTCAGGATCCTAATTTATGAGCCGATGATTCTTTATAAAACTGAACGACTCAACAACAATTTTAAATGAATAAACAAAGTTAAAAAATCTGACGAATGAAGTGATTTCTATGGAATGATGATGTCATCGCGTCTCTTCTGTCTGTGCAGTGGAGGAGGGGAGCCCCGTACTGACAGCGGATGTGGATATGAGATTCTATAATGACCTTCTATGTGACGTCCCCGAGGAGCTCCTGACTGTCCCAGTTATAATGTACGGCATGCTGGAGCAGGTGAGATACTAGCTACTGTCCACCAGGGGTCCCCACCCACCATGGGGTGTCTGCGCCCCCTATAGTATACTACGGCTTCTCCTGTTACATCCTCTATCATGTAAAATAAGTAACCAGCAGGGATGGTGGGAACCCCTCATAATGGGCTCAGCGGGTGTACAGACCCGGGAACTCAGCACAGGGATGGTGGGAACCCCTCATAATGGGCACAGCAGGTGTACAGACCCGGGAACTCAGCACAGGGATGGTGGGAACCCCTCATAATGGGCACAGCAGGTGTACAGACCCGGGAACTCAGCACAGGGATGGTGGGAACTCCTCATAATGGGCACAGCAGGTGTACAGACCCAGGAACTCAGCACAGGGATGGTGGGAACCCCTCATAATGGGCACAGCGGGTGTACAGACCCGAGAACTCAGCACAGGGATGGTGGAACCCCTCATAATGGACACAGCAGGTGTACAGACCCGAGAACTCAGCACAGGGATGGTGGAACCCCTCATAGTGGGCACAGCAGGTGTACAGACCCGGGAACTCAGCACAGGGATGGTGGGAACTCCTCATAATGGGCACAGCAGGTGTACAGACCCGAGAACTCAGCACAGGGATGGTGGGAACCCCTCATAATGGGCACAGCGGGTGTACAGACCCAGGAACTCAGTACAGGGATGGTGGGAACTCCTCATAATGGGCACAGCAGGTGTACAGACCCAGGAACTCAGTACAGGGATGGTGGGAACTCCTCATAATGGGCACAGCAGGTGTACAGACCCAGGAACTCAGTACAGGGATGGTGGGAACTCCTCATAATGGGCACAGCAGGTGTACAGACCCAGGAACTCAGCACAGGGATGGTGGGAACTCCTCATAATGGGCACAGCAGGTGTACAGACCCTGGAACTCAGCACAGGGATGGTGGGAACCCCTCATAATGGGCACAGCGGGTGTACAGACCCGAGAACTCAGCACAGGGATGGTGGGAACCCCTCATAATGGGCACAGTAGGTGTACAGACCCGGGAACTCAGCACAGGGATGGTGGGAACTCCTCATAATGGGCACAGCAGGTGTACAGACCCGGGAACTCAGCACAGGGATGGTGGGAACCCCTCATAATGGGCACAGCGGGTGTACAGACCCAGGAACTCAGTACAGGGATGGTGGGAACCTCTCATAATGGGCACAGCAGGTGTACAGACCCGAGAACTCAGCACAGGGATGGTGGAACCCCTCATAATGGGCACAGCGGGTGTACAGACCCAGGAACTCAGCATAGGGATGGTGGGAACCCCTCATAATAGGCACAGCAGGTGTACAGACCCGGGAACTCAGCACAGGGATGGTGGAAGCCCCTCATAATGGGCACAGCGGGTGTACAGACCCGGGAACTCAGCACAGGGATGGTGGGAACTCCTCATAATGGGCACAGCAGGTGTACAGACCCGGGAACTCAGCACAGGGATGGTGAGAACTCCTCATAATGGGCACAGCAGGTGTACAGACCCAGGAACTCAGCACAGGGATGGTGGGAACCCCTCATAATGGGCACAGCGGGTGTACAGACCCAGGAACTCAGCACAGGGATGGTGGGAACTCCTCATAATGGGCACAGCAGGTGTACAGACCCGGGAACTCAGCACAGGGATGGTGGGAACCCCTCATAATGGGCACAGCGGGTGTACAGACCCAGGAACTCAGCACAGGGATGGTGGGAACTCCTCATAATGGGCACAGCAGGTGTACAGACCCGGGAACTCAGCACAGGGATGGTGGGAACCCCTCATAATGGGCACAGCGGGTGTACAGACCCGGGAACTCAGCACAGGGATGGTGGGAACCCCTCATAATGGGCACAGCGGCTGTACAGACCCGGGAACTCAGCACAGGGATGGTGGAACCCCTCATAATGGGCACAGCGGGTGTACAGACCCAGGAACTCAGCATAGGGATGGTGGGAACCTCTCATAATGGGCACAGCAGGTGTACAGACCCGGGAACTCAGCACAGGGATGGTGAGAACTCCTCATAATAGGCACAGCAGGTGTACAGACCCGGGAACTCAGCACAGGGATGGTGAGAACTCCTCATAATGGGCACAGCAGGTGTACAGACCCGGGAACTCAGCACAGGGATGGTGGTAACTCCTCATAATGGGCACAGCAGGTGTACAGACCCGGGAACTCAGCACAGGGATGGTGGGAACCCCTCATAATGGGCACAGCAGGTGTACAGACCCGAGAACTCAGCACAGGGATGGTGGGAACCCCTCATAATGGGCACAGCGGGTGTACAGACCCAGGAACTCAGTACAGGGATGGTGGGAACCTCTCATAATGGGCACAGCAGGTGTACAGACCCGAGAACTCAGCACAGGGATGGTGGAACCCCTCATAATGGGCACAGCGGGTGTACAGACCCAGGAACTCAGCATAGGGATGGTGGGAACCCCTCATAATGGGCACAGCGGGTGTACAGACCCGGGAACTCAGCACAGGGATGGTGGAAGCCCCTCATAATGGGCACAGCGGGTGTACAGACCCAGGAACTCAGTACAGGGATGGTGGGAACCTCTCATAATGGGCACAGCAGGTGTACAGACCCGGGAACTCAGCACAGGGATGGTGGGAACTCCTCATAATGGGCACAGCAGGTGTACAGACCCAGGAACTCAGCACAGGGATGGTGGGAACCCCTCATAATGGGCACAGCGGGTGTACAGACCCAGGAACTCAGTACAGGGATGGTGGGAACCTCTCATAATGGGCACAGCAGGTGTACAGACCCGGGAACTCAGCACAGGGATGGTGGGAACTCCTCATAATGGGCACAGCAGGTGTACAGACCCGGGAACTCAGCACAGGGATGGTGGGAACTCCTCATAATGGGCACAGCAGGTGTACAGACCCGAGAACTCAGCACAGGGATGGTGGGAACCCCTCATAATGGGCACAGTAGGTGTACAGACCCGGGAACTCAGCACAGGGATGGTGGGAACTCCTCATAATGGGCACAGCAGGTGTACAGACCCGAGAACTCAGCACAGGGATGGTGGGAACCCCTCATAATGGGCACAGCGGGTGTACAGACCCAGGAACTCAGCACAGGGATGGTGGGAACTCCTCATAATGGGCACAGCAGGTGTACAGACCCGAGAACTCAGCACAGGGATGGTGGGAACCCCTCATAATGGGCACAGCGGGTGTACAGACCCAGGAACTCAGTACAGGGATGGTGGGAACCTCTCATAATGGGCACAGCAGGTGTACAGACCCGAGAACTCAGCACAGGGATGGTGGGAACCCCTCATAATGGGCACAGCGGGTGTACAGACCCAGGAACTCAGCACAGGGATGGTGGGAACTCCTCATAATGGGCACAGCAGGTGTACAGACCCGAGAACTCAGCACAGGGATGGTGGGAACCCCTCATAATGGGCACAGCGGGTGTACAGACCCAGGAACTCAGTACAGGGATGGTGGGAACCTCTCATAATGGGCACAGCAGGTGTACAGACCCAGGAACTCAGTACAGGGATGGTGGGAACTCCTCATAATGGGCACAGCAGGTGTACAGACCCGAGAACTCAGCACAGGGATGGTGGGAACCCCTCATAATGGGCACAGTAGGTGTACAGACCCGGGAACTCAGCACAGGGATGGTGGGAACTCCTCATAATGGGCACAGCAGGTGTACAGACCCGGGAACTCAGCACAGGGATGGTGGGAACCCCTCATAATGGGCACAGCGGGTGTACAGACCCAGGAACTCAGTACAGGGATGGTGGGAACCTCTCATAATGGGCACAGCAGGTGTACAGACCCAAGAACTCAGCACAGGGATGGTGGGAACCCCTCATAATGGGCACAGCGGGTGTACAGACCCAGGAACTCAGTACAGGGATGGTGGGAACCTCTCATAATGGGCACAGCAGGTGTACAGACCCGAGAACTCAGCACAGGGATGGTGGAACCCCTCATAATGGGCACAGCGGGTGTACAGACCCTGGAACTCAGCATAGGGATGGTGGGAACCCCTCATAATGGGCACAGCAGGTGTACAGACCCGGGAACTCAGCACAGGGATGGTGGAAGCCCCTCATAATGGGCACAGCGGGTGTACAGACCCGGGAACTCAGCACAGGGATGGTGGGAACTCCTCATAATGGGCACAGCAGGTGTACAGACCCGGGAACTCAGCACAGGGATGGTGAGAACTCCTCATAATGGGCACAGCAGGTGTACAGACCCAGGAACTCAGCACAGGGATGGTGGGAACCCCTCATAATGGGCACAGCGGGTGTACAGACCCAGGAACTCAGCACAGGGATGGTGGGAACTCCTCATAATGGGCACAGCAGGTGTACAGACCCGAGAACTCAGCACAGGGATGGTGGGAACCCCTCATAATGGGCACAGCGGGTGTACAGACCCAGGAACTCAGTACAGGGATGGTGGGAACCTCTCATAATGGGCACAGCAGGTGTACAGACCCGAGAACTCAGCACAGGGATGGTGGAACCCCTCATAATGGGCACAGCGGGTGTACAGACCCAGGAACTCAGCATAGGGATGGTGGGAACCTCTCATAATGGGCACAGCAGGTGTACAGACCCGGGAACTCAGCACAGGGATGGTGAGAACTCCTCATAATGGGCACAGCAGGTGTACAGACCCGGGAACTCAGCACAGGGATGGTGAGAACTCCTCATAATGGGCACAGCAGGTGTACAGACCCGGGAACTCAGCACAGGGATGGTGGGAACTCCTCATAATGGGCACAGCAGGTGTACAGACCCGGGAACTCAGCACAGGGATGGTGGGAACCCCTCATAATGGGCACAGCGGGTGTACAGACCCGGGAACTCAGCACAGGGATGGTGGGAACCCCTCATAATGGGCACAGCGGCTGTACAGACCCGGGAACTCAGCACAGGGATGGTGGAACCCCTCATAATAGGCACAGCAGGTGTACAGACCCGGGAACTCAGCACAGGGATGGTGAGAACTCCTCATAATGGGCACAGCAGGTGTACAGACCCGGTAACTCAGCACAGGGATGGTGAGAACTCCTCATAATAGGCACAGCAGGTGTACAGACCCGGGAACTCAGCACAGGGATGGTGAGAACTCCTCATAATGGGCACAGCAGGTGTACAGACCCGGGAACTCAGCACAGGGATGGTGGGAACTCCTCATAATGGGCACAGCAGGTGTACAGACCCGGGAACTCAGCACAGGGATGGTGGGAACCCCTCATAATGGGCACAGCAGGTGTACAAACCCAGGAACTCAGCACAGGGATGGTGAGAACTCCTCATAATGGGCACAGCAGGTGTACAGACCCGGGAACTCAGCACAGGGATGGTGGGAACTCCTCATAATGGGCACAGCAGGTGTACAGACCCGAGAACTCAGCACAGGGATGGTGGGAACCCCTCATAATGGGCACAGCGGGTGTACAGACCCAGGAACTCAGTACAGGGATGGTGGGAACCTCTCATAATGGGCACAGCAGGTGTACAGACCCGAGAACTCAGCACAGGGATGGTGGAACCCCTCATAATGGGCACAGCGGGTGTACAGACCCAGGAACTCAGCATAGGGATGGTGGGAACCCCTCATAATGGGCACAGCGGGTGTACAGACCCAGGAACTCAGTACAGGGATGGTGGGAACCTCTCATAATGGGCACAGCAGGTGTACAGACCCGGGAACTCAGCACAGGGATGGTGGGAACTCCTCATAATGGGCACAGCAGGTGTACAGACCCAGGAACTCAGCACAGGGATGGTGGGAACTCCTCATAATGGGCACAGCAGGTGTACAGACCCGAGAACTCAGCACAGGGATGGTGGGAACCCCTCATAATGGGCACAGTAGGTGTACAGACCCGGGAACTCAGCACAGGGATGGTGGGAACTCCTCATAATGGGCACAGCAGGTGTACAGACCCGAGAACTCAGCACAGGGATGGTGGGAACCCCTCATAATGGGCACAGCGGGTGTACAGACCCAGGAACTCAGCACAGGGATGGTGGGAACTCCTCATAATGGGCACAGCAGGTGTACAGACCCGAGAACTCAGCACAGGGATGGTGGGAACCCCTCATAATGGGCACAGCGGGTGTACAGACCCAGGAACTCAGTACAGGGATGGTGGGAACCTCTCATAATGGGCACAGCAGGTGTACAGACCCGAGAACTCAGCACAGGGATGGTGGAACCCCTCATAATGGGCACAGCGGGTGTACAGACCCAGGAACTCAGCATAGGGATGGTGGGAACCTCTCATAATGGGCACAGCAGGTGTACAGACCCGGGAACTCAGCACAGGGATGGTGAGAACTCCTCATAATGGGCACAGCAGGTGTACAGACCCGGGAACTCAGCACAGGGATGGTGAGAACTCCTCATAATGGGCACAGCAGGTGTACAGACCCGGGAACTCAGCACAGGGATGGTGGGAACTCCTCATAATGGGCACAGCAGGTGTACAGACCCGGGAACTCAGCACAGGGATGGTGGGAAACCCTCATAATGGGCACAGCGGGTGTACAGACCCGGGAACTCAGCACAGGGATGGTGGGAACCTCTCATAATGGGCACAGCAGGTGTACAGACCCGGGAACTCAGCACAGGGATGGTGAGAACTCCTCATAATGGGCACAGCAGGTGTACAGACCCGGGAACTCAGCACAGGGATGGTGAGAACTCCTCATAATGGGCACAGCAGGTGTACAGACCCGGGAACTCAGCACAGGGATGGTGAGAACTCCTCATAATGGGCACAGCAGGTGTACAGACCCGGGAACTCAGCACAGGGATGGTGGGAACTCCTCATAATGGGCACAGCAGGTGTACAGACCCGGGAACTCAGCACAGGGATGGTGGGAACCCCTCATAATGGGCACAGCGGGTGTACAGACCCGGGAACTCAGCACAGGGATGGTGGGAACCCCTCATAATGGGCACAGCGGCTGTACAGACCCGGGAACTCAGCACAGGGATGGTGGGAACCCCTCATAATGGGCACAGCGGCTGTACAGACCCGGGAACTCAGCACAGGGATGGTGGGAATATATTCATCCTGTCCAATTCCATTGGCCATCTCTATGGAGTCTAATATTGAAGTGGACCTGTCCTCATAGTCAGAGGTGGGTATACCCTTCCTGTAGACTCTGCAATTACACCTTGTGGGACCTAGGGGCCTATTTCTAAAATAAATGGCTCAGATGGGGTCCATGACTCCTCCCACTGCCATTTAGACCTGGGCATGGTTTGCTTCTATCTAGCTGTCCATACACAGGGAAGAGGTTGAAATTGGAACAGTAGCGGTTTGTGGGACCCAACGTGGTTCCTTTTGGTGCCTCTTTCTACCATCAGCCATAGTAGACATGACTGTTTTTGGGGGACAGGGGCTATAAAGGGAGGGTAGAAGGGGTAGGTTAGTAGACATGGCTGTATTATGGGGGGAGGGGCTGTAAAGAAGGGTAAGGGGGTGGGTTTGTGGACATGCTTGTATTATGGGGGGCAGGGACTGTAACGAAGGGTAGGAGGGGTAGGTTAGTAGACATGACTGTATTATGGGGGGAGGGGCTGTAAAGGAGAGTAGGAGGGGGTAGGTTAGTAGACATGGCTGTATTACGGGGGGCTGAGAGCTATAAAGGAGGGTAGGAGGGGTAGGTTAGTAGACATGCTTGTATTATGGGGGGCCGAGGGCTGTAAAGGACAGTAGGAGGGGTAGGTTAGTAGTCATGGCTGTATTATGGGGGAGGGGCTGTAAAGGAGGGTAGGAGGGGTAGGTTAGTAGACATGCTTGTATTATGGGGGGCTGAGGGCTGTAAAGGAGGGTAGGAGGGGTAGGTTAGTAGTCATGGCTGTATTATGGGGGGCAGGGGCTGTAAAGGAGGGGTAGGTTGGTAGACATGGCTGTATTATGGGGGGAGGGGCTGTAAAGAAGGGTAAGGGGGTGGGTTTGTGGACATGCTTGTATTATGGGGGGCAGGGACTGTAAAGAAGGATTAGGAGGGGTAGGTTAGTAGACATGCTTGTATTATGGGGGGCCGAGGGCTGTAAAGGAGGGTAGGAGGCGTAGGTTAGTAGTCATGGCTGTATTATGGAGAGCAGGGGCTGTAAAGGAGGGTAGGAGGGGTAGGTTGGTAGACATGGCTGTATTATGGGGGACGGGGGCTGTAAAGGAGGGTAGGAGGGGTAGGTTAGTAGACATGGCTGTATTATGGGGGGCAGGGGCTGTAAAGGAGGGTAGGAGGGGTAGGTTAGTAGACATGGCTGTATTATGGGGGGAGGGGCTGTAAAGGAGGGTAGGAGGGGTAGGTTAGTAGACATGGCTGTATTATGGGGGGCAGGGGCTGTAAAGAAGGGTAGGAGGGGTAGGTTAGTAGACATGGCTGTATTATGGGGGGAGGGGCTGTAAAGGAGGGTAGGAGGGGTAGGTTAGTAGACATGGCTGTATTATGGGGGGAGGGGCTGTAAAGGAGGGTAGGAGGGGTAGGTTAGTAGACATGGCTGTATTATGGGGGGCAGGGGCTGTAAAGAAGGGTAGGAGGGGTAGGTTAGTAGACATGGCTGTATTATGGGGGGCCGAGGACTGTAAAGGAGGGTAGGAGGGGTAGGTTAGTAGACATGGCTGTATTATGGGGGGAGGGGCTGTAAAGGAGGGTAGGAGGGGTAGGTTAGTAGACATGGCTGTATTATGGGGGGAGGGGCTGTAAAGGAGGGTAGGAGGGGTAGGTTAGTAGACATGGCTGTATTATGGGGGGCAGGGGCTGTAAAGAAGGGTAGGAGGGGTAGGTTAGTAGACATGGCTGTATTATGGGGGGCCGAGGACTGTAAAGGAGGGTAGGAGGGGTAGGTTAGTAGACATGGCTGTATTATGGGGGGGAGGGGCTGTAAAGGAGGGTAGGAGGGGTAGGTTAGTAGACATGGCTGTATTATGGGGGGAGGGACTGTAAAGGAGGTTAGGAGGGGTAGGTTAGTAGACATGCTTGTATTATGGGGGGAGGGGCTGTAAAGGAGGGTAGGAGGGGTAGGTTAGTAGACATGGCTGTATTATGGGGGGCAGGGGCTGTAAAGGAGGGTAGGAGGGGTAGGCTAGTAGACATGGCTGTATTATGGGGGGCAGGGGCTGTAAAGGAGGGTAGGAGGGGTAGGTTGGTAGACATGGCTGTATTATGGGGGGGCAGGGGCTCTAAAGGATGGTAGGAGGGGTAGGTTAGTAGACATGGCTGTATTATGGGGGGAGGGACTGTAAAGGAGGGTAGGAGGGGTAGGTTAGTAGACATGGCTGTATTATGGGGGGAGGGACTGTAAAGGAGGGTAGGAGGGGTAGATTAGTAGACATGGCTGTATTATGGGGGGAGGGGCTGTAAAGGAGGGTAGGAGGGGTAGGTTAGTAGACATGGCTGTATTATGGGGGGAGGGGCTGTAAAGGAGGGTAGGAGGGGTAGGTTAGTAGACATGGCTGTATTATGGGGGGAGGGGCTGTAAAGGAGGGTAGGAGGGGTAGGTTAGTAGACGTGGCTGTATTATGGGGGGAGGGGCTGTAAAGGAGGGTAGGAGGGGTAGGTTAGTAGACATGGCTGTATTATGGGGGGAGGGACAGTAAAGGAGGTTAGGAGGGGTAGGTTAGTAGACATGGCTGTATTATGGGGGGAGGGGCTGTAAAGGAGGGTAGGAGGGGTAGGCTAGTAGACATGGCTGTATTATGGGGGGCAGGGGCTGTAAAGGAGGGTAGGAGGGGTAGGTTGGTAGACATGGCTGTATTATGGGGGACGGGGGCTTTAAAGGAGGGGTAGGTTAGTAGACATGGCTGTATTATGGGGGGAGGGGATGTAAAGGAGGGAAGGAGGGGTAGGTTAGTAGACATGGCTGTATTATGGGGGGGCAGGGGCTCTAAAGGAGGGTAGGAGGGGTAGGTTAGTAGACATGGCTGTATTATGGGGGGAGGGACTGTAAAGGAGGTTAGGAGGGGTAGGTTAGTAGACATGCTTGTATTATGGGGGGAGGGGCTGTAAAGGAGGGTAGGAGGGGTAGGTTAGTAGACATGGCTGTATTATGGGGGGCAGGGGCTGTAAAGGAGGGTAGGAGGGGTAGGCTAGTAGACATGGCTGTATTATGGGGGGCAGGGGCTGTAAAGGAGGGTAGGAGGGGTAGGTTGGTAGACATGGCTGTATTATGGGGGGGCAGGGGCTCTAAAGGATGGTAGGAGGGGTAGGTTAGTAGACATGGCTGTATTATGGGGGGAGGGACTGTAAAGGAGGGTAGGAGGGGTAGGTTAGTAGACATGCTTGTATTATGGGGGGCCGAGGGCTGTAAAGGACAGTAGGAGGGGTAGGTTAGTAGTCATGGCTGTATTATGGGGGAGGGGCTGTAAAGGAGGGTAGGAGGGGTAGGTTAGTAGACATGCTTGTATTATGGGGGGCTGAGGGCTGTAAAGGAGGGTAGGAGGGGTAGGTTAGTAGTCATGGCTGTATTATGGGGGGCAGGGGCTGTAAAGGAGGGGTAGGTTGGTAGACATGGCTGTATTATGGGGGGAGGGGCTGTAAAGAAGGGTAAGGGGGTGGGTTTGTGGACATGCTTGTATTATGGGGGGCAGGGACTGTAAAGAAGGATTAGGAGGGGTAGGTTAGTAGACATGCTTGTATTATGGGGGGCCGAGGGCTGTAAAGGAGGGTAGGAGGCGTAGGTTAGTAGTCATGGCTGTATTATGGAGAGCAGGGGCTGTAAAGGAGGGTAGGAGGGGTAGGTTAGTAGACATGCTTGTATTATGGGGGGAGGGGCTGTAAAGGAGGGTAGGAGGGGTAGGTTAGTAGACATGGCTGTATTATGGGGGGCAGGGGCTGTAAAGGAGGGTAGGAGGGGTAGGCTAGTAGACATGGCTGTATTATGGGGGGCAGGGGCTGTAAAGGAGGGTAGGAGGGGTAGGTTGGTAGACATGGCTGTATTATGGGGGGAGGGGCTCTAAAGGATGGTAGGAGGGGTAGGTTAGTAGACATGGCTGTATTATGGGGGGAGGGACTGTAAAGGAGGGTAGGAGGGGTAGGTTAGTAGACATGGCTGTATTATGGGGGGCAGGGGCTGTAAAGGAGGGTAGGAGGGGTAGGTTAGTAGACATGGCTGTATTATGGGGGGAGGGGCTGTAAAGGAGGGTAGGAGGGGTAGGTTAGTAGACATGGCTGTATTATGGGGGGCAGGGGCTGTAAAGAAGGGTAGGAGGGGTAGGTTAGTAGACATGGCTGTATTATGGGGGGCCGAGGACTGTAAAGGAGGGTAGGAGGGGTAGGTTAGTAGACATGGCTGTATTATGGGGGGAGGGGCTGTAAAGGAGGGTAGGAGGGGTAGGTTAGTAGACATGCTTGTATTATGGGGGGAGGGGCTGTAAAGGAGGGTAGGAGGGGTAGGTTAGTAGACATGGCTGTATTATGGGGGGCAGGGGCTGTAAAGGAGGGTAGGAGGGGTAGGCTAGTAGACATGGCTGTATTATGGGGGGCAGGGGCTGTAAAGGAGGGTAGGAGGGGTAGGTTGGTAGACATGGCTGTATTATGGGGGGCAGGGGCTCTAAAGGATGGTAGGAGGGGTAGGTTAGTAGACATGGCTGTATTATGGGGGGAGGGACTGTAAAGGAGGGTAGGAGGGGTAGGTTAGTAGACATGGCTGTATTATGGGGGGAGGGACTGTAAAGGAGGGTAGGAGGGGTAGATTAGTAGACATGGCTATATTATGGGGGGCAGGGGCTGTAAAGGAGGGTAGGAGGGGTGGGTTAGTAGACATGACTATATTATGGGGGGAGGGGCTGTAAAGGATGGGAGGACGGGTAGGTTAGTAGACATGGCTGTATTATGGGGGGCAGGGGCTGTAAAGGAGGGTAGGAGGAGTAGGTTAGTAGACATGGCTGTATTATGGGGGGAGGGGCTGTAAAAGAGGGTAGGAGGGGTAGGTTAGTAGACATGGCTGTATTATGGGGGGAGGGACTGTAAAGGAGGTTAGGAGGGGTAGGTTAGTAGACATGGCTGTATTATGGGGGGAGGGGCTGTAAAGGAGGGTAGGAGGGGTAGGCTAGTAGACATGGCTGTATTATGGGGGGCAGGGGCTGTAAAGGAGGGTAGGAGGGGTAGGTTGGTAGACATGGCTGTATTATGGGGGACGGGGGCTTTAAAGGAGGGGTAGGTTAGTAGACATGGCTGTATTATGGGGGGAGGGGATGTAAAGGAGGGAAGGAGGGGTAGGTTAGTAGACATGGCTGTATTATGGGGGGGCAGGGGCTCTAAAGGAGGGTAGGAGGGGTAGGTTAGTAGACATGGCTGTATTATGGGGGGAGGGGCTGTAAAGGAGGGTAGGAGGGGTGGGTTAGTAGACATGACTATATTATGGGGGGAGGGGCTGTAAAGGAGGGTAGGAGGGGTAGGTTAGTAGACATGTATTATTGGGGGCAGGGGCTGTAAAGGAGGGTAGGAGGAGTAGGTTAGTAGACATGCTTGTATTATGGGGGAGGGGCTGTAAAGGAGGGTAGGAGGAGTAGGTTAGTAGACATGCTTGTATTATGGGGGAGGGGCTGTAAAGGAGGGTAGGAGGGGTAGGTTAGTAGACATGCTTGTATTATGGGGTGAGGGGCTGTAAAGGAGGGTGGGGGGTAGGTTAGTAGACATGGCTGTATTATGGGGGGAGGGGCTGTGTAGGAGGGGTAGGTTAGTAGACATGGCTGTATTATGGGGGGAGGGACTATAAAGGAGGGTAGGATGGGTAGGTTAGTAGACATGGCTGTATTATGGGGGGCAGGGGCTGTAAAGGAGGGTAGGAGGGGTAGGTTAGTAGACATGGCTGTATTATGGGGGGAGGGGCTGTGTAGGAGGGGTAGGTTAGTAGACATGGCTGTATTATGGGGGGAGGGACTATAAAGGAGGGTAGGATGGGTAGGTTAGTAGACATGGCTGTATTATGGGGGGAGGGGCTGTAAAGGAGGGTAGGAGGGGTAGGTTAGTAGACATGCCTGTATTATGGGGGGAGGGGCTGTAAAGGAGGGTAGGAGGGGTAGGTTAGTAGACATGCCTGTATTATGGGGGGAGGGGCTGTAAAGGAGGGTAGGAGGGGTAGGTTAGTAGACATGCCTGTATTATGGGGGGAGGGGCTGTGTAGGAGGGGTAGGTTAGTAGACATGGCTGTATTATGGGGGGAGGGGCTGTAAAGGAGGGTAGGAGGGGTAGGTTAGTAGACATGCCTGTATTATGGGGGGAGGGGCTTGTAGGAGGGGTAGGTTAGTAGACATGGCTGTATTATGGGGGGAGGGACTATAAAGGAGGGTAGGATGGGTAGGTTAGTAGACATGGCTGTATTATGGGGGATGGGGCTGTAAAGGAGGGTAGGAGGGGTAGGTTAGTAGACATGCTTGTATTATGGGGGAGGGGCTGTAAAGGAGGGTAGGAGGGGTAGGTTAGTAGACATGCCTGTATTATGGGGGGAGGGGCTGTAAAGGAGGGTAGGAGGGGTAGGTTAGTAGACATGCTTGTATTATGGGGGGAGGGGCTGTAAAGGAGGGTAGGAGGGGTAGGTTAGTAGACATGCCTGTATTATGGGGGGAGGGGCTGTAAAGGAGGGTAGGAGGGGTAGGTTAGTAGACATGGCTGTATTATGGGGGAGGGGCTGTAAAGGAGTGTAGGAGGGGTAGGTTAGTAGACATGGCTGTATTATGGGGGGAGGGGCTGTAAAGGAGTGTAGGAGGGGTAGGTTAGTAGACATGGCTGTATTATGGGGGGAGGGGCTGTAAAGGAGGGTAGGAGGGGTAGGTTAGTAGACATGCCTGTATTATGGGGGGAGGGGCTGTAAAGGAGGGTAGGAGGGGTAGGTTAGTAGACATGGCTGTATTATGGGGGGAGGGGCTGTAAAGGAGGGTAGGAGGGGTAGGTTAGTAGACATGCCTGTATTATGGGGGGAGGGGCTGTAAAGGAGGGTAGGAGGGGTAGGTTAGTAGACATGGCTGTATTATGGGGGGAGGGGCTGTAAAGGAGGGTAGGAGGGGTAGGTGCGGATCTTGTTTTGCATTACGTCAGACATGTGATCCCCCATCTTCTTCTCTCAGGTTGTTGCAGCAGAGAAAGATCTGGTACCGCCCAGTGAGATGATGGCGGATCCCCGAGCGGACGGCCTGGACCCCTCCATCGCTGGTCACCTGGTCTCCGTCCTCCAATCTCTGTCCCTCTCAGAGAAGGAGAAGAAGGTAAAAATCCTTTAACTCCTCCCACCGGCCTTCCCTTTTAGTCTTGTTCAGGTGTAGCGGCTCCTCCCCTGGACTGAAATGACTTCCTCTGATTTCACTGCACACTGTGAGCTTCTCACCATGTGCATTAGAAGCTGCAGAAAGTCAGATCCCCACCTCATTTCCAGGCTGGAGGACACCCATTATTATCATATAGCCCTTTCCTCCCCAGCCTGGCTGTCACGCAACACTGGACCTCTATGAAATTTTTGTAGAGCTTTCTTTTGGTGGTATTCGATCACCTCTGCGTTTTTTTTATTTTTTGCTCTATAAATGAAAAAAGACCAAAAATTTGGTTAAAAAAATGCATTTTTTGTTCATTTCTATTATAAAATTTAGCAAATTTGTAATTTTTCTTCATAAATTTTGGCCAAACTTTCTACTGCTACACGTCTTTGGTAAAAGAATAACCCAAACCGGTGAATATTATTTGGTCTTTGTGAAAGTTATAAAGTCCACAAGCTATGGTGCCAATATCTGAAAATTGATCACACCTGAAGTACTGACGGCCGATCTCTTTTCTTGAGACCCTAACATGCCAGAAAAGTACAAATACCCCCCAAATGACACCAGTTTAGAAAGTAGACAGTCCAAGGTATTTAGTAAGAGGCGTGGTGAGTTTTTTTTAATGAGTCATTTTTTCCTACAATTCTTTGCAAAATTAATTTTTATTTATTTTTTTACAAAATTGTCATAATAACAGGTTATTTCTCACACACAGCATACGCATACCACAAATTACACCCCAAAACACATTCTGCTACTCCTCCCGAGTATGGCGATACCACATGTGTGAGACTTTTACACAGCCTGGCCACATACAGAGGCCCAACATGCAGGGAGTGTGATAGGGACATACATTTCAAACCAAATTTGACTACCTATTACACTTTTGTGGCATTGAAGGGCACTGTAGTGGCACTGATGTGGCACGGATGAGCACTGATGTGGCACGGATGAGCACTGATGTGGCATGGATGTGGCACGGATGATCACTGATGTGGCACGGATGATCACTAATGTGGCATGGATGTGGCACTAATGATCACTGATGTGGCATTGGTGTGGCACGGATTATCACTGATGTGGCATAGATGAGTACTGATGTGGCATGAATGTGGCACGAATGATCACTAATGTGGCACGGATGATCACTGATGTGGCACGAATGAGCACTGATGTGGCACGAATGATCACTAATGTGGCACGGATGATCACTAATGTGGCACGGATGATCACTAATGTGGCATGGATGTGGCACTAATGATTACTGATGTGACATTGGTGTGGCACAGATGATCACTGATGTGGCATGAATGTGGCACGGATGATCACTGATGTGGCACGGATGATCACTGATGTGGCACGGATGATAACTGATGTGACATGGATGTGGCACGGATGAGCACTGATGTGGCATGGATGTGGCACGGATGATCACTGATGTGGCACGGATGATCACTGATGTGGCACGGATGATCACTGATGTGGCACGGATGATCACTGATGTGGCACGAATGATCACTGATGTGGCACGGATGATCACTAATGTGGCATGGATGTGGCACTAATGATCACTGATGTGGCATTGGTGTGGCACGGATTATCACTGATGTGGCATAGATGAGTACTGATGTGACACGAATGATCACTGATGTGACACGAATGATCACTAATGTGGCACGGATGATCACTGATGTGGCACGGATGATCACTAATGTGGCATGGATGTGGCACTAATGATTACTGATGTGACATTGGTGTGGCACAGATGATCACTGATGTGGCATGAATGTGGCACGGATGATCACTGATGTGGCACGGATGATCACTGATGTGGCACGAATGATCACTAATGTGGCACGGATGATCACTGATGTGGCACGGATGATCACTAATGTGGCATGGATGTGGCACTAATGATTACTGATGTGACATTGGTGTGGCACAGATGATCACTGATGTGGCATGAATGTGGCACGGATGATCACTGATGTGGCACGGATCATAACTGATGTGGCACGGATGTGGCACGGATGAGCACTGATGTGGCATGGATGTGGCACGGATGATCACTGATGTGGCACGGATGATCACTGATGTGGCACGGATGATCACTGATGTGGCACGGATGATCACTGACGTGGCACGGATGATCACTGATGTGGCACGGATGATCACTAATGTGGCACTAATGATCACTGATGTGGCATTGGTGTGGCACGGATTATCACTGATGTGGCATAGATGAGTACTGATGTGACACGAATGATCACTAATGTGGCACGGATGATCACTGATGTGGCACGAATGAGCACTGATGTGACATGAATGATCACTGATGTGGCACGGATGATCACTAATGTGGCATGGATGTGGCACTAATGATTACTGATGTGACATTGGTGTGGCACAGATGATCACTGATGTGGCATGAATGTGGCACGGATGATCACTGATGTGGCACGGATGATCACTGATGTGGCACGGATGAGCACTGATGTGGCACGGATGATCACTGATGTGGCACGGATGATCACTGATGTGGCACGGATGATCACTGATGTGGCACGAATGATCACTGATGTGGCACGAATGATCACTGATGTGGCATGGATGTGGCACGGATAATCACTGATGTGGCATGGATGGAGAATAAATGACGATGGATGAGCAAGGGATGGATGAATGAGCTAGGGATGGAGCATGAATGTGGATGGATGGATGAGCTAGGGATGGGCACATATCAGCCCTGTGGGCACTTCAGATCCAGCCCACAGAGCTGCTGCATCGGCTCCTTCCTCTCCTCACACGCTGTACGATCGGTGTGAGGAGAGGGGAGGCGCAGAATCGGACATGCTCCGGTTTGTTTACAAGTGATCGCTGTCATTGGCCCTTTTCCTTGATCTGTGACACGCTGGGTCTGGTAGACCCGACAGTGACGCACATTCCCGGGAGCACAATTCTGGGAGGACGTTTATAGTACGCCCTCCCAGAGATATCTGACCACGCTGTAGCCGTTTTATGGCTATGGCACAGTCAGCAAGTGGTTAGAAATGGTATTATTATGTTGAAGAGGTGGGGGAGCCCCAAGGAGGGCAAAATATAAACAGATTAAATCTTCAGATTTTGTTACATTAATCTCAGATGATCCTATCATGGAGGTCCTTCTTCAGGAAGTTCATTTTATGGGGTGACAACTGTCCTCCTATGTTGTCACCATGTCATATGCACCCCTGGTGGGCATGCCGACACACTTTGCAATGCCACCGGAGGGGGGGGGGGGGGGTTCTGAAAAGCAGAGAAGTTCCATTTTTGGGTGGAGCTCCGCTTTAAGTAAAGGAATCGAAAAATAAAAAATAAATAGGATTTTTATATTCTCTGTAAAATCTTTTTTTTTCCCTTTTTCTTAAAAAAAAAACAAAACAATGAATGATCGAGAAATAGTAATTTTTTTTCATGAGATTGGTCCAGTGGCTGCAGCACGATTAACCTCTGCGCACCTTCTCATCGCTCAGAATCTATATAACACCTTCACTGGACAAGAACAGGGTGAGAAAACAGCGCCATCTACAGGACCTCACCTGCTCCACTTCCACGACAAGACCAGGGAGAGGACCTACCAGGTGCAGGTGAGTGACCCTCACTGAATACGAGTCCTTGAGACCGCCAACTCACATTTCAGCCAGGCAAAGTGTCGTGGATTATCTCTGTCCTCTGCGCCGTATATTATGCTGGAGATAATCCTAATAAACTTCCCAGAATCCTCCTCACACTGCGATTTTTGTATGCAGCATTTTTTTGAGTTCCCTTTTTTTTTATGAATTCCACTGTAGACATGTGCACTGCCGAAAAATTCGGGTTTTTTTTTCGTTTTCGTTTCATTAGTTTTTTTGCTTTTTTCGGGAAATTCGAAAAAAAAAAAAAATTCGTTTTGTTCTGAAATTCGGAAAATTAGAAAAAAATAGTTTTTTTTAGTTTTCGTTTTATTTGTTTTTTTGCTTTTTTCGGAAATTTGGGAAAATCGGAATTCGGAAATTCCGAAATTCAGAATTCGAATTTCCCGAATTTCTGAAAAAAGCAAAAAAACGAAAAAAACAAATTTTATCATTTCCGAATTTCGTAAATTTAAAAAATTCGGAATTTGGAAATTCAGAAATTAAACTTTCCAAATTTCCCATTTTCGAGTTTTAGATATTCGAATTTTAGATTTTCAAATTTTAGATTTTCGAATTTTAGACTTTCGAATTTTAGACTTTCGAATTTTAGATTTTCGAATTTTGCAATTTCGAGTTTTCGAATCTCGAATTTTCGAAATTCCAAAATTCTAAAATCTAAAATTCGAAATTTCGGAAATCCGAAAATCCGAAAATTCGGAAATTGAAAAATTCGGAAATTCTGACATTTCGGAATTAACTAATTTCTCAAAATTCGTTAAAAAACTAATTTGAAACTAAACGAATTGCACGTGTCTAAATTCCAGGTATTTATACAACACTTGCAATTTAATCCGCATTTTACATAAGATGTATTTATAAAAATAAAATAAAAACTGCATACCAATCCTCCCAGTAAAGTGCGTATATATTCATTCTGTCCACTAGATGGTGCTATCTACAGTGAGGGAAAAAAGGATTTGATCGGCTGCTGATTTTGTATGTTTGCCCAACTGACAAAGAAATGATCAGTCTATAATTTTATTGGTCGGTTTATTTTACCAGACAAAATAACAACGAAAAAATCCAGAAAAACACATTTCAAAAAAGTTATAAATTGATTTGCATTTTAATGAGTGAAATAAGTATGTGATCCCTTCGCAAAACATGACTTCGTAGTTGGTGGAGAAACCCTTGTTGGCGATCACAGAGGTCAGACGTTTCTTGGAGTTGGCCTCCAGGTTCGCACACATCTCAGGAGGGATTTTGTCCTCTTTGCAGATCCTCTCCAAGTCATTGAGGTTTCCAGGCTGACGTTTGGTAACTCGAACCTTCAGCTCCCTCCACATATTTTCTATGGGATTAAGGTCTGGAGACTGTCTGCGTCACTCCAGGACCTTAATGTGCTTCTTCTTGAGTCACTCCTTTGTTGCCTTGGTCGTGTGTTTTGGGTCATTGTCAGGCTGGAAGACCCATCCATGACCCATTTTCAATGCCCAGGCTGAGGGAAGGAGGTTCTGACCCAAGATTTGATGGTACATGGGGCCCCGTCCTTCGTCCCTTTGATGCGGTGAAGCTGTCCTGTCTCCTTAGCAGAAAAACACCCCCAAATCATAATGTTTCCCCCTCCATGTATGACGGTGGGGGATGGTGTTCTCTATGTATGACGGTGGGGGACGGTGTTCTCCATGTATGACGGTGGGGGATGGTGTTCTCCATGTAGGACGGTGGGGGATGGTGTTCTCCATGTAGGACGGTGGGGGATGGTGTTCTCCATGTATGACGGTGGGGGATGGTGTTCTCCATGTATGACGGTGGGGGATGGTGTTCTCCATGTGTGACGGTGGGGGATGGTGTCCTCCATGTAGGACGGTGGGGGATGGTGTCCTCCATGTAGGACGGTGGGGGATGGTGTCCTCCATGTAGGACGGTGGGGGATGGTGTCCTCCATGTATGACGGTGGGGGGGATGGTGTCCTCCATGTATGACGGTGGGGGATGGTGTTCTCCATGTAGGACGGTGGGGGATGGTGTTCTCCATGTAGGACGGTGGGGGATGGTGTTCTCCATGTAGGACGGTGGGGGATGGTGTTCTCCATGTAGGACGGTGGGGGATGGTGTTCTCCATGGATGACGGTGGGGGATGGTGTTCTCCATGTATGACGGTGGGGGATGGTGTTCTCCATGTAGGACGGTGGGGGATGGTGTTCTCCATGTAGGACGGTGGGGGATGGTGTTCTCCATGTATGACGGTGGGGGATGGTGTTCTCCATGTAGGACGGTGGGGGATGGTGTTCTCCATGTATGACGGTGGGGGATGGTGTTCTCCATGTATGACGGTGGGGGATGGTGTTCTCCATGTGTGACGGTGGGGGATGGTGTCCTCCATGTAGGACGGTGGGGGATGGTGTCCTCCATGTAGGACGGTGGGGGATGGTGTTCTCCATGTGTGACAGTGGGGGGGATGGTGTCCTCCATGTATGACGGTGGGGGATGGTGTTCTCCATGTAGGACGGTGGGGGATGGTGTTCTCCATGTAGGACGGTGGGGGATGGTGTTCTCCATGTAGGACGGTGGGGGATGGTGTTCTCCATGTAGGACGGTGGGGGATGGTGTTCTCCATGGATGACGGTGGGGGATGGTGTTCTCCATGTATGACGGTGGGGGATGGTGTTCTCCATGTAGGACGGTGGGGGATGGTGTTCTCCATGGGTGACGGTGGGGGATGGTGTTCTCCATGGGTGACGGTGGGGGATGGTGTTCTCCATGTAGGACGGTGGGGGATGGTGTTCTCCATGTATGACAGTGGGGGATGGTGTTCTCCATGTATGACAGTGGGGGATGGTGTTCTCCATGGATGACAGTGGGGGATGGTGTTCTCCATGTAGGACGGTGGGGGATGGTGTTCTCCATGGATGACAGTGGGGGATGGTGTTCTCCATGTAGGACGGTGGGGGATGGTGTTCTCCATGTACGACGGTGGGGGATGGTGTTCTCCATGTAGGACGGTGGGGGATGGTGTTCTCCATGTACGACGGTGGGGGATGGTGTTCTCCATGTACGACGGTGGGGGATGGTGTTCTCCATGTAGGACGGTGGGGGATGGTGTTCTCCATGTACGACGGTGGGGGATGGTGTTCTCCATGTATGACGGTGGGGGATGGTGTTCTCTATGTATGACGGTGGGGGATGGTGTTCTCCATGTAGGACGGTGGGGGATGGTGTTCTCCATGTATGACGGTGGGGGATGGTGTTCTCCATGTAGGACGGTGGGGGATGGTGTTCTCCATGTATGACGGTGGGGGATGGTGTTCTCCATGTATGATGGTGGGGGATGGTATTCTCCATGTATGACGGTGGGGGATGGTGTTCTCCATGGATGACGGTGGGGGATGGTGTTCTCCATGTATGACGGTGGGGGATGGTGTTCTCCATGTATGACGGTGGGGGATGGTGTTCTCCATGGATGACGGTGGGGGATGGTGTTCTCCATGGATGACGGTGGGGGATGGTGTTCTCCATGTAGGACGGTGGGGGATGGTGTTCTCCATGGATGACGGTGGGGGATGGTGTTCTCCATGTATGACGGTGGGGGATGGTGTTCTCCATGGATGACGGTGGGGGATGGTGTTCTCCATGTATGACGGTGGGGGATGGTGTTCTCCATGTAGGACGGTGGGGGATGGTGTTCTCCATGTAGGACGGTGGGGGATGGTGTTCTCCATGTAGGACGGTGGGGGATGGTGTTCTCCATGTACGACGGTGGGGGATGGTGTTCTCCATGTAGGACGGTGGGGGATGGTGTTCTCCATGTACGACGGTGGGGGATGGTGTTCTCCATGTATGACGGTGGGGGATGGTGTTCTCTATGTATGACGGTGGGGGATGGTGTTCTCCATGTAGGACGGTGGGGGATGGTGTTCTCCATGTAGGACGGTGGGGGATGGTGTTCTCCATGTAGGACGGTGGGGGATGGTGTTCTCCATGTAGGACGGTGGGGGATGGTGTTCTCCATGTATGACGGTGGGGGATGGTGTTCTCCATGTATGATGGTGGGGGATGGTATTCTCCATGTATGACGGTGGGGGATGGTGTTCTCCATGGATGACGGTGGGGGATGGTGTTCTCCATGTATGGCGGTGGGGGATGGTGTTCTCCATGTATGACGGTGGGGGATGGTGTTCTCCATGTATGACGGTGGGGGATGGTGTTCTCCATGTATGACGGTGGGGGATGGTGTTCTCCATGGATGACGGTGGGGGATGGTGTTCTCCATGGATGACGGTGGGGGATGGTGTTCTCCATGTAGGACGGTGGGGGATGGTGTTCTCCATGTATGACGGTGGGGGATGGTGTTCTCTATGTATGACGGTGGGGGATGGTGTTCTCCATGTAGGACGGTGGGGGATGGTGTTCTCCATGTATGACGGTGGGGGATGGTGTTCTCCATGTAGGACGGTGGGGGATGGTGTTCTCCATGTATGACGGTGGGGGATGGTGTTCTCCATGTATGATGGTGGGGGATGGTATTCTCCATGTATGACGGTGGGGGATGGTGTTCTCCATGGATGACGGTGGGGGAAGGTGTTCTCCATGTATGGCGGTGGGGGATGGTGTTCTCCATGTATGACGGTGGGGGATGGTGTTCTCCATGTATGACGGTGGGGGATGGTGTTCTCCATGTAGGACGGTGGGGGATGGTGTTCTCCATGTAGGACGGTGGGGGATGGTGTTCTCCATGTACGACGGTGGGGGATGGTGTTCTCCATGTACGACGGTGGGGGATGGTGTTCTCCATGTAGGACGGTGGGGGATGGTGTTCTCCATGTAGGACGGTGGGGGATGGTGTTCTCCATGTATGACGGTGGGGGATGGTGTTCTCTATGTATGACGGTGGGGGATGGTGTTCTCCATGTAGGACGGTGGGGGATGGTGTTCTCCATGTATGACGGTGGGGGATGGTGTTCTCCATGTAGGACGGTGGGGGATGGTGTTCTCCATGTATGACGGTGGGGGATGGTGTTCTCCATGTAGGACGGTGGGGGATGGTGTTCTCCATGTATGACGGTGGGGGATGGTGTTCTCCATGTATGACGGTGGGGGATGGTATTCTCTATGTATGACGGTGGGGGATGGTGTTCTCCATGGATGACGGTGGGGGAAGGTGTTCTCCATGTATGACGGTGGGGGATGGTGTTCTCCATGTATGACGGTGGGGGATGGTGTTCTCCATGGATGACGGTGGGGGATGGTGTTCTCCATGGATGACGGTGGGGGATGGTGTTCTCCATGTAGGACGGTGGGGGATGGTGTTCTCCATGGATGACGGTGGGGGATGGTGTTCTCCATGTAGGACGGTGGGGGATGGTGTTCTCCATGGATGACGGTGGGGGATGGTGTTCTCCATGTATGACGGTGGGGGATGGTGTTCTCCATGGATGACGGTGGGGGATGGTGTTCTCCATGTATGACGGTGGGGGATGGTGTTCTCCATGTAGGACGGTGGGGGATGGTGTTCTCCATGTAGGACGGTGGGGGATGGTGTTCTCCATGTAGGACGGTGGGGGATGGTGTTCTCCATGTATGACGGTGGGGGATGGTGTTCTCCATGTAGGACGGTGGGGGATGGTGTTCTCCATGTATGACGGTGGGGGATGGTGTTCTCCATGTATGACGGTGGGGGATGGTGTTCTCCATGTATGATGGTGGGGGATGGTATTCTCCATGTATGACGGTGGGGGATGGTGTTCTCCATGGATGACGGTGGGGGAAGGTGTTCTCCATGTATGGCGGTGGGGGATGGTGTTCTCCATGTATGACGGTGGGGGATGGTGTTCTCCATGTATGACGGTGGGGGATGGTGTTCTCCATGTATGACGGTGGGGGATGGTGTTCTCCATGGATGACGGTGGGGGATGGTGTTCTCCATGGATGACGGTGGGGGATGGTGTTCTCCATGTAGGACGGTGGGGGATGGTGTTCTCCATGGATGACGGTGGGGGATGGTGTTCTCCATGGATGACGGTGGGGGATGGTGTTCTCCATGGATGACGGTGGGGGATGGTGTTCTCCATGGATGACGGTGGGGGATGGTGTTCTCCATGTATGACGGTGGGGGATGGTGTTCTCCATGTATGACGGTGGGGGATGGTGTTCTCCATGTAGGACGGTGGGGGATGGTGTTCTCCATGTAGGACGGTGGGGGATGGTGTTCTCCATGTAGGACGGTGGGGGATGGTGTTCTCCATGTAGGACGGTGGGGGATGGTGTCCTCCATGGATGACGGTGGGGGATGGTGTTCTCCATGTATGACGGTGGGGGATGGTGTTCTCCATGTAGGATGGTGGGGGATGGTGTTCTCCATGTATGATGGTGGGGGATGGTGTTCTCCATGTATGACGGTGGGGGATGGTGTTCTCCATATATGATGGTGGGGGATGGTGTTCTCCATGTAGGACGGTGGGGGATGGTGTTCTCCATGGATGACGGTGGGGGATGGTGTTCTCCATGGATGACGGTGGGGGATGGTGTTCTCCATGTAGGACGGTGGGGGATGGTGTTCTCCATGTAGGACGGTGGGGGATGGTGTCCTCCATGTATGACGGTGGGGGATGGTGTTCTCCATGTAGGACGGTGGGGGATGGTGTCCTCCATGTAGGACGGTGGGGGATGGTGTCCTCCATGTATGACGGTGGGGGATGGTGTCCTCCATGTATGACGGTGGGGGATGGTGTCCTCCATGTATGACGGTGGGGGATGGTGTCCTCCATGTATGACGGTGGGGGATGGTGTTCTCCATGGATGACGGTGGGGGATGGTGTTCTCCATGGATGACGGTGGGGGATGGTGTTCTCCATGTAGGACGGTGGGGGATGGTGTTCTCCATGTAGGACGGTGGGGGATGGTGTTCTCCATGTAGGACGGTGGGGGATGGTGTTCTCCATGTAGGACGGTGGGGGATGGTGTTCTCCATGTAGGACGGTGGGGGATGGTGTCCTCCATGTATGATGGTGGGGGATGGTGTCCTCCATGTATGACGGTGGGGGATGGTGTTCTCCATGTAGGACGGTGGGGGATGGTGTCCTCCATGTATGACGGCGGGGGATGGTGTTCTCCATGTATGACGGCGGGGGATGGTGTTCACCATGGATGACGGCGGGGGATGGTGTTCACCATGGATGACGGTGGGGGATGGTGTTCTCCATGTATGACGGTGGGGGATGGTGTTCTCCATGTAGGACGGTGGGGGATGGTGTTCTCCATGGATGACGGTGGGGGATGGTGTCCTCCATGTATGACGGTGGGGGATGGTGTTCTCCATGTAGGACGGTGGGGGATGGTGTTCTCCATGTATGACGGTGGGGGATGGTGTTCTCCATGTATGACGGTGGGGGATGGTGTTCTCCATGTAGGACGGTGGGGGATGATGTTCTCCATGTATGACGGCGGGGGATGGTGTTCTCCATGTAGGACGGTGGGGGACGGTGTCCTCCATGTATGACGGTGGGGGATGGTGTTCTCCATGGATGACGGTGGGGGATGGTGTTCTCCATGTAGGACGGTGGGGGATGGTGTTCTCCATGTATGACGGTGGGGGATGGTGTTCTCCATGGATGACAGTGGGGGATGGTGTTCTCCATGGATGACGGTGGGGGATGGTGTCCTCCATGGATGACGGTGGGGGATGGTGTCCTCCATGTATGACGGTGGGGGATGGTGTTCTCCATGGATGACGGTGGGGGATGGTGTTCTCCATGTAGGACGGTGGGGGATGGTGTTCTCCATGTAGGACGGTGGGGGATGGTGTCCTCCATGTATGACGGTGGGGGATGGTGTTCTCCATGTATGACGGCGGGGGATGGTGTTCACCATGGATGACGGTGGGGGATGGTGTTCTCCATGTATGACGGCGGGGGATGGTGTTCTCCATGTAGGACGGCGGGGGACGGTGTCCTCCATGTATGACGGTGGGGGATGGTGTTCTCCATGGATGACGGTGGGGGATGGTGTTCTCCATGTAGGACGGTGGGGGATGGTGTTCTCCATGTATGACGGTGGGGGATGGTGTTCTCCATGGATGACAGTGGGGGATGGTGTTCTCCATGGATGACGGTGGGGGATGGTGTCCTCCATGGATGACGGTGGGGGATGGTGTTCTCCATGTATGACGGTGGGGGATGGTGTTCTCCATGTAGGACGGTGGGGGATGGTGTCCTCCATGGATGACGGTGGGGGATGGTGTTCTCCATGTATGACGGTGGGGGATGGTGTTCTCCATGGATGACGGTGGGGGATGGTGTTCTCCATGTAGGACGGTGGAGGATGGTGTTCTCCATGTATGACGGTGGGGATGGTGTTCTCCATGTAGGACGGTGGGGGATGGTGTTCTCCATGTAGGACGGTGGGGGATGGTGTTCTCCATGGATGACGGTGGGGGATGGTGTTCTCCATGTATGACGGTGGGGGATGGTGTTCTCCATGGATGACGGTGGGGGATGGTGTTCTCCATGGATGACGGTGGGGGATGGTGTTCTCCATGTATGACGTGGGGGATGGTGTTCTCCATGGATGACGGTGGGGGATGGTGTCCTCCATGTATGACGGTGGGGATGGAGTTCTCCATGTATGACGGTGGGGGATGGTGTTCTCCATGTAGGACGGTGGGGGATGGTGTTCTCCATGTATGACGGTGGGGGGATGGTGTTCTCCATGTATGACGGTGGGGGATGGTGCTCTCCATGTAGGACGGTGGGGGGATGGTGTTCTCCATGTTTGACGGTGGGGGATGGTGTTCTCCATGTATGAGGCTGGGGGATGGTGTTCTCCATGTATGAGGGTGGGGGATGGTGTTCTCCATGTATGACGGTGGGGGATGGTGTTCTCCATGTATGACGGTGGGGGATGGTGTTCTCCATGGATGACGGTGGGGGATGGTGTTCTCCATGGATGACGGTGGGGGATGGTGTTCTCCATGTAGGACGGTGGGGGATGGTGTCCTCCATGTATGACGGTGGGGATGGAGTTCTCCATGTATGACGGTGGGGGATGGTGTTCTCCATGTATGACGATGGGGGATGGTGTTCTCCATGTAGGACGGTGGGGGATGGTGTTCTCCATGTATGACGGTGGGGGGATGGTGTTCTCCATGTATGACGGTGGGGGATGGTGTTCTCCATGTATGACGGTGGGGGATGGTGTTCTCCATGTATGACGGTGGGGGATGGTGTTCTCCATGTAGGATGGTGGGCGATGGTGTTCTCCATGTATGACGGTGGGGGATGGTGTTCTCCATGTATGAGGGTGGGGGATGGTGTTCTCCATGTATGACGGTGGGGGATGGTGTTCTCCATGTATCATGTATGACGGTGGGAGATGGTGTTCTCCATGTAGGACGGGGGGGATGGTGTTCTCCATGTAGGACGGTGGGGGATGGTGTTCTCCATGTATGACGGTGGGGATGGTGTTCTCCATGTAGGACGGTGGGGGATGGTGTTCTCCATGGATGACGGTGGGGGATGGTATTCTCCATGTATGACGGTGGGGGATGGTGTTCTCCATGTAGGACGGTGGGGGATGGTGTTCTCCATGTATGACGGTGGGGGATGGTGTTCTCCATGTAGGACGGTGGGGGATGGTGTTCTCCATGTATGACGGTGGGGGATGGTGTCCTCCATGTATGACGGTGGGGGATGGTGTTCTCCATGTAGGACGGTGGGGGATGGTGTTCTCCATGTATGACGGTGGGGGATGGTGTTCTCCATGGATGACAGTGGGGGATGGTGTTCTCCATGGATGACGGTGGGGGATGGTGTCCTCCATGGATGACGGTGGGGGATGGTGTCCTCCATGTATAACGGTGGGGGATGGTGTTCTCCATGGATGACGGTGGGGGATGGTGTTCTCCATGTAGGACGGTGGGGGATGGTGTTCTCCATGTAGGACGGTGGGGGATGGTGTCCTCCATGTATGATGGTGGGGGATGGTGATCTCCATGTATGACGGTGGGGGATGGTGTTCTCCATGTAGGACGGTGGGGGATGGTGTCCTCCATGTATGACGGTGGGGGATGGTGTTCTCCATGTATGACGGCGGGGGATGGTGTTCACCATGGATGACGGTGGGGGATGGTGTTCTCCATGTAGGACGGTGGGGGATGGTGTTCTCCATGTAGGACGGTGGGGGATGGTGTTCTCCATGTATGACGGCGGGGGATGGTGTTCTCCATGTAGGACGGTGGGTACGGTGTCCTCCATGTATGACGGTGGGGGACGGTGTTCTCCATGGATGACGGTGGGGGATGGTGTTCTCCATGGATGACGGTGGGGGATGGTGTTCTCCATGTAGGACGGTGGGGGATGGTGTTCTCCATGTATGACCGTGGGGGATGGTGTTCTCCATGGATGACGGTGGGGGATGGTGTTCTCCATGGATGACGGTGGGGGATGGTGTCCTCCATGGATGACGGTGGGGGATGGTGTTCTCCATGTATGACGGTGGGGGATGGTGTTCTCCATGTATGACGGTGGAGGATGGTGTTCTCCATGTATGACGGTGGGGATGGTGTTCTCCATGTAGGACGGTGGGGGATGGTGTTCTCCATGTAGGACGGTGGGGGATGGTGTTCTCCATGGATGACGGTGGGGGATGGTGTTCTCCATGTATGACGGTGGGGGATGGTGTTCTCCATGGATGACGGTGGGGGATGGTGTTCTCCATGGATGACGGTGGGGGATGGTGTTCTCCATGGATGACGGTGGGGGATGGTGTTCTCCATGTATGACGTGGGGGATGGTGTTCTCCATGGATGACGGTGGGGGATGGTGTCCTCCATGTATGACGGTGGGGATGGAGTTCTCCATGTATGACGGTGGGGGATGGTGTTCTCCATGTAGGACGGTGGGGGATGGTGTTCTCCATGTATGACGGTGGGGGATGGTGTTCTCCATGTATGACGGTGGGGGGATGGTGTTCTCCATGTATGACGGTGGGGGATGGTGCTCTCCATGTAGGACGGTGGGGGGATGGTGTTCTCCATGTTTGACGGTGGGGGATGGTGTTCTCCATGTATGAGGCTGGGGGATGGTGTTCTCCATGTATGAGGGTGGGGGATGGTGTTCTCCATGTATGACGGTGGGGGATGGTGTTCTCCATGTATGACGGTGGGGGATGGTGTTCTCCATGGATGACGGTGGGGGATGGTGTTCTCCATGGATGACGGTGGGGGATGGTGTTCTCCATGTAGGACGGTGGGGGATGGTGTCCTCCATGTATGACGGTGGGGATGGAGTTCTCCATGTATGACGGTGGGGGATGGTGTTCTCCATGTATGACGATGGGGGATGGTGTTCTCCATGTAGGACGGTGGGGGATGGTGTTCTCCATGTATGACGGTGGGGGATGGTGTTCTCCATGTATGACGGTGGGGGATGGTGTTCTCCATGTATGACGGTGGGGGATGGTGTTCTCCATGTAGGATGGTGGGCGATGGTGTTCTCCATGTATGACGGTGGGGGATGGTGTTCTCCATGTATGAGGGTGGGGGATGGTGTTCTCCATGTATGAGGGTGGGGGATGGTGTTCTCCATGTATGACGGTGGGGGATGGTGTTCTCCATGTATCATGTATGACGGTGGGAGATGGTGTTCTCCATGTAGGACGGGGGGGATGGTGTTCTCCATGTAGGACGGTGGGGGATGGTGTTCTCCATGTATGATGGTGGGGATGGTGTTCTCCATGTAGGACGGTGGGGGATGGTGTTCTCCATGGATGACGGTGGGGGATGGTATTCTCCATGTATGACGGTGGGGGATGGTGTTCTCCATGTAGGACGGTGGGGGATGGTGTTCTCCATGTATGACGGTGGGGGATGGTGTTCTCCATGTAGGACGGTGGGGGATGGTGTTCTCCATGTAGGACGGTGGGGGATGGTGTTCTCCATGTAGGACGGTGGGGGATGGTGTTCTCCATGTAGGACGGTGGGGGATGGTGTTCTCCATGTATGACGGTGGGGGATGGTGTTCTCCATGTAGGACGGTGGGGGATGGTGTTCTCCATGTAGGACGGCGGGGGATGGTGTTCTCCATGGATGACGGTGGGGGATGGTGTTCTCCATGTACGACGGTGGGGGATGGTGTTCTCCATGTATGACGGTGGGGGATGGTGTTCTCCATGTAGGACGGTGGGGGATGGTGTTCTCCATGTAGGACGGCGGGGGATGGTGTTCTCCATGTAGGAAGGTGGGGGATGGTGTTCTCCATGTAGGACGGTGGGGGATGGTGTTCTCCATGTAGGACGGTGGGGGATGGTGTTCTCCATGTACGACGGTGGGGGATGGTGTTCTCCATGTACGACGGTGGGGGATGGTGTTCTCCATGTATGACGGTGGGGGATGGTGTTCTCCATGTACGACGGTGGGGGATGGTGTTCTCCATGTACGACGGTGGGGGGATGGTGTTCTCCATGTAGGACGGTGGGGGATGGTGTTCTCCATGTAGGACGGTGGGGGATGGTGTTCTCCATGTAGGATGGTGGGGGATGGTGTTCTCCATGTAGGACGGTGGGGGATGGTGTTCTCCATGTATGACGGTGGGGGATGGTGTTCTCCATGTATGACGGTGGGGGATGGTGTTCTCCATGTATGACGGTGGGGGATGGTGTTCTCCATGTATGACGGTGGGGGATGGTGTTCTCCATGTATGACGGTGGGGGATGGTGTTCTCCATGTAGGACGGTGGGGGATGGTGTTCTCCATGGATGACGGTGGGGGATGGTGTTCTCCATGTATGACGGTGGGGGATGGTGTTCTCCATGTAGGACGGAGGGGGATGGTGTTCTCCATGTAGGACGGAGGGGGATGGTGTTCTCCATGTAGGACGGCGGGGGATGGTGTTCTCCATGTAGGACGGCGGGGGATGGTGTTCTCCATGTAGGACGGCGGGGGATGGTGTTCTCCATGTAGGACGGTGGGGGATGGTGTTCTCCATGTAGGACGGTGGGGGATGGTGTTCTCCATGGATGACGGTGGGGGATGGTGTTCTCCATGGATGACGGTGGGGGATGGTGTTCTCCATGTATGACGGTGGGGGATGGTGTTCTCCATGTAGGACGGTGGGGGATGGTGTTCTCCATGTAGGACGGTGGGGGATGGTGTTCTCCATGTAGGACGGTGGGGGATGGTGTTCTCCATGTAGGACGGTGGGGGATGGTGTTCTCCATGTAGGACGGTGGGGGATGGTGTTCTCCATGTAGGACGGTGGGGGATGGTGTTCTCCATGGATGACGGTGGGGGATGGTGTCCTCCATGTATGAAGGTGGGGATGGTGTTCTCCATGTGTGACGGTGGGGGATGGTGTTCTCCATGTATGACGGTGGGGGATGGTGATCTCCATGTATGATGGTGGGGGATGGTGTTCTCCATGTATGATGGTGGGGGATGGTGTTTTCCATGTATGGCGGTGGGGGATGGTGATCTCCATGTATGACGGTGGGGGATGGTGTTCTCCATGTATGATGGTGGGGGATGGTGTTTTCCATGTATGGCGGTGGGGGATGGTGATCTCCATGTATGACGGTGGGGGATGGTGTCCTCCATGTATGACGGTGGGGGATGGTGTTCTCCATGGATGACGGTGGGGGATGGTGTTCTCCATGTATGACGGTGGGGGATGGTGTCCTCCATGTATGACGGTGGGGGATGGTGTCCTCCATGTATGACGGTGGGGGATGGTGTCCTCCATGGATGACGGTGGGGGATGGTGTTCTCCATGTATGACGGTGGAGGATGGTGTTCTCCATGTAGGACGGTGGGGGGATGGTGTTCTCCATGTATGACGGTGGGGGGATGGTGTTCTCCATGTATGACGGTGGGGGATGGTGTTCTCCATGTATGACGGTGGGGGATGGTGTTCTCCATGTAGGACGGTGGGGGATGGTGTTCTCCATGTAGGACGGTGGGGGATGGTGTTCTCCATGTATGACGGTGGGGGATGGTGTTCTCCATGTATGACGGTGGGGGATGGTGTTCTCCATGTAGGACGGTGGGGGATGGTGTTCTCCATGTAGGACGGTGGGGGATGGTGTTCTCCATGGATGACGGTGGGGGATGGTGTTCTCCATTGATGACGGTGGGGGATGGTGTTCTCCATGTATGACGGTGGGGGATGGTGTTCTCCATGTATGACGGTGGGGGGTGGTGTTCTCCATGTATGACGGTGGGGGATGGTGTTCTCCATGGATGACGGTGGGGGATGGTGTTCTCCATGGATGACGGTGGGGGATGGTGTTCTCCATGGATGACGGTGGGGGATGGTGTTCTCCATGGATGACGGTGGGGGATGGTGTTCTCCATGTATGACGGTGTGGGATGGTGTTCTCCATGTATGACGGTGGGGGATGGTGTTCTCCATTGATGACGGTGGGGGATGGTGTTCTCCATGTATGACGGTGGGGGATGGTGTTCTCCATGTATGACGGTGGGGGGTGGTGTTCTCCATGTATGACGGTGGGGGATGGTGTTCTCCATGTAGGACGGTGGGGGATGGTGTTCTCCATGTAGGACGGTGGGGGATGGTGTTCTCCATGTACGACGGTGGGGGATGGTGTTCTCCATGTACGACGGTGGGGGATGGTGTTCTCCATGTATGACGGTGGGGGATGGTGTTCTCCATGTACGACGGTGGGGGATGGTGTTCTCCATGTACGACGGTGGGGGGATGGTGTTCTCCATGTAGGACGGTGGGGGATGGTGTTCTCCATGTAGGACGGTGGGGGATGGTGTTCTCCATGTATGACGGTGGGGGATGGTGTTCTCCATGTATGACGGTGGGGGATGGTGTTCTCCATGTATGACGGTGGGGGATGGTGTTCTCCATGTATGACGGTGGGGGATGGTGTTCTCCATGGAGGACGGTGGGGGATGGTGTTCTCCATGGATGACGGTGGGGGATGGTGTTCTCCATGTATGACGGTGGGGGATGGTGTTCTCCATGTATGACGGTGGGGGATGGTGTTCTCCATGTAGGACGGTGGGGGATGGTGTTCTCCATGTAGGACGGCGGGGGATGGTGTTCTCCATGTAGGACGGTGGGGGATGGTGTTCTCCATGTACGACGGTGGGGGATGGTGTTCTCCATGTACGACGGTGGGGGATGGTGTTCTCCATGGATGACGGTGGGGGATGGTGTTCTCCATGTATGACGGTGGGGGATGGTGTTCTCCATGTAGGACGGTGGGGGATGGTGTTCTCCATGTAGGACGGTGGGGGATGGTGTTCTCCATGTAGGACGGTGGGGGATGGTGTTCTCCATGTAGGACGGTGGGGGATGGTGTTCTCCATGTAGGACGGTGGGGGATGGTGTTCTCCATGGATGACGGTGGGGGATGGTGTCCTCCATGTATGAAGGTGGGGATGGTGTTCTCCATGTGTGACGGTGGGGGATGGTGTTCTCCATGTATGACGGTGGGGGATGGTGATCTCCATGTATGACGGTGGGGGATGGTGTTCTCCATGTATGATGGTGGGGGATGGTGTTTTCCATGTATGGCGGTGGGGGATGGTGATCTCCATGTATGACGGTGGGGGATGGTGTTCTCCATGTATGATGGTGGGGGATGGTGTTTTCCATGTATGGCGGTGGGGGATGGTGATCTCCATGTATGACGGTGGGGGATGGTGTCCTCCATGTATGACGGTGGGGGATGGTGTTCTCCATGGATGACGGTGGGGGATGGTCTTCTCCATGTATGACGGTGGGGGATGGTGTCCTCCATGTATGACGGTGGGGGATGGTGTCCTCCATGTATGACGGTGGGGGATGGTGTTCTCCATGGATGACGGTGGGGGATGGTGTTCTCCATGTATGACGGTGGGGGATGGTGTTCTCCATGTAGGACGGTGGGGGGATGGTGTTCTCCATGTATGACGGTGGGGGGATGGTGTTCTCCATGTATGACGGTGGGGGATGGTGTTCTCCATGTATGACGGTGGGGGATGGTGTTCTCCATGTATGACGGTGGGGGATGGTGTTCTCCATGTAGGACGGTGGGGGATGGTGTTCTCCATGTAGGACGGTGGGGGATGGTGTTCTCCATGTATGACGGTGGGGGATGGTGTTCTCCATTGATGACGGTGGGGGATGGTGTTCTCCATGTATGACGGTGGGGGATGGTGTTCTCCATGTATGACGGTGGGGGGTGGTGTTCTCCATGTATGACGGTGGGGGATGGTGTTCTCCATGGATGACGGTGGGGGATGGTGTTCTCCATGGATGACGGTGGGGGATGGTGTTCTCCATGGATGACGGTGGGGGATGGTGTTCTCCATGTATGACGGTGTGGGATGGTGTTCTCCATGTATGACGGTGGGGGATGGTGTTCTCCATGTATGACGGTGGGGGATGGTGTTCTCCATGTATGACTGTGGGGGATGGTGTTCTCCATGTATGACGGTGGGGGGTGGTGTTCTCCATGTATGACGGTGGGGGATGGTGTTCTCCATGTAGGACGGTGGGGGATGGTGTTCTCCATGTAGGACGGTGGGGGATGGTGTTCTCCATGTAGGACGGTGGGGATGGTGTTCTCCATGTATGACGGTGGGGGATGGTGTTCTCCATGGAGGACGGTGGGGGATGGTGTTCTCCATGGAGGACGGTGGGGGATGGTGTTCTCCATGTATGACGGTGGGGGATGGTGTTCTCCATGTATGACGGTGGGGGATGGTGTTCTCCATGTACGACGGTGGGGGATGGTGTTCTCCATGTACGACGGTGGGGGGATGGTGTTCTCCATGTAGGACGGTGGGGGATGGTGTTCTCCATGTAGGACGGTGGGGTATGGTGTTCTCCATGTATGACGGTGGGGGATGGTGTTCTCCATGTACGACGGTGGGGGATGGTGTTCTCCATGTACGACGGTGGGGGGATGGTGTTCTCCATGTAGGACGGTGGGGGATGGTGTTCTCCATGTAGGACGGTGGGGGATGGTGTTCTCCATGTATGACGGTGGGGGATGGTGTTCTCCATGTATGACGGTGGGGGATGGTGTTCTCCATGTATGACGGTGGGGGATGGTGTTCTCCATGTATGACGGTGGGGGATGGTGTTCTCCATGGAGGACGGTGGGGGATGGTGTTCTCCATGGATGACGGTGGGGGATGGTGTTCTCCATGTACGACGGTGGGGGATGGTGTTCTCCATGTACGACGGTGGGGGATGGTGTTCTCCATGTACGACGGTGGGGGATGGTGTTCTCCATGTACGACGGTGGGGGGATGGTGTTCTCCATGTAGGACGGTGGGGGATGGTGTTCTCCATGTAGGACGGTGGGGGATGGTGTTCTCCATGTATGACGGTGGGGGATGGTGTTCTCCATGTATGACGGTGGGGGATGGTGTTCTCCATGTATGACGGTGGGGGATGGTGTTCTCCATGGAGGACGGTGGGGGATGGTGTTCTCCATGGATGACGGTGGGGGATGGTGTTCTCCATGTATGACGGTGGGGGATGGTGTTCTCCATGTATGATGGTGGGGGATGGTGTTCTCCATGTAGGACGGTGGGGGATGGTGTTCTCCATGTAGGACGGCGGGGGATGGTGTTCTCCATGTAGGACGGCGGGGGATGGTGTTCTCCATGTAGGACGGTGGGGGATGGTGTTCTCCATGGATGACGGTGGGGGATGGTGTTCTCCATGGATGACGGTGGGGGATGGTGTTCTCCATGTATGACGGTGGGGGGTGGTGTTCTCCATGTAGGACGGTGGGGGATGGTGTTCTCCATGGATGACGGTGGGGGATGGTGTTCTCCATGGATGACGGTGGGGGATGGTGTTCTCCATGTATGACGGTGGGGGATGGTGTTCTCCATGTAGGACGGTGGGGGATGGTGTTCTCCATGTAGGACGGTGGGGGATGGTGTTCTCCATGTAGGACGGTGGGGGATGGTGTTCTCCATGGATGACGGTGGGGGATGGTGTTCTCCATGTATGACGGTGGGGGATGGTGTTCTCTATGTATGACGGTGGGGGATGGTGTTCTCCATGTATGAAGGTGGGGATGGTGTTCTCCATGTGTGACGGTGGGGGATGGTGTTCTCCATGGATGACGGTGGGGGTGGTGTTCTCCATGTATGATGGTGGGGGATGGTGTTTTCCATGTATGGCGGTGGGGGATGGTGATCTCCATGTATGACGGTGGGGGATGGTGTTCTCCATGTATGACGGTGGGGGATGGTGTTTTCCATGTATGGCGGTGGGGGATGGTGATCTCCATGTATGACGGTGGGGGGTGGTGTCCTCCATGTATGACGGTGGGGGATGGTGTTCTCCATGGATGACGGTGGGGGATGGCGTTCTCCATGTATGACGGTGGGGGAGGGTGTTTTCCATGTATGGCGGTGGGGGATGGTGATCTCCATGTATGACGGTGGGGGATGGTGATCTCCATGTATGACGGTGGGGGATGGTGATCTCCATGTATGACGGTGGGGGATGGTGTTCTCCATGTGTGACGGTGGGGGATGGTGTTCTCCATGTATGACGGTGGGGGATGGTGTTCTCCATGTATGACGGTGGGGGATGGTGTCCTCCATGTATGACGGTGTGGGATGGTGTCCTCCATGTATGACGGTGGGGGATGGTGTCCTCCATGTATGACGGTGGGGGATGGTGATCTCCATGTATGACGGTGGGGGATGGTGATCTCCATGTATGATGGTGGGGGATGGTGTTCTCCATGTATGACGGTGGGGGATGGTGTTCTCCATGTATGACGGTGGGGGATGGTGATCTCCATGTATGACGGTGGGGGATGGTGATCTCCATGTATGATGGTGGGGGATGGTGTTCTCCATGGGTGACGGTGGGGGATGGTGTTCTCCATGTATGATGGTGGGGGATGGTGATCTCCATGTATGACGGTGGGGGGTGGTGTTCTCCATGGGTGACGGTGGGGGATGGTGTTCTCCATGTAGGACGGTGGGGGATGGTGTTCTCCATGTAGGACGGTGGGGGATGGTGTTCTCCATGGATGACGGTGGGGGATGGTGTTCTCCATGGATGACGGTGGGGGATGGTGTTCTCCATGTATGACGGTGGGGGATGGTGTTCTCCATGTAGGACGGTGGGGGATGGTGTTCTCCATGGATGACGGTGGGGGGATGGTGTTCTCCATGTAGGACGGTGGGGGATGGTGTTCTCCATGGATGACGGTGGGGGGATGGTGTCCTCCATGGATGACGGTGGGGGATGGTGTTCTCCATGTATGACGGTGGGGGATGGTGTTCTCCATGTATGACGGTGGGGGATGGTGTTCTCCATGGATGACGGTGGGGGATGGTGTTCTCCATGGATGACGGTGGGGGATGGTGTTCTCCATGTAGGACGGTGGGGGATGGTGTTCTCCATGTAGGACGGTGTGGGATGGTGTCCTCCATGGATGACGGTGGGGGATGGTGTTCTCCATGTATGAAGGTGGGGATGGTGTTCTCCATGTGTGACGGTGGGGGATGGTGTTCTCCATGGATGACGGTGGGGGTGGTGTTCTCCATGTATGATGGTGGGGGATGGTGTTTTCCATGTATGGCGGTGGGGGATGGTGATCTCCATGTATGACGGTGGGGGATGGTGTTCTCCATGTATGACGGTGGGGGGTGGTGTCCTCCATGTATGACGGTGGGGGATGGTGTTCTCCATGGATGACGGTGGGGGATGGTGTTCTCCATGTATGACGGTGGGGGATGGCGTTCTCCATGTATGACGGTGTGGGATGGTGTCCTCCATGTATGACGGTGGGGGATGGTGTCCTCCATGTATGACGGTGGGGGATGGTGTTCTCCATGTATGACGGTGGGGGATGGTGTTCTCCATGTATGACGGTGGGGGATGGTGATCTCCATGTATGACGGTGGGGGATGGTGATCTCCATGTATGATGGTGGGGGATGGTGTTCTCCATGGGTGACGGTGGGGGATGGTGTTCTCCATGTATGATGGTGGGGGATGGTGATCTCCATGTATGACGGTGGGGGGTGGTGTTCTCCATGGGTGACGGTGGGGGATGGTGTTCTCCATGTAGGACGGTGGGGGATGGTGTTCTCCATGTAGGACGGTGGGGGATGGTGTTCTCCATGGATGACGGTGGGGGATGGTGTTCTCCATGGATGACGGTGGGGGATGGTGTTCTCCATGTATGACGGTGGGGGATGGTGTTCTCCATGTAGGACGGTGGGGGATGGTGTTCTCCATGTATGACGGTGGGGGATGGTGTTCTCCATGTAGGACGGTGGGGGGATGGTGTCCTCCATGGATGACGGTGGGGGATGGTGTTCTCCATGTAGGACGGTGTGGGATGGTGTCCTCCATGGATGACGGTGGGGGATGGTGTTCTCCATGTATGACGGTGGGGGATGGTGTTCTCTATGTAGGACGGTGGGGGATGGTGTTCTCTATGTAGGACGGTGGGGGATGGTGTTCTCCATGGATGACGGTGGGGGATGGTGTTCTCCATGGATGACGGCGGGGGATGGTGTTCTCCATGGATGACGGTGGGGGATGGTGTTCTCTATGTATGACGGTGGGGGATGGTGTTCTCCATGTATGACGGTGGGGGATGGTGATCTCCATGTATGACGGTGGGGGATGGTGTTCTCCATGTATGACGGTGGGGGATGGTGTTCTCCATGTATGACGGTGGGGGGCGGTGTTCTCCATGGATGACGGTGGGGGATGGTGTTCTCCATGTATGACGGTGGGGGACGGTGTTCTCCATGGATGACGGTGGGGGATGGTGTTCTCCATGTATGACGGTGGGGGATGGTGTTCTCCATGTATGACGGTGGGGGATGGTGTTCTCCATGTATGACGGTGGGGGATGGTGTTCTCCATGTATGACGGTGGGGGATGGTGTTCTCCATGGATGACGGTGGGGGATGGGGTTCTCCATGGATGACGGTGGGGGATGGTGTTCTCCATGGATGACGGTGGGGGACGGTGTTCTCCATGGATGACGGTGGGGGACGGTGTTCTCCATGTATGACGGTGGGGGATGGTGTTCTCCATGTATGACGGTGGGGGATGGTGTTCTCCATGTATGACGGTGGGGGATGGTGTTCTCCATGTAGGACGGTGGGGGATGGTGATCTCCATGTATGACGGTGGGGGGTGGTGTTCTCCATGTATGATGGTGGGGGATGGTGATCTCCATGTATGACGGTGGGGGGTGGTGTTCTCCATGTATGACGGTGGGGGATGGTGATCTCCATGGATGACGGTGGGGGATGGTGTCCTCCATGTATGACGGTGGGGGATGGTGTCCTCCATGTATGACGGTGGGGGATGGTGTCCTCCATGTATGATGGTGGGGGATGGTGTTCTCCATGGATGACGGTGGGGGATGGTGTCCTCCATGTATGATGGTGGGGGATGGTGTCTTCCATGTATGATGGTGGGGGATGGTGTCCTCCATGTATGACGGTGGGGGATGGTGTCCTCCATGTATGACGGTGGGGGATGGTGTCCTCCATGTATGACGGTGGGGGATGGTGTCCTCCATGTATGACGGTGGGGGATGGTGTCCTCCATGTATGACGGTGGGGGATGGTGTCCTCCATGTATGACGGTGGGGATGGTGTCCTCCATGTATGACGGTGGGGGATGGTGTCCTCCATGTATGACGGTGGGGGATGGTGTCCTCCATGTATGACGGTGGGGGATGGTGTCCTCCATGTATGACGGTGGGGGATGGTGTCCTCCATGTATGACGGTGGGGATGGTGTTCTCCATGTAGGACGGTGGGGGATGGTGTTCTCCATGTATGACGGTGGGGGTATGGTGTCCTCCATGTATGAGGGTGGGGGATGGTGTTCTCCATGTATGAGGGTGGGGGATGGTGTTCTCCATGTATGACGGTGGGGATGGTGTCCTCCATGTAGGATGGTGGGGGATGGTGTTCTCTATGTATGATGGTGGGGGATGGTGTCCTCCATGTATGAGGGTGGGGGATGGTGTTCTCCATGTATGAGGGTGGGGGATGGTGTTCTCCATGTATGACGGTGGGGATGGTGTCCTCCATGTAGGATGGTGGGGGATGGTGTTCTCCATGTATGAGGGTGGGGGATGGTGTTCTCCATGTATGACGGTGGGGGGATGGTGTTCTCCATGTAGGACGGTGGGGGATGGTGTTCTCCATGGATGACGGTGGGGGATGGTGTTCTCCATGTATGACGGTGGGGGGTGGTGTTCTCCATGGATGACGGTGGGGGATGGTGTTCTCCATGTAGGACGGTGGGGGATGGTGTTCTCCATGTATGACGGTGGGGGATAGTGTTCTCCATGTAGGACGGTGGGGGATGGTGTTCTCCATGTATGACGGTGGGGGATGGTGTTCTCCATGTATGACGGTGGGGGATGGTGTTCTCCATGTATGATGGTGGGGGATGGTGTTCTCCATGTAGGATGGTGGGGGATGGTGTTCTCCATGTATGACGGTGGGGGATGGTGTTCTCCATGTATGATGGTGGGGGATGGTGTTCTCCATGTAGGACGGTGGGGATGGTGTTCTCCATGTATGAGGGTGGGGGATGGTGTTCTCCATGTATGACGGTGGGGGATGGTGTTCTCCATGTAGGACGGTGGGGGGTGGTGTTCTCCATGTATGACGGTGGGGGATGGTGTTCTCCATGTATGACGGTGGGGGGTGGTGTTCTCCATGTAGGACGGTGGGGGGTGGTGTTCTCCATGTATGACGGTGGGGGATGGTGTCCTCCATGTATGACGGTGGGGGATGGTGTTCTCCATGTAGGACGGTGGGGAATGGTGTCCTCCATGTAGGACGGTGGGGGGTGGTGTTCTCCATGTATGACGGTGGGGGATGGTGTTCTCCATGTATGACGGTGGGGGATGGTGTCCTCCATGTATGAGGGTGGGGGATGGTGTTCTCCATGTATGAGGGTGGGGGATGGTGTTCTCCATGTATGACGGTGGGGATGGTGTCCTCCATGTAGGATGGTGGGGGATGGTGTTCTCTATGTATGATGGTGGGGGATGGTGTCCTCCATGTATGAGGGTGGGGGATGGTGTTCTCCATGTATGAGGGTGGGGGATGGTGTTCTCCATGTATGACGGTGGGGATGGTGTCCTCCATGTAGGATGGTGGGGGATGGTGTTCTCCATGTATGACGGTGGGGGACGGTGTTCTCCATGGATGACGGTGGGGGATGGTGTTCTCCATGGATGACGGTGGGGGATGGTGTTCTCCATGTATGACGGTGGGGGATGGTGTTCTCCATGGATGACGGTGGGGGATGGTGTTCTCCATGTATGACGGTGGGGGATGGTGTTCTCCATGGATGACGGTGGGGGATGGTGTTCTCCATGTATGACGGTGGGGGGTGGTGTTCTCCATGGATGACGGTGGGGGATGGTGTTCTCCATGTAGGACGGTGGGGGATGGTGTTCTCCATGTATGACGGTGGGGGATAGTGTTCTCCATGTAGGACGGTGGGGGATGGTGTTCTCCATGTATGACGGTGGGGGATGGTGTTCTCCATGTATGACGGTGGGGGATGGTGTTCTCCATGTATGATGGTGGGGGATGGTGTTCTCCATGTAGGATGGTGGGGGATGGTGTTCTCCATGTATGACGGTGGGGGATGGTGTTCTCCATGTATGATGGTGGGGGATGGTGTTCTCCATGTAGGACGGTGGGGATGGTGTTCTCCATGTATGAGGGTGGGGGATGGTGTTCTCCATGTATGACGGTGGGGGATGGTGTTCTCCATGTAGGACGGTGGGGGGTGGTGTTCTCCATGTATGACGGTGGGGGATGGTGTTCTCCATGTATGACGGTGGGGGATGGTGTTCTCCATGTAGGACGGTGGGGGGTGGTGTTCTCCATGTATGACGGTGGGGGATGGTGTCCTCCATGTATGACGGTGGGGGATGGTGTTCTCCATGTAGGACGGTGGGGAATGGTGTCCTCCATGTAGGACGGTGGGGGGTGGTGTTCTCCATGTATGACGGTGGGGGATGGTGTTCTCCATGTATGACGGTGGGGGATGGTGTTCTCCATGTATGACGGTGTGGGATGGTGTCCTCCATGTAGGATGGTGGGGGATGGTGTTCTCCATGTATGACGGTGGGGGATGGTGTTCTCCATGGATGACGGTGGGGGATGGTGTTCTCCATGGATGACGGTGGGGGATGGTGTTCTCCATGTATGACGGTGGGGGATGGTGTCCTCCATGTAGGATGGTGGGGGATGGTGTTCTCCATGTATGACGGTGGGGGATGGTGTCCTCCATGTAGGACGGTGGGGGATGGTGTTCTCCATGGATGACGGTGGGGGATGGTGTTCTCCATGTAGGACGGTGGGGGATGGTGTTCTCCATGTATGATGGTGGGGGATGGTGTTCTCCATGTATGACGGTGGGGGATGGTGTTCTCCATGGATGACGGTGGGGGATGGTGTTCTCTATGTGTGACGGTGGGGGATGGTGTTCTCCATGTATGACGGTGGGGGATGGTGTTCTCCATGTATGAGGGTGGGGGATGGTGTTCTCCATGTATGACGGTGGGGGATGGTGTTCTCCATGTATGACGGTGGGGGATGGTGTTCTCCATGGATGACGGTGGGGGATGGTGTTCTCTATGTGTGACGGTGGGGGATGGTGTTCTCCATGTATGACGGTGGGGGATGGTGTTCTCCATGTATGACGGTGGGGGATGGTGTTCTCCATGTAGGACGGTGGGGATGGTGTTCTCCATGTATGAGGGTGGGGGATGGTGTTCTCCATGTATGACGGTGGGGGATGGTGTTCTCCATGTATGACGGTGGGGGATGGTGTTCTCCATGGATGACGGTGGGGGATGGTGTTCTCTATGTGTGACGGTGGGGGATGGTGTTCTCCATGTATGACGGTGGGGGATGGTGTTCTCCATGTATGACGGTGGGGGATGGTGTTCTCCATGTATGACGGTGGGGGATGGTGTTCTCCATGTATGACGGTGGGGGATGGTGTCCTCCATGTATAACGGTGGGGGATGGTGTCCTCCATGTATGACGGTGGGGGATGGTGTCCTCCATGTATGACGGTGGGGGATGGTGTCCTCCATGTATGACGGTGGGGGATGGTGTCCTCCATGTATGACGGTGGGGGATGGTGTTCTCCATGTATGACGGTGGGGGATGGTGTCCTCCATGTATGACGGTGGGGGATGCTGTCCTCCATGTATGACGGTGGGGGATGGTGTTCTCCATGAATGACGGTGGGGGATGGTGTTCTCCATGTATGACGGTGGGGGGGATGGTGTTCTCCATGTATGACGGTGGGGGATGGTGTCCTCCATGTATGACGGTGGGGGATGCTGTCCTCCATGTATGACGGTGGGGGATGGTGTTCTCCATGTATGACGGTGGGGGATGGTGTTCTCCATGTATGACGGTGGGGGATGCTGTCCTCCATGTATGACGGTGGGGGATGGTGTTCTCCATGTATGACGGTGGGGGATGGTGTCCTCCATGTATGACGGTGGGGGATGCTGTCCTCCATGTATGACGGTGGGGGATGGTGTTCTCCATGTATGACGGTGGGGGATGGTGTCCTCCATGTATGACGGTGGGGGATGCTGTCCTCCATGTATGACGGTGGGGGATGGTGTTCTCCATGAATGACGGTGGGGGATGGTGTCCTCCATGTATGACGGTGGGGGATGGTGTTCTCCATGTATGACGGTGGGGGATGGTGTCCTCCATGTATGACGGTGGGGGATGCTGTCCTCCATGTATGACGGTGGGGGATGGTGTTCTCCATGTATGACGGTGGGGGATGGTGTTCTCCATGTATGACGGTGGGGGGGATGGTGTTCTCCATGTAGGACGGTGTGGGATGGTGTTCTCCACGTAGGACGGTGGGGGATGCTGTCCTCCATGTAGGACGGTGGGGGATGGTGTTCTCCATGTATGACGGTGGGGGGATGGTGTTCTCCATGTAGGACGGTGGGGGATGGTGTCCTCCATGTATGACGGTGGGGGATGGTGTCCTCCATGTATGACGGTGGGGGATGGTGTTCTCCATGTAGGACGGTGGGGAATGGTGTCCTCCATGTAGGACGGTGGGGGATGGTGTCCTCCATGTAGGACGGTGGGGGATGGTGTCCTCCATGTAGGACGGTGGGGGATGGTGTTCTCCATGTATGACGGTGGGGGATGGTGTTCTCCATGTATGACGGTGGGGGATGGTGTTCTCCATGTATGACAGTGGGGGATGGTGTCCTCCATGGAGGACGGTGGGGGATGGTGTCCTCCATGTAGGACGGTGGGGGATGGTGTCCTCCATGTATGACGGTGGGGGATGGTGTTCTCCATGTATGACGGTGGGGGATGGTGTTCTCCATGTATGACGGTGGGGGGTGGTGTTCTCCATGTATGACAGTGGGGGATGGTGTTCTCCATGTATGACAGTGGGGGATGGTGTCCTCCATGGAGGACGGTGGGGGATGGTGTCCTCCATGTAGGACGGTGGGGGATGGTGTTCTCCATGTATGACGGTGGGGGATGGTGTCCTCCATGTATGACGGTGGGGGATGGTGTCCTCCATGTATGACGGTGGGGGATGGTGTCCTCCATGTATGACGGATTATAGAGAATTGGATGTGACCTGGCACACACACTATAGCACACATGGCGACCTCCATCCCTAAATTAATTTATAGAAAAGGAGAGCTGTGGGTTTCCTTTACTATAAATAACATTATAGACTGATCATTTTCATGTCAGGGGGCAAATGCACAAAATCAGCAGGGGGGGGGGGGGTCAAATACTTTTTCCCTCCCTGTATTATAGGAAATTCCTATGAAACTTACACCATCTAGTGGCCAAATGCAGCATTTCTCAGTTAAAGTGCATGCACATTACTTCTGTCCACTAGATGGTGCTACAAACCATAGAAAATTCCTATATGTTGTGCCATTTAGTGGCCCAATCTCCTTTTTAAAGTGCATGCATATTCATTCTGTCCATTAGATGGTGCTACGTATCAAGGGAAATTCCTATGACACTTTGCGCCATCTAGTGGCCCATTCAGTTTGTTCACTAGATGGTGCTACAAATCATAGGAAATTCTATATTTTGCTACAAATCATAGGAAATTCCTATATTTTGCACCATCTAGTTGCCAAATTTAAGTTAAAGAGTATGCACATTCATTCTGTCCACTAGATGGTGCTACATATCTTAGGAAGTTCCTGTGATATTTTACGCCATCTAGTGGCCAAATGCAGGATCTCTCAGTTAAAGTGCATGCACATTCATTCTGTCCACTATGGCAAATTCCTTTGATATTTTGCGCCATCTAGTGGCCCATTCATTTTGTCCACTAGATGGTGCTACAAAGCATAGAAAATTCCTATAATTTGCACCACCTAGTGGCGAAATCTCAGTAAAGTGCATGCACATTAGACATGTGCAATTAGTTTCGTTCCGAATGAGTCTTTTTAACGAATTTGCACAAATTCGTCAATTTGGAAATATCCGAATGTCTTAATTTACGAATTTTTCCAAATATTCCAAAAATTCGGAAATTCTAAAAATTTGAAAATTCGGTAATGAGAAAATCCGAAAATAAAAATGAAAATCTGAAAATTCAAGAGAATTAAATCTCAGTAAAGTGCATGCACATTAGACATTTAGTTTCGTTCTGAATGAGTTTTTTTAACGAATTTCCACAAATTCATCAATTCGGAAATATCCGAATGTCTGAATTTACGAATTTTTCCGAATATTAAAAAAATTTGCAAAAATAGAAAATCTTAAAATTCGGAAATGAGAAAATCCGAAAATCCGAAAATAAAAATGAAAATCTGAAAATTCAAAGAGAATGAAAATCAGATGATTAAAAAAAATTAAATTAAAAAAACCCCAATTTGGCTGTTAGTGAACGTAACGAATACGAATTCATCCGAAGTTACGAATTTTCCGAAATATCGAATGGCGTTTCTAAACGAATGGAATGTAATGAGTGAATAATAATAAATAACAATAATAATAATTTATTATTATTATTATTATTATTATTTATTATTAATTAGTTCCGTTCTATTTAGTGAGTTATTATTAGTTAGTAAGTTTAATTTTTGGAATTTTCGGATTTTCGTTTTTTCCGATTTTCTTTCTTATTTTCAGATTTTCACATTTTGGAATTTTGGAATTTACGAATTCCCCGATTTTCGGATTTACGAATTTTTGGATTTTCGAATTTTCGAATTTACGGATTTTGGAATTTTTGAATTCTGAATTTTTTAATTTACAAAAAAAAAACACAAAAAAAGGAATGAAACGAAAACAAAAAAATAATGAATGAATAATAATAAAGAACAATAATAATATTTTTTTTATTATTTATATTTATTATTAATTAGTTCCGTTCTATTTAGTGAGTTATTATTGGTTAGTAAGTTTATTATTTGGAATTTTTGGATTTTAGTTTTTTTCAGATTTTCTTTCTTATTTTCAGGTTTTCAAATTTATGAATTTTGGAATTTACGAATTCCCAGATTTTCGGATTTGCGAATTTTGGGATTTTGGAATTTTCAAATTTCCGGATTTTCGAATTTTCGAATTTCGAATTTTGGAATTTACAAAAAAAAACGAGAAAAGGAATGAAACAGAAAGAAAAAAAATTTCGGCAGTGCACATGCATTCTGTCCACTAGATGGTGCTATGTGTCATAGGATATTTTGTGATGTTTTGCACCATCTAGTGGCCAAATGCAGCGTTTCTCAGTTAAAGTGCATGCACATTCCTTCTGTCCAGTAGATGGTGCTACATATACATAGGAAGTGCCTGTGATTTTTAGCACCATCTAGTGGCCAAATGTGGCATTTTCTTGTTTGAAATTGATGAAATACTTTCGACTAGCACCGGATATAGTTATATAACATTTGTTTTTTCTCCATTTAAACAGTAGGAATGTGCATTCACTTTCACTGGGCAAATTGCTATGCAGATTTATTATAAATACACTTTATATTGAACATTCACATTAGTCTCTCTGCCCTTAAGAAGCTTATAATTTGAGGTCCCTATTTCACATACTAGGGCCATCTTAGACAGGAGTTGATTAACCTGTCAGCATGTCTTTTTGAAGTGTGGAAGGAATTCTATGCAAGTACAGGGAGAGCGTGCAAACTCCATGCAGATAGTGACTAGACTGGGATTCAAACTGAGGATCCCCCCCCCCCCAGTGCAGAAGTGCTAACCACTAAGCCACTATGCTGCCCATTCTGTGCTTTATTTCAGCTCCCAAACACTCTGATCCCCGACACAGTGGAGGAAACGATGCTGAGAAAACTGCCGATAGCAGAACTCCTCCAGTTCCAGCAACCGACCCCCGAGATCAACTCCCGGAGGCTGGCGCAGATCCACGAGCTCATGCACTACTGTAACACGGGTGAGTTCTGCACACGGGGGGGGGGGTATCACTAGTGCAACACGCCGACCGCTGGATTCAGTTATTGCACACCAATAATAAAAATTCAGATGATAATAATTATAATTATTATTATTATAACAATAATAATAAAAAATTATAATATCATAATAATAATTATTATTATTGTTAAATAATCATTTATTATTATATTAAAAATAATAAATAATATTATTTTTATAATAGTAGTAATTAAATTATTATTATTTAACAATAATAATATTAATTATAACAATAATAATAATTCTGTTAATAGTTAATTCAGAAATTGCACACCTCTTTGTCACTAGTGCAACACGGCCGACCACTGGATTCAGTTATTGCACACCAATAATAAAAATTCTGATAATAATAATAATTATAATTATTATTATAACAATAATAATAAATATTAATATCATTATTATTATTATTATTGTTGTTGTTAATTTATTATTATAACAATAATAATAATTAATAATATCACAATAATAGTAATTCAATTATTATTATTTTTATTAAACAATAATAATAATTATAACAATAAAAATAACTCTGTTAATAATACCTCAGAAATTGCACACCTCTTTGTCACTAGTGCAACACAACCGACTGCTGGATTCGGTTATTGCACACCAATAATAAAAATTCAGATGATAATAATTATAATAATTATTATTATTATTATAATAATAAATAATAATATAATAATAATTATTATTATTGTTAAATAATAATTTATTATTATATCAATAATAATAAATATTATTATCACAATAATAGTAATTCAATTATTATTATTTAACAATAGTAATATTAATTATAACAATAATAATAATTCTGTTAATAATCAATTAAGAAATTGCACAACTCTTTGTCACTAGTGCAACACAGCCGACCACTGGATTCAGTTATTGCACACCAATAATAAAAATTCTGATAATAATAAATATAATAATAATAATAATTATTATTATTATTATTATTATTATTATAATAATAAATATTAATATCATCATCATTATTATTATTGTTAAATAATTTATTATTATAACAATTATAATAAATAATAATATCACAATAATAGTAATTCAATTATTATTTTTATTAAACAATAATAATAATTATAACAATAAAAAAAAACTCTGTTAATAATACCTCAGAAATTGCACACCTCTTTGTCACTAGTGCAACACGGCCGACTGCTGGATTCAGTTATTGCACACCAATAATAAAAATTCAGATGATAATAATTATAATAATTATTATTATTATAACAATAATATCATAATAATAATTATTATTATTGTTAAATAATAATTTATTACTATAACAATAATAATAAATAATATTATCACAATAATAGTAATTCAATTATTATTATTATTTAACAATAATAATATTAATTATAACAATAATAATTCTTTTAATAATTAATTCAGAAATTGCACACCTCTATTATTATTATTATTATTATTATTATTATTATTATAACAATAATAGTAAATATTAATATCATCATTATTATTATTATTATTATTATTATTATTGTTAAATAATATTTTATTATTATAACAATAATAATAAACAATAATATCACAATAATAAAATGATTATTATTTTTTATTAAACAATAATGACAATTCCGTTAATAATAATTTAGATATTTCACGCTTCTCTAACTCTATCCACATATTACTGTACAATGTGTCACAAACATTCCACGTTTTGTTTCCTGTGCCGCAGATCTGTCCTCCTGGGAGGGCGTGACGCGGGCATTTAAGCTCCTGGCGTTGGAGAGTCTCCCCCTGACCGGGTTTGATGAGTTCGGGGAGCTGGAAAGCCCCGGAAAGACGTTGGGGGACGGCGGTCACATTCCCTGGGACGATCCGGCGGCATTTGCACGAGAAGTTCACCGAATATACAGCGTCCGGAAGATGTATGAGAAGGCGAATCCTGCGGGTGAGGGGGCCGGGGGGTCAGCTGGATCCCCAGATTCTGTTTTTTTCCCCCCATACATTGTATCACTTGATGTATTTATAACATTCTAATGCTGACAGCAGGATGGAGAATGAGTGAAATACATCAATATGGACAGATGCAAGCGGGGGCGGGGACATTCTAATATCTTGAGGGGGGGGGGGTTAAGAAAAATGTAGGAATGTACAGTAGGTTGACACAATGTAATTTTTTAAGGATCTGACTGCAATTCTCATTTCTCACCTATAGAGGGAGCCGGAGTACAAGATGTGAACTCAGCAGAGGCAGCGGTAAGTTTTATTTTCATTTAATAGTTTTTTTTTAGAATTTAATTGTATAATTTAAATGTACAACCTGGAAGATTTCTCAGAGTATATTTATAGAGCTCTGACCTATTCCATCGTGCTGTACAGAGCCAGTCACATCAGTCTCTGTACCAGAAGAGCTTACACTCTAATGTCCCCTCCCCCACAGTCACACACTATTATTATTATTATTATTATACATTTATATAGCTCTGACATATACCACAGTGCTGTACAGAGATCACTAAGCCGGTCACATCAATCTCTGGACCAGAGGAGCTTACACTCTAATGTCCCCTCCCCCACAGTCACGCACTATTATTATTATTATTATTATTATTATTATTATTATTATACATTCACAGTGAATCCTCGGATTGTGAGTAACGCGGTTTACAAGCATTTCGTAATACAAGCAATTTTTTTTTTTTTAAATCCTAAATCCTGAGCGTTGTTTCACAAGACAAGCAGTATTCAAGCCTCTGGGGTGTGCAGTACCGCATGTGGCCAGAGGTGTGGGGGCGCTGGTGACGCTCGGTGACACTCAGAGACATTCAGAGACACTCCGTTCCCGAGTGTCTCCGGCGCCCCCGCATCTCTGGCCACATGCGGTACTGCATACACCAGCAGTGACTGTGGAACGCATTATCTGAGTTTCTGTTGATTCTAATGGGGAAACTCGCTTTGATATACGAGTGCTTTAGATTACAAGCATTCTTCTGGAACAAATTATTCTCGTAATCCAAGGTACTGCTGTATATAGCTCTGACATATACCGCAGTGATGTACAAAGAACACTGAGCCGGTCACATCAGTCTCTGTACCAGAGGAGCTTACACTCTAATGTCCCCTCCCCCACAGTCGCATATTATTATTATTATTATACATTTATATAGCTCTGACATATACCACAGCACTCCTCCAGGTACTGACCCCCCCAGTACACCCTCCAGGTACTGACCCCCCCAGTACACCCTCCAGGTACTGACCCCCCCCCAGTACACCCTCCAGGTACTGACCCCCCCAGTACACCCTCCAGGTACTGACCCCCCAGTACACCCTCCAGGTACTGACCCCCCCAGTACACCCTCCAGGTACTGACCTCCCCCAGTAACCCCTCCAGGTACTGACCCCCCCCCAGTACACAATCCAGGTACTGACCCCTCAGTACCCCCTCTAGGTACTGACCCCCCCAGGACCCCCTCCAGGTACTGACCCCCCCAGTACACCCTCCAGGTACTGACCCCCCCAGTACACAATCCAGGTACTGACCCCTCAGTACCCCCTCTAGGTACTGACCCCCCCAGGACCCCCTCCAGGTACTGACCCCCCCAGTACACCCTCCAGGTACTGACCCCCCCCAGTACACCCTCCAGGTACTGACCTCCCCCAGTAACCCCTCCAGGTACTGACCCCCCCAGTACACAATCCAGGTACTGACCCCTCAGTACCCCCTCTAGGTACTGACCCCCCCAGGACCCCCTCCAGGTACTGACTCCCCTAGCACCCCCTTCAGGTACTGACCCCTCAGTACCCCCTCCAGGTACTGACCCCTCAGTACCCCCTCCAGGTACTGACCCCCCCAGTACCCCCTCCAGGTACTGACCCCCCCAGTACCCCCTCAAAGTACTGACCCCCCAGTACCCCCTCCAGGTACTGACCCCCCAGTACCCCCTTCAGGTACTTACCCCCCCAGTACACCCTCCAGGTACTGACCCCCCCCCAGTACACCCTCCAGGTACTGACCCCCCCAGTACACCCTCCAGGTACTGACCCCCCCAGTACCCCCTCCAGTACACCCTCCAGGTACTGACCCCCCTAGTACACCCTCCAGGTACTGACCCCCCCAGTACACCCTCCAGGTACTGACCCCCCCCAGTACCCCCTCCAGGTACTGACCCCCCCAGTACACCCTCCAGGTACTGACCCCCCCAGTACCCCCTCCAGGTACTGACCTCCCCCCCCAGTACCCTCTCCAGGTACTGACCCCCCCCAGTACCCCCTCCAGGTACTGACCCCCCAGTACCCCCTCCAGGTACTGACCCCCCCCCCCAATACCCCCTCTGGATATTCCGTATCTCCTCCATTGTTACATTGTATATCTGAGGTTTTCTTGCGCTCTTCTGGGAAGTGGATTTGCCCTCCTGGTGAGCACCTGTCATGCATACCGCCGGGCGCTCCGTCTATGAGGGCTGCTTGGATGAAGACCGGCACAGTCTGCATGTAATTAGTAGCAGAACGCAGAGAGGAATAACCTAACAATACAAATATTTAGATTATGGGAACCATAAAAAAAGAACTGAAAGGGATGAGTCTGCTTGGCAGCCGATTGGTGCAGTGAGAGCGTCTCCCAGCTGCTAGCAATATAATCTTGGATGGAGGGGAGGCGGGCGGCCGGGAGAATGCCCCATCCTGACTGATCTGGTGATGGATGGAGCCAGCGGTGGGAAAGAGCCCAGAACAGCTTGTTTTCTCTCTGCAACCTTCAATCAGCAATGAGAAAAAGCCAACTACAAAGTTACCACGTGTGACCTCCGAGAGAGAGAGAGGGAGGGAGGGAGAAAGAGAGAGAGAGAGGATCGGCCTACCGGCATCACTACACGACTGAGTACACAGCCTCCGAGAGAGAGAGAGAGAGAGAGGATCGGCCTACCGGCATCTCTACACGACTGAGTACACAGCCTCCGAGAGAGAGAGAGAGAGAGGATCGGCCTACCGGCATCACTACAGGACTGAGCACAGAGCCTCCGAGAGAGAGAGAGAGGATCGGCCTACCGGCAGCACTACACGACTGAGCACACAGCCTCCGAGAGAGAGAGAGAGGATCGGCCTACCGGCATCACTACACGACTGAGCACACAGCCTCCGAGAGAGAGAGAGAGAGGGGATCGGCCTACCGGCATCACTACACGACTGAGCACACAGCCTCCGAGAGAGAGAGGGGATCGGCCTACCGGCATCACTACACGACTGAGCACACAGCCTCCGAGAGAGAGAGAGAGAGAGAGGATCGGCCTACCGGCATCACTACACGACTGAGCACACAGCCTCCGAGAGAGAGAGAGAGGATCGGCCTACCGGCATCACTACACAACTGAGCACACAGCCTCCGAGAGAGAGAGAGAGAGGGAGGATCGGCCTACCGGCATCACTACACGACTGAGCACACAGCCTCAGAGAGAGAGAGAGAGAGAGGATCGGCTTACCGGCATCACTACACGACTGAGCACACAGCCTCCGAGAGAGAGAGAGAGAGAGAGGATCGGCTTACCGGCATCACTACACGACTGAGCACACAGCCTCTGAGAGAGAGAGAGAGAGAGAGATAGAGGATCGGCCTACCGGCATCACTACAGGACTGAGCACACAGCCCCTGAGAGAGAGAGAGAGGGGATTGGCCTACCGGCATCACTACAGGACTGAGCACACAGCCTCCGAGAGAGAGAGAGAGAGAGGATCGGCCTACCGACATCACTACACGACTGAGCACACAGCCTCTGAGAGAGAGAGAGAGAGAGAGAGAGGATCGGCCTACCGGCATCACTACACGACTGAGCACACAGCCTCCGAGAGAGAGAGAGAGAATCGGCCTACCGGCATCACTACACGACTGAGCACACAGCCTCCGAGAGAGAGAGAGAGAATCGGCCTACCGGCATCACTACACGACTGAGCACACAGCCTCCGAGAGAGAGAGAGAGAGAGGGGATCAGCCTACCGGCATCACTACACGACTGAGCACACAGCCTCCGAGAGAGAGAGGGGATCGGCCTACCGGCATCACTACACGACTGAGCACACAGCCTCCGAGAGAGAGAGAGGATCGGCCTACCGGCATCACTACAGGACTGAGCACAGAGCCTCCGAGAGAGAGAGAGAGGATCGGCCTACCGGCAGCACTACACGACTGAGCACACAGCCTCCGAGAGAGAGAGAGAGGATCGGCCTACCGGCATCACTACACGACTGAGCACACAGCCTCCGAGAGAGAGAGAGAGAGAGGGGATCGGCCTACCGGCATCACTACACGACTGAGCACACAGCCTCCGAGAGAGAGAGGGGATCGGCCTACCGGCATCACTACACGACTGAGCACACAGCCTCCGAGAGAGAGAGAGAGAGAGAGAGGGGATCGGCCTACCGGCATCACTACATGACTGAGCACACAGCCTCCGAGAGAGAGAGAGAGGATCGGCCTACCGGCATCACTACACGACTGAGCACACAGCCTCCGAGAGAGAGAGAGAGGATCGGCCTACCGGCATCACTACACGACTGAGCACACAGCCTCCGAGAGAGAGAGAGAGAGAGAGGGAGGATCGGCCTACCGGCATCACTACACGACTGAGCACACAGCCTCAGAGAGAGAGAGAGAGAGAGGATCGGCTTACCGGCATCACTACACGACTGAGCACACAGCCTCCGAGAGAGAGAGAGAGAGGATCGGCTTACCGGCATCACTACACGACTGAGCACACAGCCTCTGAGAGAGAGAGATAGAGGATCGGCCTACCGGCATCACTACAGGACTGAGCACACAGCCCCTGAGAGAGAGAGAGAGGGGATCGGCCTACCGGCATCACTACAGGACTGAGCACACAGCCTCCGAGAGAGAGAGAGAGAGAGGATCGGCCTACCGCCATCACTACACGACTGAGCACACAGCCTCTGAGAGAGAGAGAGAGAGAGAGGATCGGCCTACCGGCATCACTACACGACTGAGCACACAGCCTCCGAGAGAGAGAGAGAGAATCGGCCTACCGGCATCACTATACGACTGAGCACACAGCCTCCGAGAGAGAGAGAGAGAGAGAGAGGGAATCAGCCTACCGGCATCACTACACGACTGAGCACACAGCCTCCGAGAGAGAGAGAGAGAATCGGCCTACCGGCATCACTACACGACTGAGCACACAGCCTCCGAGAGAGAGAGAGAGAGAGGATCGGCCTACCGGCATCTCTACACGACTGAGTACACAGCCTCCGAGAGAGAGAGAGAGAGAGAGAGGATCGGCCTACCGGCATCACTACAGGACTGAGCACAGAGCCTCCGAGAGAGAGGATCGGCCTACCGGCAGCACTACACGACTGAGCACACAGCCTCCGAGAGAGAGAGGATCGGCCTACCGGCATCACTACACGACTGAGCACACAGCCTCCGAGAGAGAGAGAGAGAGGGGATCGGCCTACCGGCATCACTACACGACTGAGCACACAGCCTCCGAGAGAGAGAGGGGATCGGCCTACCGGCATCACTACACGACTGAGCACACAGCCTCCGAGAGAGAGAGAGAGGGGATCGGCCTACCGGCATCACTACATGACTGAGCACACAGCCTCTGAGAGAGAGAGAGAGAGGATCGGCCTACCGGCATCACTACACGACTGAGCACACAGCCTCCGAGAGAGAGAGAGAGAATCGGCCTACCGGCATCACTACACGACTGAGCACACAGCCTCCGAGAGAGAGAGAGAGAGAGAGAGAGGGGATCAGCCTACCGGCATCACTACACGACTGAGCACACAGCCTCAGAGAGAGAGAGAGAGAATCGGCCTACCGGCATCACTACACGACTGAGCACACAGCCTCCGAGAGAGAGAGAGAGAGAGAGGATCAGCCTACCGGCATCACTACACGACTGAGTACACAGCCCCGGCGCTGTATCTCTGAGATCTGCAGGACCCAATCAGAGCCTTTCCTTTAGCTGTGTGCTCTGCAGTGGAGGTATAAAAGGCACATTGTGATTGGTGGGTACGGTGGGACATCTGAAGGACCACAATTCCCTACTTCTGCCGATGTTAAAGGGGGACTCTGGGTGCAGCCGGAGTGAGCGTTGCCTTAATGCCGGCCTTTTTATAAGTTGTGTTCCTTAAGCAGCGAGCCATGAGAGATGGATGTCCCACCTACATGGACCTCCAGTGCCACTTACTGCCCTAATCACCAGGGCACCAATGTGAGGGGTCGTTGCTATACTGACCACCAATGTAAGGTGCATTTCCCTACTGACCACCAATGTAAAGGGGCATTTCCCTACTGACCACCAATGTAAAGGGGCATTTCCCTACTGACCACCAATGTAAGGGGCATTTCCCTACTGATCACTAATATAGGGGGCATTTCTCTACTGACCACCAATGTGAAAGGGCATTTCTTTACTGACTACCAATGTAAAAGGGCATTTTTCTACTGATCATCAATTTAAGGGCCATTTCCCTACTGACCACCAATGTAAGGGGCATTTCTCTACTGACCACCAATGTAAGGGGCATTTCCCTACTGACCACCAATGTAAGGGCCATTTCCCTACTGATCACTAATATAGGGGGCATTTCTCTACTGACCACCAATGTAAGGGGCATTTCTCTACTGACCACCAATGTGAAAGGGCATTTCTCTACTGACCACCAATGTAAAGGGCATTTCTCTACTGACCACCAATGTAAAAGGGCATTTCCCTACTGACCACCAATGTAAAGGGCATTTCTCTACTGACCACCAATGTAAAAGGGCATTTCTCTACTGACCACCAATGTAAAGGGCATTTCTCTACTGACCACCAATGTAAGGGGCATTTCTCTACTGACCACCAATATAAGGGGCATTTCTCTACTGACCACCAATGTAAGGGCCATTTCCCTACTGACCACCAATGTAAGGGGCATTTCTCTACTGACCACCAATGTAAAAGGGCATTTCTCTACTGACCACTAATGTAAGGGGCATTTCTCTACTGACCACCAATGTAAGGGGCATTTCTCTACTGACCACCAATGTAAAAGGGCATTTCTCTACTGACCACCAATGTAAAAGGGCATTTCTCTACTGACCACCAATGTAAAAGGGCATTTCTCTACTGACCACCAATGTAAAGGGCATTTCTCTACTGACCACCAATGTAAAGGGCATTTCCCTACTGACCACCAATGTAAAGGGCATTTCTCTACTGACCACCAATGTAAGGGCCATTTCCCTACTGACCACCAATGTAAGGGGGCATTTCCCTACTGATCACTAATATAGGGGGCATTTCTCTACTGACCACCAATGTAAGGGGGCATTTCCCTACTGATCATCAATGTAAGGGCCATTTCCCTACTGACCACCAATGTAAGGGGCATTTCCCTACTGACCATCAATGTAAGGGGGCATTTCTCTTGTGACCACCCATGTAAGGGGATGTTTCTTTACTGAGCATTAATGGAAAAGGTCACATCTCTACTGCCCCAGTGCCCACCAGTTTAAGAGGTGTTGTTCTACTGACCACCAATGTAGGGGGGGGGGCATTTCACTACTGACTACCAATATAAGGGGGCATTTCTCTGCTGACCACCAATAAAAGGGGCATTTCTCTGCTGACCACCAATAAAAGGGGCATTTCTCTGCTGACCACCAATATAAGGGGCATTTCTCTGCTGACCACCAATATAAGGGGCATTTCTCTGCTGACCACCAATATAAGGGGCATTTCTCTGCTGACTTTGGACAACTCTTCTTATAATTCTTTTCACTCCTCTGTCAAAAATCTTACGAGGAGAACCGGGTTGTGGCCGGTTTATGGTGAAATTATGTTCTTTCCACTTCCGGATTATGGCCCCAACAGTGCTCACTGGAACATTCAGAAGTTTAGAAATCCTTCTGTAACCAACGCCATCAGTATGTTTTGCAACAATAAGGTTGTGAAGGTCTTAAGAAGAGCTCTTTTGCTTTTACCCATCATGAGATGTTTCTTGTGTGACACCTCGGTAATGAGACACCTTTTTATAGGCCTTCAGTTGAGACTGAACCAGCTGATATTAATTTGCACTGACAAGGGGCAGGATTGCTTTCTAATTAGATTTCAGCTGCTTACTTGGCTTTCCATGCCTTTTTGCACCTTCCTTTCTTCATTTGTTCAATACTTTTTCCCCATGTCGTTCCATTTTATTACACAGAATTTCATTTTTAAACTTATTTATATTTTATTTTTTGTTGTATGTATGTAATGGTGATGAGTTCAATACACACACCTATATATATATATATATATATATATATATACATATATATATACATATATATATATATATATATATATATATATATATATATATATATATATATATATATATATATACTGTATATGGAAAGCACAAGCAGGTTTTTTTAATTACATTATTTTAATTTTTTCAATTATAATTCTTTTTTAATTAAAATATATGTTATTTTTACTTTTTTTTTTACTGCTATTTTTTACTGTTATTTTTATTTCATTTTATATTTTTAAATTATTTCCTATTGCCTATATACTGTAAATATACAGACAGTAGTTCAATGCAGTTTTAAATAAGAGCTCATGCTCTTTGTTGGAACATGAACTGATTGGCTTCTTTTACTGCTTCGCCCTCCTGTTTACACCCCCCAAACAATTATTATATTTTCTGAAACCAGAGGTCTTGTAGAATAAAATAGCAGCAGTTGCAATTTATTTGTATGTCTCACCAAATTTGTGCAACTGTTTATCAAACGCTTATCTTCATGCCCATGTCATCCCGGGTAAGGCCCCCAACCTGTGATTGGGCAGTGAAGAAGAAGCACACATTATTATTATTATTATTATTTTATTAAATTATAATTATTTTTAATTAAATTATTTATTTTTAATTTTTTTTTTTTTTTTTTTTGTATTTTATGTTTTTAATTTTTTTTTTTTTTTTTTTTTTACTGCCTATATAAATAAACAGACAGTAGGCCAAGACAGTTTTAAATATAAAAAAAAAAAAAAAAGATGTAAAACATATTGAGGAACTGTAGCACAAATCGTTTGGCAATGGTGGATTTTTAGTCCATGTGCAATGTTTGTGAGTAAGCCATAAAACCGTTGCATAAAAAGTTAAAAAACAGAAATAACAAAATATCTCACATCAAACCATTCAAGTCCCCATACCCAAATAGGATGTGGCAGGCATAGCGGTTCTTGTCACGCGCATCCTGGAGGAGCCCCAATTGTGTGACAAGGTTAAGAAATGGGGAGGGTCTCCAATGTAAAAACCGCTCCAAGTTTTTATGGGGTTGATTGAAAGTATCGATATTGTTATTGTTTGCTGTGTGTATTCTGGGGATTTATGAAGCTTTCCCAAGTATCAAAAAAGTATTTTGAGACGGCATGGCCTCATTTCACTCTATTTTTATTATAGATTGTAGTTCTAGTAATTGTAACGACACCCCCCGTGTATGAAAGGGGGTTAAAGCCGTTTAGGACATTCCCTTTCCGAACACCAAGGCAGCTACCAGCCCTCCAGTCAGGCGAACAAGACCCCATACGAATAATTCTCACCCCAAATACGAGACGAAGCTCCGTGTTGAAGGTCAAACAGGAATATGAACTTTATTGGAAGGAATACAGGCTCTTTATATACACTTAAGAATACTACAGTCACCACATGACCAATGACCCGGATCCAGTGGCGTAGCGTGGGTTGTCAGCACCCGGGGCAGGGCAAGAGATTTGAGCCCCCCTAACCCGCAGATTTTTAGCAGTCTCTGAGTCCCTTCTGCTAGTACAGTAGTACTGACCAACCTGATTCCTACACTGACCTACCTGACCACTCTACTAACCTACCTGATTCCTACACTGACCACTACACTGACCTACCTGATTCCTATACTGACCACTACACACATTGATATTGCTCACTGATTGGTTGCTAGACAATACTGCACATAATTACCGCTTACCCGTTGTTTGCTAGAGGTTACTGCACATCATTAATCACTAATTGGTTGCTAGAGGATACTGCAAGTTATTATTGCTCACTGATTGCTTGCTAGACATTACAGCAAATCACTGCTTGGTTGCTGAAGGTTGCTGCACATTATTACCACTCACTGGTTGCTAGAGGTTACTGCATATTATTAATGTTCCCTAATTGGTTGCTAGACATTGCAGCACATCATTACGGCTCACTGATTGGTTTCTAGAGGTTACAGCACATCATTACAACCCACTGATTTGTTGATTAAGGTTGAAGCACATCATCTCACTGCCTGCACACCACAGACTGCAGAAGTGACGGGACCCACCAATAGACAGAAAAAATAGAACTAATTATTAAGCCAGGACTGCACCGCAAATTCTTCCTCATAGTGAAGCGGAAGAGCTCACAGTCTCCTAGACTGCACAGCGCAGGAGAAAGAGCTACAGGTAACCTGCCGCTGCGCCCCTCAAAATTTTGCGCCCGGGCGACCGCCCCCCTGGCCCCCCCATGCTACGCCACTGCCCCGGATCCACCCACAACATCACACAATGGTTACATTACGAGCCCCCAATACACATTATTCTGAGTGCCAATACATCCCTTAGCAGACAAGATGACTCATATGAATGACCTTTTGAGTTTCCTAGACGGGCTGTCTCCTAAACTACAATACACATTATCACAGGACTCCTTCACACAATTACAGGGTCAATTAGCACAAGCCACAGTGAAAAGATCCTTAGAAGTTAGCCTGGACTAATTTACATTACAACAGACAGACAGGTGGTTGGAGTTGATGACATTAGCATCGTTAAGCAATAGACGGTCGTCCTGTTTCATTGAACTTCCTGGAATGCCCAAATAAGGAGTTATACTTCCTGTGCATAGACCTCACAGTGTACAGGGGATAACCTCTTCATATTTCTTGAGAGATATTGTTAATGAATATTACTGTCCCATTTGAAGTAGTTCAAGATATAATTTCTCAGTCACCCTATGCCCCTAATGGACATAGGGTGATTTAGACATAAGAGGTGCATGGGGAGCTGAAACAAGGGTATCTCCTACTTTCCAAGAGATTCTGGGTTCCACGGGCCCTCCCGTTACAGTAAGAATTGGTGAAGGGTGGGGGGGGGGGGTCGTCTTCCTTCCACATTGATTTTATTTAATAAAATACGATATATAAAAACATAGATAGATTCCAAAAAAAAAAAAGACCAAGTGTCACATTAGGTCCGCATTTTTCCTTTTATAAATATTTGTTTCTGAAAATGTACTGTGTACATGGAATGGATAATGCTCGTAATCCGAGGTTCCCCTGTATTACATTTTCTGAAAGCAGAGGCCATGTAGAATAAAATAGCAGTGGTTGCAATTTTTTAATGTCACACAATATTTGCGCAACTGTTTAGCAAACGCATTGTTTTATGCCTAGGTCATCCCGGACAAGCCCCCAACCCTGTGATTGGGCAGCGAAGAAGCAGCAAGGCATGAGCTCATCTCGCTGTCGCTCTGCTCCCTCCTCTCATCAGCATGCTCCTTGTTGGAACACAAACTGATTCTCCCTCTAGACATATGCAGTTTGTTTCGTTCCAAATTCGTTTTTTTTTTATGAATTTCGACCAAATTTGTTAATTCGTAAATATCAGAATTGACAAAAACCCGTTTAACAAATTTTTCCTGAATATTCGTAAATTTAAATTTTCGAAAATTCGTAAGTTCGGAAATTTGAAATTTGAAAACCCCGAAAATTTGAAAATCTGAAATAATACCTAACTAATAATAACTTGACTATTACTAACTATTAAATTATAGGTATTGGAATTTTCTTTCAAATTTGGCTGTTAGTGAACGTAACGAATACGAATTTATCTGAAATAACGAATGCCACAGCTAAACGAATGGAACGTAATGAATTAATAATAATAAACAACAATAATAATAATAGAAAAAGTTATTATTAATTATTAATTTGTTCCGTTCCAGTTGTTTAGATGCGGCATTCGTTATTTCGGATAATTTGTAACTTTGGATAAATTGAATTTTTGGATTTTCTTTCTTATTTTCGGATTTTTAAATTTTCTAATTTACAAATTGCGATCATAACAAATGACCCGAAAAAAAAAAAAAAAAAAACAAGAAAAAACAATGAAACAAAAACGAACAAATTTTTCGGCAGTGCACATATCTATCTCCCTCCTTTTTTTTTAAACCCCAAAACAATTATTATATTTTCTGAAAGCAAAGCCCTGTAGACAGGGCCGCCATCAGGGGGGTACAGGCAGTACACCTGTAAGCGGGCCGGATGGCCCCCCTTTTTTTTTTTGTAAGGGGCCCGGAGTGTAAACCCCTTTTTTTTTTTTTTTTTTTTTTTATAATTTTTTTTTATTTATGTTATTTATTTATTTTTGTAAGGGGCCCAGAGGTCCCCAGAGGCTCGGAGGTCCCCAGGGCCCCGGATGGCAACCTCCCTTTTTTTTTTTTTTTTTATAAATTTTTTTTTTTTTTTTTCATTATTTTTTTAAATTATTTCTTTGTAAGGGGCCCGGAGGTCCCCAGGGCCTCGGATGGCAACCTCCCTTTTTTTTTTTTTTTTTTTTAGAAAATTTTTTTATTTTTTTATTTTCATATTTTTTTTTTTATTATTTCTTTGTAAAGGGCCCAGAGGTCCCCAGGGCCCCGGATGGCAATCCCCCCATTTTTTTTGCTCTTTTTTTTTGTGTTCGTCAGCACCCAAAGCCCCCCCCGACCCCAACAATTTGCGGGTGGCAGCACCCCCCCCCCCCGCTTCTCAATTCCTCAATTCGTGGCACCCCCCCGCTTCTTAATTCGCGGCAGCCCCCCCGCTTCTCAATTCGCGGGGGGGCTGCTCCAGGGGTTCTCCTCTGCTCCAGGGGGCCCATGCCTGAAGCTGTGTAAGGGGCCCCAAAATTCCTGATGGCGGCCCTGCCTGTAGAATAAAATGGCAGCGGTTGCAATTTTTTACTGTCACACAACTGTTTATCAAACGTGACGTTGGTGACATGCCGGGATTTCCTATCATTTCCTGTTTTGGCTACTGGACAGGAAGTGAAGGGAAATCTCCCAAATGGGACACTGATGGCAAAACAAAAACTGACAGGGGTTATAACTCTCCTTTAGACCCGGTTCACACCAGGGCGGCGCGACGCGGAACGACTTGTGGGGGCGACCTCGGCGGCACGATCTCAAGACGACTTGAGACGCCCGCCGAGGCGATTTGCATAAGACTTCTGTATAGAAGTCAATGCAGGTCGCCTTGGGTCGCCCCCAAAAGTAGTACAGGAACCTTTTTCTAAGTCGGAGCGACCCGAGTCACTCTTACTTAGAACGGTTCCATTGAAAAGCGTGGGACGCGACTTGTCAGGCGACTGAGTCACCTGACGAGTCGCCCTGGTGTGAACCGGCTCTTACTTTTATACAAAATGAAAAAAAATGTTGCCTTTAGTTACACTTTAAAGATAATGTAGCCAATAGGGAGAAAAGGCTAACATGATAAGCTACGGGCTATTCGTCCTGTGATACTACAGGTATGTTGTTTTGTGCAAATGGGGGCAAAATCCACTGTTTTTAGACTATTTTCACTCCAGTGTTAGTATTTTCTCTCTATTGGCCGATTGTTCTTTACCTCTTCTGGTCGGATGTTTTTATGGATATTTTTCTCTTAGGAATGAATGTTCAGAAATGTTATATTCGCTCTGCAAAAGGCACCAAAGAGAAGCTGACATACAGATATTACACACACACTCCTTGTCAGTATACAGCTGTGCAGATTGGGTGCCACTGCTCCGCCCCCCTGCTTGCCACACTGCTCCCCCCCCTGCTTTCCACACTGCTCCGCCCCCCTGCTTTCCACACTGCTCCGCCCCCCTGCTTTCCACACTGCTCCGCCCCCTGCTTTCCACACTGCTCCGCCCCCTGCTTTCCACACTGCTCCGCCCCCCTGCTTGCCACACTGCTCCGCCCCCCTGCTTGCCACACTGCTCCGCCCCCCTGCTTGCCACATTGCTCCGCCCCCCTGCTTTCCACACTGCTCCGCCCCCCTGCTTTCCACACTGCTCCGGCCCCCTGCTTTCCACACTGCTCCGCCCCCCTGCTTGCCACACTGCTCCGCCCCCCTGCTTGCCACATTGCTCCGCCCCCCTGCTTTCCACACTGCTCCGCCCCCCTGCTTTCCACACTGCTCCGGCCCCCTGCTTTCCACACTGCTCCGGCCCCCTGCTTTCCACACTGCTCCGCCCCCCTGCTTGCTACACTGCTCCACTTCTCTGCTTTCCACACTGCTCCACCTCTGCTTTCCACACTGCTCCACCTCTGCTTTCCACACTGCTCTGCCCCCCTGCTTGCCACACTGGTCCCCCCCTCTGCTTGCCACACTGCTCCGCCCCCTCTGCCACACTGCTCCGCCCCTCTGCTTGCCACACTGCTCCGCCCCCTGCTTGCCACACTGCTCCGCCCCCTGCTTGCCACACTGCTCCGTCCCCCTGCTTGCCACACTGCTCCGCCCCCCTGCTTGCCACACTGCTCTGCCCCCCTGCTTGCCACACTGGTCCCCCCTCTGCTTGCCACACTGCTCCGCCCCCCTGCTTGCCACATTGCTCGGCCCCCCTGCTTGCCACATTGCTCGGCCCCCCTGCTTGCCACACTGCTCTGCCCCCTCATCTTGCCACACTGCTCTGCCCCCTCATCTTGCCACATTGCTCCGCCCCCTCTGCTTGCCACACTGCTCCGCCCCTCTGCTTGCCACACTGCTCCGCCCC